>OX461811.1:39256944-39856944 GCA_949802685.1 Dicyrtomina minuta
GGGATAGATAATCCAAAAGGAAAACTCATCTATCTGTTTCTTTGTATTAATCCATGAACCTGCACTCATTTGATCGATCTATTATTAATCAATACTCGAGACCAGTCATGTCAACTATTAAACATTGAGTATATTCATGACTCTATTCCTTCCAAAGTTCAGTCTTTCACAATAGACCCCCATTATAAAGTTACGGTTTTTTAAGTTATACACATGCCTATACAGCGGTAGCATGCTTAGGTACTTATGTATACCTACCTCACAGGTTTGTGTGAGTACTGTGAGTGAGTACCCAAGTGCAAATATAGATGAGTGAGTTATCAAGGCATCTAACGTTTAAACACATGCATACATGCATAGTAAGCAGTTGTAAGGTTTGATGTATTGCAAGCTTGGTTGAATCGAAATCGAAAGAATAAAAAACACTGTGTAGGTATATGATTATCTGTGATAAAGATAATGATAATAATAAAAGCAAAACCTTTTCGTGAGCGTGGGGGTGACGTTTCTCTTGGAGGGTCTTCCACGTTCCTAGCCTTAGCTTGGTTCATCTTCATAGCAAGGCGTAACTGTCTCTTCTCAGTTGTAAAATACTGACTTAAAAGCCAACTTTTTTGGATTTTATTACAAAACATGCACTAATTGAAGCAATAATCTTGAGTGAATCCTTTAATTTAATTTATAGTTTATCTACCACAAAGATTTAATAGCCTAAAATTAAAAACTATAAATGAAATGAAGGTACTAATTCAGAGATATACGTGTAGTTATTTGTATGCAGCTGAAACTTTTGCAGTGCAGATAGCTTGAAAGTAAAATATATACTTTGGTATGGATAAAATCAGAGCACTGTCAAAATCCACTGTTTTTGGTAGAGAATGTAACACCTGCTTTACACCAGAGTCCCAACGACACTGCGCCACGTACGTTTCAATACAATCCCAATAAATAAATAAATAAACAGGAAAACGGGAGATGATACAAAATACAAAAACAAGACTATGAGAATCTTGCTTGTTGTTGCTACTTAGTTTATTACCCAGTCCAATCAAAATAAACTAAATCGAATCACACATCACACACTCCACTATACTACCGTAAAAAATCTCCCTTTCCTTCAGCTGATAAAATATAGCTGACTGAATAGAGATCTATTTCTGCTGGTAACACAATTTTTAGTTTTCACGCTTCCGAGTGTGAATGATCATCCTCTCAATGTACCTACATGCTAAGGCCACATAGTAAGTAGGATATATTCTTTCAGCATATTATCAAATGAAAATATGGGCAAAATAAACTCACTGAAATTAATACGCGGAACGTTAAAATGGCTCACTACACCTATATAGTTATATATGTATACCTTGTCCTGTGTCAATCCATTGGATATTATTTAAATCAACTTAGCAAAAGCGAAATTGCTGTAGACAAAACTAATGAGTAAAATTGGATTCTGATGTCGAGGTGGCCAAGTATCATTGAAAACCTCAAAAACAAAATGTGTCGTCGATGAACACAGCATAACAGGTCACTCGGTAATTTAATCCATGGAATTTGGAGGTCTTGGGCGCAATAAAAGACAAAAACCATGAGTTTGGGTAAACATAAATTATTGACTTCCAGCACCACCACCAACCAGCCAATGTGTTTTATCATGGCAATGAGGATAATTTAAAAATAGGAATAGGTGATTAAATGTATTTTACATTCATTCCAAGTACCTACTTCACGAATAGATTCTGCTTCTGTTATACTGTGTATGTGTGTGTCTGCTACTTTACAATAATTACATACACAGGATTATAACGGAAATTATTCTTATTATGTAGTAGTTCCCCACACCCACATACATAGTGTATAGCTTACAGTTTTTTGCCTCTGCCAACAAATCCACGCAAATATTCAAAGCCTGCTCTTTGCATTTCAAGTAGAATGGCGCTCTTTTAATGAAAGTGGTACTATAGTAGCAATTCTAACTGGGCAATGCAATAAAGGCAACCTCATAAAATTAAAACGTATATTCAAATTTAAACTTATTTAAAACTTTTAGAGCTCAAGATTCAGTGTATTGAATACATTTCCATTTAAATTAATTCACGGCACTCGACACTACTCATCGGACACAAGATACATCTAATTTCCATCCGCTGATTTTCTTCTTCTCCTTTGAACTGCATTACATTTAAATTTTGTAAAGTCGTCGCAAAATGGAACGAAGAGTGAACTAATCCTAAAAGATTAGAAGTTGTCTTACTTATGCATGACGACTCCACGACGCTTCAGAATGATAAAAATTAAAGTAAACTATATGTATATGTATTTATACTTTTATGGTCCACACATTAATATTCCATCATGTCATGAGGATCTCATCAATCACCTGAACTACGACTCATCCTCACCACAAAGTAAAAATGTATTTTGTAGAAAAAAATGAACATTTGAAACTGAATTTCTCATCCAGACCGAATCGCTCTGTTCCACTCACCCATATTCTTTTGTTAAAACTTTAAGAGTCACTGAAATCCCGTAGCTAACAAAGGCACATGAGTGATGCGCACGTCTAGATTACATTTCATGCTGATTTTCTAAATTCATAGATAGGATAATGCACACACAAAACAGGCGACTACGTAGTATATGTAGTACTATGCAGAGTGCCGCCAAGTATTATACTAAACTGAAGTGCACAACAGAATAACCTATAGTGTGTTAGAAGTAGGTAGGTAGGTAAGCTATATACGTAATAAAGCTGTTTCTCTTTGTAGTTTGGTGAACCATGAGTATTCCATTGCAGATTGCGAACATTCTAACAAAATGGGTAATTTGATTTTCATGAGCACAGATTACTCCATTAGCGCTCAAATGTTTTTCCCTGAGTGGTACTAACATATTTTGTTAATTCTCAAAACGCAGTTCCGTTTTCCCTTAGCTTTGGAAGTTTACGTAAATGTAAATACATAATAGTAATAAGTACTAACTTCTGCATGTATGTATGTGTCATGTGCATTAAATTATCTTACACCTATATCTGCAGACCCCATCTAATCCTTTAAAAATATAATATACGATATATATATATATGATTATATGAATAAGTTTATAAGCATAGTATTATGTACCACAAAACACTAAAATGTACAAAAATTACATTATTCTGATTCTGATTACGGTATAAGATTTCAGTTGTGTGTGAACATGAAAAAATGCAGTGAGTTTACTTATTTAAATTCAACAAGCAAATCCTAGTGAGCACTAGCCTCTTGCCCCTGTAAATACTTTAAAGCTTCAACATTCAAGAGTGCAATGAGAGATTAATGTTAATGCTAACGTGAACATCTTCATTTTGAGCATACAGGTGTAATTATATATGTAGTATGTAGGTTTATGTATAGTTATTGGTTTTTACATGCTAAGAATGAATCCTCAAGTGTTTACCAGCGAGCCACTTCAACTGGCCATTAGTGAGTGTAAATCAAATATTTAATTTCGACTTGAGTATTTAGTATTTACACACAGTATTTTGAGGCACATAAGTTTAGCATTAACACATATGGAAAAAGCTCATATGGTTTAAGCTCCAATGAAGAACTTCTGTTCTTCCTCATTACTTTTTGGAAAGCGATACATTATATATGTAGCGGTTGAAGTGAGCAACATTGTTCTCCATTGCTGCATTTCATGAGGTGAGGCTTAAAGCAGAAAACAGAGCTAATTCAGTCAATCCAATGATAATGTGAATCAATCTTTGGACGGCATTAAAAACAACACAGAGCGAGATGGAGGTGCAGTACTTACTACTTACAACACAGATAATAATGTTGCTTGCGCTTGTAATTACATACCACTTCTAATATGGTTGTTTTCTCAGCGCAGTACCGTTCTCAGTGTTCTCACTCAAACTCATTCATACACGTTTACGATTATTTGTAAATGGGTCACGGAAACAATTAAAACATAAGTTAAAATAATATTAAATATATGATATTTTGAACTCTAACAGCAGCCTATAAAATCCTGCCACGATACAGAAAATGGAATAGAAACCTATCAAATAATTCAAAATCTTCTCCATCTGTAACTTTAACTATCTAGTACATAATTACTCGCAATAATAACAGTGTCCATGTAATTACCTTACATTCCATTCTCCTTCTATTGTAATGGTGGTGCAGCGGCAATGAAAGTAAACAACCGCCCTATACTATACCTATACCAAGCTACACGTATTTGGTGCACATACTATAGAGCGATAGAGACCAGTTTCATCAGCATCAGCGTCACACCGATTGAAGATGCTGCCCATCGTCCATTCAATAAAATTAAACAGCACTTTTTCTTTTTGCCTTGTCAAAAATGTAGAATGAAAATGAACTTTATTGTCTTCATCAGTGCTGAGCAGTATCTTCGTCTTCTTATTCATTACAAAAACATCGTTGTTTAGTCATTAGTATACTTCTATATATACAGCCATTATCTGTTAATCGATAATCGTTACTTTGATTTCTGATACATCAAAAAAAGACGAGCAAAAAACAACAACTAGGGTAATTGCCATTTTCTAAAATGGTCAAATGGAGACTTACTAAGCACCTATATAGTTGAGTGCATATACTTAGTTCGTCGAACAATGTAATGCTCAAAAAATACATAATTACATATCACGATAATTTTGATTCTACATTAAAGTTTTTACGAGAAAAAATTAGAGCTGCAACTATACATTGTGGAGAGTTGCATTGTTGCATATAACAGAGCTATGATAAGCCAAAATAAATGGGTCACTGGATTATTGGTTTCATTTATTGTGGTTGTTATATTTAATTCAGCACGTAAATTTATATCTATGAAAGGGCTAGGGTACCTATGTATATAGTGCCTATAAGCCATATTATTGTATTGAATTTTTAAGGAGCTATAAATACTATTATAGCATACCAAACAAGTCCAACAACGTTGTATCGTATGTGATACTTAAATATTTTTCTAACCGTCAATTAACTGAATACGATAGTAATGATACTTTTATCTTTCAAATATATAAGTACCTGACGTTTTTTTTTACATTCTTTCAATGCCGCTTTAATATTCAACAAAAAATTAACTTCCCTACACAGATGGCAGATATCAAACAGATGCCGGTACTTAACATGTCAAACTCACAGTATCAATACCGATGAAGTTTATCTACGTGGAAAGAGTCAGTGTAGACCTTGTCAGATTCTCACTTTTCAAATCGATATCATCTGATTAATTATTGTGTAATTATTACATTACGATACTCTTCAATTATCCTCAGTTAATTTGCATTCTAATCCAAGGATCTTCCCTTCCAACGCTCCAACTCATACTGACCACCATCACAGTGATGACTAGGACGACAATTGTATCCCTACATTTAAATTCAAAAGCAGCGCAGCTAATTCTACCAAACACACTCGTAAACAATAACATAACCGTGTAGAATTAGAATTGTACAATTTCATTAACGTAAAAGAATTCTGAACACAACCACGACAAGACTAGCCTTCAGTCATAATATATAGTGTATGTATAAGCTTGCTTGAATACATGCCATATCATTATTTGCGGTGGCGAGCAATCCTTATCAATGTTAATTTAATGTTCCTGATAATTATAAGAATGTATACCTGCTACCTACTGCACGGCCTGCGTGTATATGTATATGTGTATAATATGTATGCAGAACAATCAAAAGCTTCCTTTGCCTTTGACACATTTTAAGGTGCTGATGGTATGGTAATGCCTTGAACATTGCCGGGAAAAATGCCTGTATCATCCTCTGATTAAAGAAAATACCTTGAATATTTAATGCGCGAACACATAGGCATACGCAGTGATGTTCTAAACTAACAATAGGAGAAAAAATTCGCATCTCCAATTTTAAATTTCCAACAGCTTAGCAGCTCTCAGGATGAATTTGACTTTAAAGTACCTACCTACGTATGTATGTACATATTTATCTGACACCTAAATTGACCCGTTGCTGGATACTACTTTTGTAGCACATTCGTTTGAAAGGAGCACCAATACCGATTTAAGCGTATTATTTTAGGTCAATAAAAACAAAGTAAAAAAGGCACCCCACATTACATATCAATATCAACTTTCAAAGTTTTTGATTTTTAGCAAGATAAATAAACTACCTGCCATTTAATAACACAGCAGCACATAGTTCATATTGCTAGGTACTCTTAAAATGTTTTTGACCTATAACATTTATAAAAACATTAAATTTATAGTATCAAAATTTAAAATCAATATTGGTCCATAAAGATGTAAAGTTTTCACTAGCTGTGCAGCGGTTAAAAAACTATGTCGATCTTTCATCATACAGCTAACAATAACAATAACAAAGGGTTCTTTAAGTGCTGATGTTCATGGATTTTAAAATCAACAGCTTGTAATTATCAAGCATGTATTTGCTAATATCATTATTAATTTTACCCCTACCGTTGCTCTCACCATTCACAAGACAACCTTTTAAAACGAGCATCTAGGTCAAACTATAGTTCCAAAGTTCTAATCATGTTCAATACAAAGAGCCAATTAGAAAGATGGATCCAATAAATGAAGAAAAAAACCCGGATATGTTCATTTTGTAGATCTTGTCATTAGACTTGGAGATAAAAGATCATACCATAATGACAGCTGTTTTGTAACTTTAAGGTTTGCAATATAATATGTGCCTAATATACCTAAAATTACTTGTCACGTTTTTTGTCAAAAGTGTTTTCACTGCATCTAACATATTTCTTGGCTTGTCAATCTCCTGCAGTGTGTAGCCAAAGGAATAGCTGTACAACAGAACTCATTTTAGGTACACGTTCCACTGTATGACTGCTTATCCAACTAAAGAGTGATCAATTAGGATTCAGTAAACAGGCCTTGACCTTTCAAATTCAATGCAGCAAAGAAATTTTTATTTCAGACGCAAAAGCGAACTCATAACTCATCGTTTGTTCCATATAATTAGGCACTATTTCGAACATTAAGTTATCTGTAAGAGATAAAGATAAGCGCCACCAAGTTTCGTTTTTTTAAAAGGCAAAGAGCGGCAGGTAAAACGTAGGAAAGGAAACCGCGATGACGACGACAAGTCAAGTCAAAGTCGACAGCAGATAAGAAGATGTTGATGCTCAAGTCGAGACTCTTGCATGAATCGTGCCAAGACCCAGATATTTATATTTATAGCGTGAGAAAACGATATTCGCGAATACTGTCGGCGAGAACTAGCCTAGTGACAGACAGGAGGGCTACACAACTAGGTATAATTATATCATATAATATAATAATTATATATAATTTAATTACATACATGTAATAGTATGATGTGAGGAAAAGCGTTATCTTGAGGAAAATAAAAATTATTATACATGAGCTTACGATTACGACTACGCGATTACCAGAGAATATCAGCCAAATACGCTTCCGGCTGTTACTTTGCAATATCTGTAATTTTAGATTAAAATTCAAGGTAAACCCAATCCTTGTTCCAGCGCGATCCTTACCTTTGTTATGTACTTTCACGCATTTTCCCCGCTGGATTACAAGACACTAAAATAACATGTGCAAATAACAGCAGCTGGCCTTAACTTTTAAAGTTTGAAGCGTGTAAAACACCGTGTAGTAGTAAAATAAAGAACCACACGGAGATGATACTATGCTACACTATCTGAATTCTTTTATATTCAGCTAATTATACTTTTTTATGCTGTCATTGCCAACTTGCCAAATTCAAGCGTTCAATACAAATACGATTAGACAACACAAAGGGTTTATCTGTCAAAAGATGTAACAGAAAAATATAATTATATACTGTACGCTGTGGGAGTGACGACACGAATGCTTAAGCATTAAGCTTTTTTTAAAATTTTTCCTTGAATTTTAGGAATTCAAATTTAGGTGGGTACGTAACATAGGTAGGTAGGCATACGTAAGGTAGGTAGGATTTTAGCAACAACGAATCCTACTGCACTGTCATTCACCACAAAGAAATACGTATACATGAATAGAAAAAACTTCTCGCATGCAACCCAACTAACAAGGTTAACCTTTCAAAAAATAAGAAAGACACCAAATGAAATAAAAAGAAAATGCACAGTTTGTATTTAATTAATACAAGCCGCTATACACAGAAACAACACCACCTACGAGCATAAACGCTTTATATGGTGATTGTCATTGTCATTGGAAATAAAAGTGCATTGTATTTACAACGCTGACGTTTTAAGTACGGCTATATTTAGCTGCAGGCAGGTAGGTTTGTTTTCAGCAAGTGTTAAATCAATTCAAATTCAAATCCCTAGCTTAATATTATATTTCCGACATTTCTTCCAACGCATTTTAAAATAGGTTTAAGTAATATAGGAATATTTTAAGTTTAAGACGTAAAAAACCAGTATTTTATTCAACAAAGCAAAATACCTGACAGATATATACGACTCAGCCAGAAGTAGCCTTGGGACTCAACCATGCTTACATGTAAATCTACTTATATTTGGTTATCTTCCGCAGAATTTATTAAGAATATTAAATTCAACAGCATATATCACTAGCACGAGCTCGGAATTAATTTAAAATTTTCTGCTAAAAACACACATTATGTTACCTCTGCTTTTATATTGGCGGAATATTTCACAAAAAACTAAAAATTTCATTCAATTTTTGTTTTGTTTTCTAGCTTTTGGCATGCTAGCACAAACGAAAAGGAGTCTTAAAGCAATCAACAGCTACAGCCAATCTCAAACTGGGCAATTGTAATTCAGAATACCTCACTCCTAAGAAAGGCTTGGCATCAATCTGGGTTCAAGATCCTACTTTTACATGATACGCACACCTACCTAGGTATTACAGATAATGCAAATAATACATCTACAAAATGATCAGAAATAAAACTTTACACTCTTCTTAGCTTGAAACCTGCACGGGCTCTCAAAAATGATAGCACAGCCTTGTTCCACATCAGCATTCATGAACCTCCCCTATGTGTTACAGCACTATACGTGCATACGAATTACGAGTCAATAGTACGAGTTTTATATATTTACATGAATGTGAAATATTGAAATAAAAAATCTGATACCTGTCTAACAGTCTAACGGTATGTTTACATAAGCATACCAAGAGCAGTTCGAGTTCGAGTTTGTGTTTCCTTCATTTTAAATTACTGACTGTTGTAATTACAGATATGTGCCGGCAAGTAATCACACATGCTATATAGTGTATAATATGATTAGTAAATTCTACTTTTATACCATAAGCGAATACTACAGCTCGATATATCTGAATACGCGAAAGGAGTATGCAGAATATACACACAACCTTCGTATTTTGGTTGGCTGAACTCTATGATTCTATAATGTTTCATTTGATGAGATGAACGCAGTTTTCTGTTCATGTTTGTTTGGAGTTAGGAATTGCATTGGGCTCACTTTCTATTTCATTTCGTTTCGCAGCTCTATAGCATAGTTACTAGTAGTATTTGCCAAACTTTAGTTTGGTAGACCTAAAATCACGTACTGTCTTTGTTGCGTTTCATTTTATATGGACATACATTACACTACTATTTTAAGTACTATACATTATTTCTAATTCATCGTTCCAACCGTAAGTAATACGCATTAATGCATATGTGGTACGATACATTCGATAAGGCCACTTGATTACTATTTTAGTGAAATTTTTACTATTTTCCACCTTCGCTTCACTCGCGAATAAGTTAAAAAGTAAATTTGAAATCGTAAAGTATTATTTATTTTATACCCATGCGTGCCATTTATGCACCTTGGTTGGATTCATTGTATTATGGCAATTCTTTTGTCTCACTGTCTGACGGCTGACTCAATATATTTTACATTGACATTTATTTTTCATGAAACATAATCGTCACATAATAAGTAGCATACTTATTTATTTATTAATACTAAAAAAGAAAGACTGTCTATACCTACAAAAAGTTCTTACAATGAGATAATAAAAAAACTATTTGGTTAAATATTTACCAGCTATGCATTTAGCTGCAAAAATAAATTTACCCATTAATTTATTTTAACTTCAAATTCATGTTAGTAATGTAAATCGCAGTATAAATTCAGATCTTTATTTTTATTTAGCGTACAGATTATGCATATACATTGTTTCTGCATGCTTATATGATATTTGATATGCTTTTCGTTTCACACTCAAAATGAAAATCATCTCTTATTTTCTCAGTCTGAAATAAAATATAAACGCCTTCCACAGGTGTTTAACAAAATGTCAAGAAAACTTACAAGTTGCCGTTATTAAAAGAGTAATAAAATAAGAATTTCAACTGTCGATTTTTATCAACTTCAAATACAATAAGAATAAAAGCACGTTCGAACAAAAGTAAAATTTTGTTACGATTTTTCACACGAACATGTAAGTATAGTGTATACTACATAAATTGTATAAATATTAAACATTTTGCTGATATCTATCACACAATCTACTACGGAGTAGGTAGGTACATGCATACTTATAAAAATAATTGCCATGATATTTCGAAACAGCATATTCATTTATTACAAAATAATGTGAGGCTGCGCTTGGTCAAAGTCAGCATCGTCAATTCTACAAAAAATACGACAACAACAGCCGTAGGCAAATTAAATGCTTTAAAATCACCAAAGTCCTGAATGAAAAATGTAAAAACTTTTATAATGGGAAGTCCGGTATCACATCACTGAACTAGCTTTGAGTTGACGCTGAGTCCTGAGGAAGCTGATTTAATTGCTTAATGTAATCTAAATTCAGGTTTCTAATCGATTATATATTAAAACGTAATATACGTATGAAAAAGTAGTGTAAAAAATAAAAACAGCTAGGTAGATATTATAAGATCACATTTTGGCTATCTCATTACTAGTAGAACATGACTTTTCAATTAGTAAAAATTAGAATTATTATTTTTAAGACACCAACTTTTCCATTAGCACCTGACTTACACGTAGTACGTCTATACTATATCTAGACGACGCTATTTTGTCTTTAAATTACAATTTTCCTCAGTAATACGATATATTATGCCTTCAGGAACAAGCCTTGCCTTAGCTATATTTTCCAAGGTACACTGGCAAAACAATTAAAACAAACGCAACGGAAAATCCCAATACACTAATGGCCTCAATGCTAAAATGACTGATAAATTAAAGCTACATTATATTATTATAGCTACATAACTTAAGCGGATGTAAAAGCGTATGTTAGCAATCTGCCGCTGAAATGTCCCTCCCGAAGTTTAGACACCCCACATGTCTTCCTTCAGGTTTAGAAGCCAAAAACACAGCACCTTTCTTTCTACAACACCACACCTGTTAATACAAGTATAACCATGGCTCTTTGTATGTCACTGTATGCAACTTGCAACCGTAATAATCTACCTATATGTGTGAATATACAGATGGTCTTCACATGTGTATCTGTAGCACAGGCACAGGCTTCATAATGATTTTAAGATTATATAGCTCGGATCCACAACTATATGCTTATAACGAAGATTCAAAGTGCGTCATATAAAGGAAGGTAGCGGTAGGTAGGTAGGTACCTAGGTGCATTTTTAAAAAATACAAGGAGGTGCATATTATAGTACAAAATCCAAAGCCAAACACTGATATAGTATTAATACATACGCCTAGCAGATGTAGAGAAGATCCGGCAGCGGTGAGTTTTTATATACGTAATCCCTATTTCCTCTTGCTCGTCTACATCTGACTGAATTCACCACGGAAAAAAAGAGAGACGACGTGCTGTTGTGCCACATGATTGTCAGTACTTCATACCTACATTTATACAATACTCATGACTCATGGGCTAAATTCAACTTTGTTCTTGTAGCCGTACTCTGAGAACTGATCGTGAGGAAAAAAACTAAGGTAGCTACTTGATGTAACTTTGTAAATGCTCAAGTTTTATTCCAGACCCCAAATACGTAAATGGATACGTGGATAACAAGGAAACTTAATGCAACCCAAAACTCACACATCTATATGCACAGTCACACGTCATATATGTAGCAACACTAGCGATATATCCGGGGGATGAACAAGCTGTGTACAGCAGTGCAGTACCGGTACCGGTGTAATATTATAAGGTATAATATTAACTATCCACCTCTCCACAATAATATGCAGCGTGGCTAAAAACACGGAACAGAAGCAGTTGTTCATAGAAGCATGGAAGCAGCTATAATCGTGTATGCATACTGCGCACTGATAAAACTCACTTGAACGTACACCATCAAACTTAACGTAGACGACGGAACAAAAAAACGAATATTTCTTGAAGAGTATTGTGTCTGGTCACTCCAAGCGTAAAGGGGAACCAGTAGCGTATTGTTTCGAGTTTGAGTTCGAATACAAAATTACACAAATCTCCTCAGCTTGTCCCAAAAGCTCAACTGCTGCCGGAGATCACTTTCTGTATGATAAGCTACAGACTACATAATAGAAGTACACACGTCTCCGATTGGAATAATATACCACCTGACATTTTGGGCTTTGTTCGAGTGATATAAAAGATAAATAACACTCAAACCCAGTTGCACGATTAAGCAGGGAGCAGAAAGAGAGGTAATGAAGAATGAACCATGTGACGGAATAGTACAATATATATTCTGTAGACTATGCATCATCCTTCATCCTTGTATCCTTTTTTTTGTATTGGTAAGAAAACCCAAAATAAGTTAAGTAGGTAGGTACACTTTATTTATTAAAACCAAAAAATGTTAAGTACTGTCTTGAGTACTCATAAAAGCGTGCAGATGACAAGAGTTGGATTTAAGAAAAATGTAGTAAAACAAATATTTTATAGCTTGCTTCTTCCAAGACGGTCACGGTATATCTATGCATGCATTGATATGCGCAATTTATGATTTACGTACGAAGCGTGTTTTGCTTTTCAAAGCGCACTATACATGTAGGCAGCTACGAAAATTATATTTAAAAAAATGTATATATAAGAATATTTATCGGCGAGTTGCGAATTAAATCCTTCCTAAAAATTTATCCGCCTACTTAGGTATGTATGAAAGCATTTTTCATAAAAAGGACGTAATGATATCTACATGATGTATGGCAATACCATAATAATAGTAATGTATAACGTCATACAATATACAATACACGTGGATTGAAATGTCAAAATCTATGCTACCTACAGGAATTGAGAAAAAAATAAAATCTTGAACTTCCAGAATTTTCCCCTTTTTTTCCTTTCTATTTTTTGCATCTACAATTATTCTTTTGCAAAAAAAATAATCTGCGATTGTAAATCCAACAATAGGCGCAGGTGATACGCTTTTGAGAATTACTAATAAAATTTAATACATTATTTTTAATTTCACAATAATTTTAATTTTGAATGCTCCAGCTAATCTTCTTACTCTACTCCTATTCATATTTATACTTAAAATTTTTAACTATTGCATTACACTAAACCAGAAGTGATTACGACCTAAAATATAAAGTCACACACATGCTACATGCTTGCCACATAAATTCATTAATTTCGTTCTGATGAACATAAAGAGCTCAACTTAACAGGAAACTTTCCAAAAATCATCCAACTTTCATTCATTAAAAGATTCAGCGGAATACGAATTAGAATTATAATCAAGCGCATTAGCATTAAGTACTACCTACACCTAAATGAAAACTGTTTGTCATGAACTAAAATTGCAGGGACGAAAAGGAAGCTTCAAAACAGACAGAGAACAAACACATGGCAGAATGACAATAAGAAATAACAATATAATAACACATTGGTTTTGGTAAGTGTGTTGATCCTCCAATTGGCATTTGACTTAATTATTTCTGTAGTGACAGTGACAAAGAAAAAATGTAAAAGTACAAAAGCTTGTCATATGCATTCGCATTACTACTATCTAAAGCGTAATTACCTGCTTATAATAATTAGGTATCGTAGCAGTCAGTTGAAGGAACATGCACTGTGTTTATAAGCTTAACATAAATTATTATACTTATATTTATGTACTTAATGATGACGATGACTTGGCTAGACAGACCTATGAATACACTGAATGCAGATAACATTATTTAAAGTTACAAAACAAAACAGCCCAAATAATTATTATAACAATGCTACAAAACAATTAAGCAGTGTAACGAGCATTATTCAAAGAAAAAAGAAATTAAATAGCTTGCATATTAGTGTCTTACTATACGCTTACATTTAATAATACTAATAACTCCTTTTCTTACCGCTTTCTCGAAAGGACTCTCCTAGTGAGCTTGAGGCTGAGGCTAAATCCGAATTATGCTCACCGTTTCCATTTCCGGTAGCCACCTGGGCTGCGTCTTTCATATTTATAGTCCACCTTCAAGAACAACAATTATTCATTTCCCATTCAAAATTTATTATTAACATAATTTCAATTCACTTTCAATTTTAATAATTAAAAATCATCCATGACATGTGTGACAGTACGCCTACATCATGAATATGCAAAAAATTATAATTGTTGTTAGATTTGCCTCACCGCGGCTTGTGAGGTTATATTTGTCAGCTGCAGAAACGAAGAATATAATTATTAGTAAACCATGTTTGAGTGAAACCACGTAGACCATGTATATACCTACTTAAAAAAGGCGACTTTTTCCTTTGTATTTAATGCAGTAATTAGCATACAAAAGCATCCGTTTAAATTATATCACTAAACATATACTTCACTACAGAGAATATACACACTGATAAACAAATAATTTTGCAATGGTCGGCGCTGATAGTTGATTTTACAATAAATACACCCACCTTATAATCTAACTAGTACCTAAGATACTAGTTTTACTGACTGCTTGTTTAAGCTGTTTTTATCCTTATAGTGGGTATTTCACTTTACCGTTAGATTAACAAGGTTTCTTAAGCAACATCTATGTTTAACGTATAAACTGCTTCTGAATACCACTTGTGTCGCTAGGTATTTTAGTATCACAAACCTCTTAAACTCGACCACAAAACTGAACAGAAAAATAAATTATGAACTATAAAAAAACAAAGTTAGTGTAAAAAATAGTAAAAATACAGGTAGGCAGTAATTTCTATCTCCTACGAATGAAGAATAACACAACAACGGGAACTGGGCACAAACGGAGAACCTTCCAGTAATACCAGTAATGATTAAAATTCAATGTCACGATTGGATTATTACGTATCTCTCCACAACTGATCCCCTCTTCCCATAATATTATTCGTATTCATACAGTTTGCACTACAAGAGCTCGCTCACTTCACTTCAGAACAGTCATGGCGTCAGAGAAAGTGTCAATATCAGCTATGTATACTGCCCTCCCATATCCTAATCATTCAAAAATTTTAAATAATATTTAACTCTATACAGAATGGACAATGGGTTCAAAATATCACAACCACAAAACTCAGCCAGTACCAGTACCAAGTTAACAAGAATTAAAGCCGATATTATAATTCCTGTCAAAGAACTTTTGCTGGCTCAAACGAGGAATTCCAAACAAATACCGTCTACCGTCCAACTACAGTAACAACTGTTTACAACCTCAAATTTATAATTATAAGGTGGAACAAGAATAACCTGATATGGTAATACTACCGGGCTACTGGCACTCACTCTGTTGTACCAGAGCCAGAACACTCGAGGTGTCACACCAATGATCAATAGCGATTGAACACTCAGCACTTTAAGTATTGCTGTCTATTCAAGTTGTAAATGTAAACTGTAATAAAAGTTTACAATCAGAATACCCACTCACTTACACTGTATTTACAACTCACTACAGAATACTTACTATATGTCGATCATCGACACAGACCCAAAAGTACCCAAGAGCCAAGAAGGCAACACTACTGTTATTATTACTAACAGATACTGACAGGTAGTAATATGAGCTGGATGAGCTCAACGCGTCAGAGACTATGAACTGAACGGGTAATGGTTTCAGTCCACAAAGTGCATTGAAAATTGAAATTAAAACTCATAAATGTATAATTGTATAATTACCAACGTATTACTAATGTAATTTTAGAATGATTTTCAGGGCAGAGCAGAGAAACGAAAACGAGTAAATATTAATGTATGCATGGATTGTGAATATACCTGCCAACTGCTGCGAGCAGATAAGGTCAAAATCTGTTTTGGTTTTGATTTGATCCACACAGCACTAACTACCTCAGCATACAGAGGATCCACTTTTGACTGTAGTGAATATTACTCCATACACACCATGTCATACGCCCACGGGCCCATGAATGTCATGAAGTGCTTCGCAGCACTGCACTGTACATAATTACCACTATATCAGTACAATATTCACAAGCAAGGTTTTAAACAGAACATTATTTCAGATTAGAGTCGCTGCATACAACGCAACGTCGATACAGTGTGCTACCTAGAATAAAACTTACCACTTTTTAATAGGTAATCTTATCTATTCATTTTCACATATAGTCACCATTAGCTCTCCCTCAACAAAGCCCAAAATGTGGCAATCATACCAGAGCTAGGCGAATGTGGAATGCAATGCAGACTAAAATCGGCAGTGAAGTTGCACAATTCTTTTCTCATGTAGATACAATATTATGGTTACGATACATCCTTAAGCTGATTCTGTAATAAACACAGCACCCCACTCCACAATCAGCACTGAAGCCAGCTGAATGAATGAGGAGCTATTTTAAGTATTCAAATAGAAGGGGTACACGGTACACATAATACAACACACACAGTATAGCGTATACCCTTCATCTACTAACACATAGCAATCGTAAACACGCGTATAAAATGTTTACACACAATGGAATGCAAATAAGGAATCAAATTGTTACTGAAATGAAATAATACTTGCATAATACGCAATCTTAATCCTCTAACGATAATATAAAAACTTGAGTTTTATGAATTGTATCTACGTGCACATGGAACACATTTGAATTTACACAGTATCACACAACACAACTCCAACACGGGTTTCGACTGGTAGGTAGGTATCTACCTTGCTACCTGTAAACCTACTATGTATTACTTCCTTCAGTCTACCTACTGGTACTGAAGGGAGTAGAGTAATAGTAATTTTATTCTTGTTGTTGTTCAGAGTCCGAGTAAAGCTAATAAGAAGGAAAGCCGGAACGAAGAGTCAAATCATATAATTATGACTAGATCTTTATAAGGGCAGAAACTACATTAATCTTCAGGTAATTGTGTTTCCCTCCATTAAACAGACCAAAACTTTTGTATGCATCCCAAAGTAATTTTTAGGAATATTTTTTACGGCGGTTCACAGTACATACAGGTAGGCAGTACCGTAGTATATTTGTATACTGTATAACATGTATTAGAATTTGGAATATAAATAATTATTATTTGTTATTTAAGCTTGATCTGACATGAGTATACAATATATGTACGAATAAAATGCGGCAAATTTTAGATTTACAATGATGTTGTGAACAAGCGATGTAATAGACGAATAATAACTTGCCTGAGAGGCTCTGATAAAATAGTATAACCAAATGTAGCAGAATCTGTGAATACAACAATTATCCGTATCTTTCGTATACATATCATACCTTCCGTTCAACTGAATCAGAATCAGTGTGTTTGATTAATGATTTGATTTGGTTCGCACCCTGCCTGACAATGACGTTTCACATGCTTATATACCAGATACAGATTACAACAGGTATACACCAGGACCAGGACGACCACCATCCCATATCCCAAGACAATTTCTCTCTAATTAAATATGTTGGTAATTCGAGAAAATATCATATTATTACTTGATTACACTTTTCCATTCCTTTTGTTACAGAATTTTGTAATCAAACTGGGGAAATGTGAATAAAGAAAGCTCTCCAGAACAACAGATGCATTATCCAAATCGTGAAATAGGTAATAGAATTTCTTTTTCTTATCCTATCAAACAACTAATTAATTGTACCCATGTGTTTTAGTGATTTCCTGAATTCATACCAGCGTATGCTTTGTTGTTAAAATCTCGATGTAATCCAATGACCAAACTTGTTAATCGATATTTTTAACTTAGGTATAGGCACATTAGGAGCAGGGAAAGACAATCGCCGATTCTCACGAAGGTAAAAGTAACTGTGTAGGTATATATAATTATATAAGTGAGAATATAAATAGTACATATAGCCCACACGTCCGATCCGATTAGAGGTATAAATATATAATTATCCCGATCCTGTGACCCAAACCATACGACCCGAACAAGGTACATTCGTGAGAACTCCCACAGGATACATTAGGATTGCAAAGGATGCTGTATGTATGCCAACAATATTCAAACTCTATTAAATGAATAGAGAATCGATGCTTCTTTAATTATATATATGCATATATGCGCTGGAGATAAAGACTGACGAAAATCCCGAAATACTCCATACGTGGCTCATAATTATAAATAATATATTACGTTACCACTTAAATTTGTTCCAGCACATTTATTTAAAATAGAAATGCAAGGGGCAGCCCGATAGTACAAAAATAATTTTTTTTTTCATTTTAAATACCAGAACAAGGATATAAAACAAATATTAGTACAATTGTTATTATTTGACACTGGTAAACACTACAGTTTAATGTTGATACAGTAAATATAAATTATGTACACCCACAGATAGTAATGATAACCGCTTTATTGTCGGCTGATTATTGACAGATAAATCATTAAAATCATTTAGTCATTAATCAGCACTTAATAACTTATCAGTTATCGTTTTAGAAGTATTTAAAGAACAAGTGAAACAATTATTTGCGAATGTATTTGCATATTGCCTAGCTCGAGTTTCTTTGCGTCACCGTCACACCTAGTTTGTAATAAATACCGAAACAAATAGAGACGATTAAAATAAAGGGCTCGTGTCATTGCGACTTCATATAATTATATTTACCTACATAAATACAACAGTTTCTAGACTGGAGGTGAATTGTTGCATAAGCAAGCCCTCAAATGGATGAATTTAAATTCTGCACAGAAATAAAAAGTGGATATGTACGTGTTTTTCGAATATTCTTGATTTGCTTTCAAGCTGTCAAACACCGGCAACGGTACCGGTCCCGGTGTTGAGCAATGAGTATTCATTAAACCTAAAGGTTTCACTTCAAATAACATCAACAAGTTGATGAATGGAATTCCTGAAAGAATGTATACTTTTATAAGTATAGCAATCAGGAATATTCGTTCTTAATGGATGGGAGCCGTTTCTGTAACAGATGACTGGTCAACGAACGTTAGATTGTTCTGATTGTGATTGTTATTACTTACCCACATTAAATAGCTTTGAAAGCATGCATTAAATATACCTACCTTGCGCCTTACCCACAATTCAGTTATATGGCAATAATAGTATACAGTCAGTGGCAGTGGTGCTCACTCCAACATTAAGTGTGGTAGTAGTAATCTAACTAGTAAGTGCAAGCAAGGTGCTTTTCTTTAATCAAAAATGGCCAAATTTCAGTCATGCATTCTGCATTCAGTAGTAGTAGTTAACAGTTAAGTCAAGGTAAGGTAGAAAAATAAACGTGACTTCAACGTTTCAACAAGAAACTCATAGTAATGTATTTCATGGTTATATGCCTCTCGAACATACTACTAACTTGCCTACCGTCAGCGGAACTACAACTATATGTATTATATACCAAACTACCTTAAAATAGTTAAGTACCTACTTTATTCCTATTCATAATTCGATATGAAGGAATTTTATCCTCAATAAACACCATAACACCTATAGGAACTGAACAACTGAAAACTCTCAAGTCACCAGTCACCAGTACCAGTTGTTTACACGAGTAACTAGCTACGTAAAGAATTTTCAATACTGCAAAAAACAGACTTACAATCTCTCAGTAAAATCAAAAACAATTAACCGGAAACTTGTTGCAAATTTGACTGTTTGACGGTAATCCGATATTTTGCCTTCAGCAAGCAGGGGCTGACAAACTGGCAAACAAACGAGCCAAAAAATATACTGAAAACTAAAACCACGCTCTCGCAAACTCACAGCCTGACCGACTATGACTTGAGTTGAAAGAGTACTGTCTAATGTTAACTTGACTTTTGCCTGTTAACTGTCAACTTTTGAAATCAAATCAAACTTACGATCGCTAAACAAAAAAATAAAAGCAAGGTGGAACTCCTCATATATCGTCGTAATTTCTGTCAAGTTATACAGCTATATGGCTTTTAACAGCAAAATTTTCCACTTAGGAAGGAGTCAGCACTAAAAGATCTCAAGCAGTGATGAGAGAACAAGGAAAGAATAAAATGTAGCAACTCAAATCCTCAGACTTACTTCTTTTGCTTTTTTGACTTTTTGCAGCTGGTTCCACTCACTTTACTGTGTACAGCAATAACGTGGACGGACGACAGGTAAACGTATCTAGCGTAATATCGTATGTAGTCGTTGTTTGTAATAAGGAGCACAGTCACACGAAATGAGAGTGATAATATTGTTAATTACAACAGTCAAAAGCCGTCAACAATATTGTAGGTACTGTATGTTCGAAGGAATAATCACAACTTTATTGAGAAAGATTTAATATTTAGTCATTTAAAAAAAAGTTGAACGAAATCCTATGGAATTTGCAATGCAATCTGCAGTAACTAACAACCAACAGAAAGTTCTCTTGTCACCGACACTTTTTATTCAGTACAATCACAATGAACACTTCTTGCAACTTTTGACTCTGTTGTTAACGAGACTTCCATTTACTTTGTAGCTTGAGGTTTTTTTTTAAAATCACAAATGAATGTGGAAATTTTCACTAGTTCACCAGAAACCAAAAACCAAACGAATCAAGATGAGAAAAAAGGATGAATCACACGTATATAATAATATATGCAAATATGCAACAATGCACACAAAACAATAAAGTATGTAAAACACTTGGGCACGCTGCTCTCTCGTCAACCTTCCTTCCTCAGCAAAAGTAAGTAACTAACTGACTGACTCAAGAACTGAAAGCAAGGCAACACACTGAATTTGACCAAGCAAAAAGGCAAGACGAAGACGGCAAGTGGAAAAAGATTTAAAACTTTTGAAACGGTAAGAAAGAGTATAGAGGAGCATCTGTACAGGCCTTAATGCCTACCTGCTGTGCTATCGCTGAGTAAACTTTCCAAAACATTCCTTCTATTTCATTCTTCAAGATGATGATGATGTGAGTATACCTTCAGTTCTGAGAGCTATAGACTGTCAGAAGTTCCCAGTCAAAAGATGCACATGCACACACACACACAAACACACACACACCCCTGCACACAAATCTTTCTATTCAATTTAACTGCTTTCAACTTGGTTCGCGTACCTGCCCCTACTATACTATAATATTATTCTTCTACATTTAACACACACACACAGATGCATTTCTTGACTTACGATTAAGTAGTTGTACTGTAGACTGTAGACGGGAGACTGCATCTGCTGCATATATTTGTTTTAATGCTCTTCCTTATATTTCCACATTTTTAATTATTTTTATTTTATTTAAATTCTCAAATTTCTACCCATAATAAATTATTGTCCACAGGGGAAGGTGTTTAAAAATTATTAAAGCATAATAGTACAAAACTATTATTCACAAGATTTGCTTACACAATTTTATTCTGTTGAGCAATGTTAGCAACATTTCAGTTGGCCCCTAAACCGACAAAGACATGTCAGTCAGCTTCAATTCCAATTACAGGATTGAAGCCGACATACATGATTAAAAGTTCCACTGCTAGGTATACCTGGGTACTGCACTGAATAAATAGTAATAGTGTAATAGAATTGCTCTTCCGATGTCTGTTGTAAAAAAAAGACACCACTTTTTTTCTCTTCAAAACCGTGCTTTAAAAAATTACTTTCATTGAGCTGTGCTCAGCGTTCGCAGTCTGGACGACTAACACTAATGACAATGCTATGCCATATAGGATGAGGAGTAGAATATATTTACTATTTACTACCGACCATCATTTGGTCTCGGTAGCCTCTTTGTCTTGTAGGTGCTTTTTTAGCTGCTGCTGCTGCAGCTTTTTGACATACACGGGATTTTTAAAACTGTACCGTAAAGCCTTATGAGTATAATGCGTAAGTACTGCGTGAGGAGTATTTAAGGCGTTTGATTGGTAGACAGATACTCAATAGTTAATGGTATCTTGGTATCCGTACGTGAAACAATTATAGGATTTGAGCATGGAACAGGTAGATGGATTGTGGATAGACTGGGAGAATCATTTTTTAAAGTTGGCTTTTGGTCCGGTATTACATTGTGAGTGAAGTGCCATTATTATTTTACGTATGAGGGAGGGTTGAGTACAGAGTTTCGAGTCCAGAGGGAAGTGGAAATGGAAAGGTGTAGCCCCTCTGGGCCTTTATGCACATTCGTGATCATCTATTTATTTTTATTTGAATAGGAGTGTCTGATAATCAACGTTGCTAAGGGACACACAACCACGTGTATGTTACTACTACTGCCTATCTCTATAGTGAAGCAAGTAGGATGTCGAATAAACTGTAGAGGGTACTTCGTACCTTCATTTGTTATTCCCTCACAGCTCACGCAGTACCAGTCTCAGGAGTCCGTAATCACTAACCAAACGGACTTTATTGGGCCCACCTAAATTACACACACTATTTATTATACATTCAAATACTTATTTTGTTTAAATTAATTTGTATTTTATAATATCAGTAGATTGAAATTTTAGTCAAGTTTCAAAATTTCAAAAGTGCGTTTGATTTTGATCGGGCTTTTACTTAAATATGGAAAATTCTGTTTAATTTCCCTTTATATATGTTTTCTACTATGTAAATCCAATAGGAATAGAACTTAAACGAGGAAGTCAAAGCTTCAAAACTAATGATTAATGCTTTCGACCATAAGACAATCACTTCTGTATTTAAATTTTACTCCCATTTAATGTGTAAAATTTTATTTTAGTCTAAAAACATTAGTACATGCCACATACATGTTAAATCTGGGTAAACGGTAATAATTTCTAAAATATTACATATAATAATATAACCTGTTGCTTTGTTCTCGTTCATCGTTCCAAGTTATGACAAGTCACGGAACTCTTGGTAATACGCCAAGCCTGTTACATAATTTAAATAGAATGGAGTATATAATATTTGAAACAGTGGAAAATTATGATTATGAATTATTGATGGCGTTCATAAAAACTGGAGCACAGAACACACTACAGCACAATAATAATAATAACAACAGTTTTTTTTGGTATCTTAAATTCAAGGGGATGTGTGTTTATGAACACACTGCACAGTAGGCAGTAATTGTTCTAAATTCGAGTAAACCACACATGGTAAACTACTAGCAGAGAGAGAGAGAGAGAACCACAACACCCCAATTTTGCTTAAGTTCATTTTTTTATCAAGCTGCACATTAGGCAGTAGATCTCATTTTTTCTCACACCCCCGCGTGACTTGCCTTTAATTGTGAATTATTGATCTGTCACAAGTCACTTTATAAACTGAAGAAATTTATAATCATAACATAGGGCTCTGTATACAGTATGTATACGGAAGAGAGACTTATTAAAACTTTTTGACTGAACACGGAGCAAATAATGAATAAAACGGATACTTTGTTATCTCATCAAGATCAATTCAATACATTTAAATCTTTAATGCCCACTCCTTCTCATCTGTATGTATGGATGGATTATTCAAATGTATGGAAAATTTGATTAATTTTGTTATTGATTCCGCATTGTTCCGACTCTCAAGAGGAATAGCATTCATTCGTGAGTTGAGGCATTGAACTTCAAACATGATAATAATACAAAGTGTTTACAAATACGGCAAAAAGTTTTGAGAACCATGGTGAACCGGTCTCCAGTCTCTCTAAATCCATTTAAGACCACAATATCATAAGTAGAAATTATTATGAATTGAATTCCAGTTTAGGATTTGACTTTGGTCTGCATCTTCACGTCTTCACGTTATAAGTGTGTATTACAGAGAGTCCCTGCTGTCTTTTGACTTTGACTTTCCACGCTCAGGATTATACGTCTACTTACGAGACGGGGTGGGGGTGGCTTGGGCTTCAGCAAATATATGTATAGCTCTGTATGAAGTATTCATATTGCATAATATATTATATATTATTACGGAGCTCGTGCTTGGGTTTGAAAATCTCTGGAGTTCATTGTTCATGGAAGATCCGTGATCGTTCGTGTTCGTGGTATCGTGGTTCATCCTTATTCTTATTTTATTTCATTTTCGGTTCGGCCGTAATGAAACACAGAATTTTGTAAGGGATTTGTCAAGGATAGTTGGATTTGTTTAGTTGAAAAAGAAAATAGAGCAAACATGATTATACGCATTTGGGATGCGTTGTAACTGCCATCTAGGGGTTGAATTATTACGTATGTGTCCGAGTAATTTATTTGTCTAGAGAGTTTCTCGCAAGGAAATGCTAGTGGGGTTAAAAATTTTAACTATATACTTACTAAATGATTTTCCCTATGATTAGATAAGATTCTCAATTCTCAAAATTGCCTATAATTATTGAAGTTATATTGAAGTTTCACATTTTATTCTTACGATTAGAGAAAATAAAAGGGATATTCATTCAATTTTATTTTCTTTAACAATTTTGCCAATAGGGAACCAGCGTAGTATTAGGCATTAGGTGTATCTTTGAGCTAATTTTTAAAATACTGAAGCATTCAGTACTTACTTAAGTGCAAAAGTAAAATATAAGACAATTTTGACTTCATGCGTAGACAACATTAATCATTACATTACTGCATGAGCTCGAATATCCCCGGAATTTAACTAGACATACTTCGGTTGACATCCAAAGGTTATGGCCAAGTCGTTCTCATGCAATTAATTGAAACTCGAAAAGCGGGATTCGGACTGCATATCGCTGATGAGGAAACAAAATTACGTAAGCCAAATAATGGCCAATGGTAGTTCTGGATTCTGGATTTACTTACGTCAAATTATTTATTTTACTGACGAAATGTAGACATATTTCATGGTTTTCCCAGTTCAAATTCAAGTGAGCAAAATCTGAATAAAACTAGGAAAGAATTCAAAAATTCATTCATTAAATGCACTGATAATGATAATACATTTTGAACTCTGTTAGTAACATTATGTCTAGTTTAATGGTTTTAGATATTGCATATTGTACTTTAATGCTTTAGATATCTCATTCTGCATTTAAATGATGGAGATATCGCATTTTGCGCTTTAATGTTGGAGATATCGCACTTTGGACGTTATTGGTGCAGACATCCTATTTTTCAATTTATTGGTGTAGGTAGCACATTTTGCATATTATGAAATCACCAAGCAGACAAAAACAAAAAAATAGTAAACTGGGCTCCTCCCAAAAGTACCTTAGTCCCCTTACGACTGCAGTGCTGCGTCCTTTAAATAAACTGTAAAAGGCTAGCGAGCCAACCAGAAGGGACTTAAAAGTTTTCATTCTTAAATTCAAAAATTAGTTAATGATGTTGGGAGGTACTTATTTACTATTTTTTTGGTTTTGTCTGCTTGGTGACATAAAAATTACAATAATAACAGCACCATAATAAAGAAACTCAGACTCTAACAAATTCGTGAGCTTTTACTTTTGCTACCTCCAAAGAATATGGATTAAGAATTTGAATTTGGTAATTTTGAAATTCTGAGTAAAATAAGGTTTGAAACTATGCGGACTGTTAACTACACTTATTATATTGACAAAAAATAACGGGTTACTTGCTTAATTTTGTCAAATTGGATTGGTTGAAAGAGATAAAAAAGGTATACAACTTCAAGATTACTGCCTAAATGGGATCAGCTCACACTCAGTCTTCCTGTAATAAGTAAGTGGCCACCACCAAGTGCGTTCGTAACAGTAAGTTGGCACAGTTTTAAAAGCTAGAAAACACCGCTCGTTACAAATTAAATTGCGGGTAGCACTTTTTACTATAGCTAATGTTTTGTAGTTATTTCTATTGAAAATGACTTATACTGAGGCCGACTACCCAAGTTTTTTTCATCTTAAAATGCCTAAATTAATTTAGGGTGAAAAATAGGGTCAGTTTTTATATACAAACAGTATTTTTTAAATCATGATTCAACTCCTCGTTTAAATACATAGGGACAAAATGGACAAATAGAAATATTTAAAAAGGTCTCGCGTCTCGCCCCTTGTTAAGGGGGGGATGATTTTGATAGTTGAGATAATTGAATCCGAAAGCGCATCAAATTTTATCACAAAGAAACTTAGGTAAAAATAAACTCGTTTTCAGATACAAGCCCCACAACGACCAAAAACGTCCCCTTCTTAACCAGAGGTAAGAATTACTAAGAACTTTTTAAATATTTTCAGATATTTCTTATGCAATAAGCGAGGAGTTAAATCAAGATTTAAAAAATACTGTTTTTACAAACCGACCCTATTTTCCTCCATAAATTAACATTAGGGGCAGCGTCAGACTCGGTCATTTTCTTCACAGAAATTGTTACAAAATATTAACTAAACTTAATTCGATTTGAATTAAATCGGTTTTTTTGTAAATTTGTCCCTGAAATTTTTAATTTATGTCTAACTAATATAATAAGCTATATCCAATTATTTCTGTCAATACCTGAAATTAAGTGCAATTAATAATTACTTGCCTATTATCTATGTGAACAAAGTTCCTAAGTGTGAACACCTTACTGCGAATCGGGTAAGAAACGATTCATTTCGAAATAACGTTTTCAATAATAATTTAGTAAACGTCGGCAAAAAATCGTTTTGGTTTTGTAAAATAAATAAGGTCAGGATGTTTCACTTATTTACAACGGCTGTAGGACACTTTCCTGCTGGACATTTTCCTCCCCCCAACTACGTTCCAAGGGGTTCCGAGGACATTTTTCTACCAGTATCAAAATCACAGCACTTAAGCAAATTAGTGTTCCTTTCCCGAAAATTTATGCCATCTATGTTTTCATGTTAAGAATGTCTGCGATTACATACATTTTCTGAAAAGGAACACTGGTTTATTTTAGTGGTTTGATTTTGATGCTGGGAGGAAAATGTCCTCGGTATGGAGTTCAGGAGTTGGAAGGAAAAAGTCCGGGAGGAAAATTTCCCTGAGGAAAGTGTCCGTATACCATTTTATTTACAAGTATGTATTTGCAATTCGCAAGTTATTATGAAATAGATGCAAAAATTAATGTATAAACAGCATGAAACCCCCGAATATGATGCAAATCCTGCACTTTAATAAGTCAGATTCGTGGGCGAAGGATGAAGGATCAAATCCGTTTCCTTCCACTTTTGGCTGGAAGCAAATCCGCTTCCTTCCATTTTACCTTAAAAGCAAATCCGTGTCCTTCCACTTTTAATGTAAATAAGCGTTTCAGCTGACCAATTCATAGTAACATGGTTATGAAAAGTGCAAATTGCTCTAATTGTATTTTTCAAAACGCAAAATGTTCTAACCACATGATTTTAAAACGCGTATTGCTCTAAATTCATGATTTTAAAAATTGCAAAATGCACTAAATACGTGATTTTAGTCCCGAATCGCTATAATTCCGTGATTTTGAAAATTAAAAAATGTTCTAACTGCTTAGTTATAGGTTGCAAACGAATCTAACTACATGATTTTAAAAAGTGCAAAATGTTCTAACAGCATTATTTTATTATTATTATTATTATTGTACGGTATTGCCTTTCATCCTTACTAGGATATATCAGCACCGATATTACTGTACGGATGTATATGATTCTTGAGCACACAATGTGGGTGTGCTCATCGAATCTACAACCAGTATGTATGTAATTATTATGTAGTCTATGGATATAGTCGTGACCCAGACGTACTCCTTGCGGTAATATATTTATCCTGCATCACTGCATGTATTGCAATATTTCCCTTGCGGAGGAATCTGGTGGACTGAATTATCCTAATAGCCTGAGAGTACCAATCCCCGACTAGAAGTCATCAGCCACCACACACCCATCTGACCCCTGCACTATATGAGAGAGCGGAACGAGAGAGACCACCTGCAGGAGAATCGGCCGAACAGTCTTGAAAGTGGGAGGAAGTGTATGCTGTAGCACATGGAAAGAGTTTACTCTGCTTTAAATGTACACTACCTCCGTCTCGTGCCATGAAGGCAACGGATGAGCACATGTACATACCTCTTCACTTACACAACTCCCCACCCCAAAACTGATCCACTCCGACTGCTCCCAAGTCCTATCTCTACTTGAACCACAATCCATGTGTGGGGCAGACTCCCCGACTTAGCAGTTCAGCAGTTAGACCACTGACCCGCCAAGCCGGGTTCTAACAGCATTATTTTAAGTTGCAAGCTAATCTAACTACATGATTCTAAAAAGTTCAAAATGTTATATTTATATGTTATATAATAAATATTTTGCAATTAGAACGATTTACAGTTTTCCAAGCATATAGTTAAAACATTTTGCACTTTTCAAAATCATTTGGTAGTTAGATTCGTTTGCATCCTAAAACCATGCAGTTAGAACATTTTGAGTTTTTAAAACTCATGGAGTTAGAGCAATTAGCAACTAAAATCATGTATTTAGTGCAGTTTGCAATTTTTAAAATCATGAATTTAGAGCAATTTGCGTTTTAAAATCATGTAGTTAGAACCATTTGCAGTTTTTAAAGCCATATAGTAAGAACGTTTTGCATTTTGAAATATGTAGAGCAATTTGCACTTTTCATAACCATGTTACTATGAATTGGTCAGCTAAAATGCAGATTTAAATCAAAAGTGGAAGGACACAGAATGTGCTTTTAGGGTAAAATGGAAGGAAGCGGATTTGCCTCCAGCGAAAAGTTGAAGGAAACGGATTTGATCCTTCGCCCACGATTTCCTTTAAACTTCAATATAATTTTACTGACATAGCTTGCTAACGAACCAAAATTTGTAACTGCCCCCATAGAACGGTTTTCGTCGAAAAACGCTTCTGTATTTGCGAGGACAGAATTAGTTGAATTTTATTATTATGTAGATAATTAATAATATTCTAATGTAAAAAAATGTTTGCTTTAACTCGACGAAACATACCGAGACCATTCACCTTAAGCTTCACCAATACGTAGATCGTAGATGACAGCCAAGTTTTTCGTCAGTATTGCCCTTGAGAAATGAGGACTTTGTTATCAAAACGCGTTAAGTCCATGTTGCCCAACTTTACAGGAACCGCAAATTTTGATAATCATGTGAAAACGTGAATATTTTTTCGAAATTTTTTTTCAGTAACTGCATACTACCAGGTGTATTAGTAGCCAAAATAACTCAAATCTGACGCAGCGTCGTAATTTTTTAAAAATGATTCAAAATTTTGAAATCTTGGACTTAACGTGTTTTGCCAAAAAACCCATAAGAACCAATGCAAAAAATTAACCTTTTGAATTATATTGAATTGCATGCTAATTTATGATTGTAAAATTGAAGTATAAATTGTACACTTCAATAACATGTAAATAGAACATTATGCACTTTTTACAAAAATGTAAATAGAACATTATGCAATTTTCAAAAACATGTACATAGAACATTTTGCACCTTTTAAAAACATGTAAATACAACAGTAAGCTATAACTAAAACAATCCTGCATTCCAATGTTAAATTTTCGAGTGCAAATCTACTGCTCCTTAAAGAAGTTGTTTTCTAAGGGATTGTCCAAAAATGACGTCATGGAAAATTATTCATTTTTAAAACCATGTTCCCCCCTGTCACCAGATTAATCATATTGCGTAAATGACTATCCCTAGCATAGGATTGCCAAGTAGACCCATTGAACCTACCAATGACGTCATTTTTGAACGACCCCTTACGTTTTTCTTTCCTTCATAAAGAAACGCGACTGTTCTTTTGTACAATTTCTTAATTACTTTGTAAACCATGCCCATCTGTATTATTAAAACAGCAGAGCTTCCAAATGTACCAAACAAATTGAAATTTAGTTTGCATATCGATCTGTTAAGGATCGTCCGTAAATTACGTTTTCGGTAGGGTATGTGAATCTAGTCATGTAGTAATGATATGCATGCCGTGGGAAAGATAACAGATGAACGCAATGTTAAAGTGATGACATGGCGATGGATTAGCCTTAAAAAGTGAAAATTTGTGGGACGTCATTTATGGACCATCCCCTACAAATAGTACACGTGAATTTGATGTTAAAGCGAATAAATTTCGTTTCATTACAAGAAGCAATTTTGTGAAAATAAGGATATTTTTTATAAGAATCCAGTTGTTTTTATTGGGTTTAGTGGACTTAACGTGTTTTGCCAACAAATGACTGATGGACTTAACGTGTTTTGCCAGAAAACGGTTTTTGAGCGAATTATTTAAAATAGTTCCAGTGACCTTTGACCCGTAATATTGCACGGTGTGAATTATATGTACTTAGTGGTTCTTAAACACCAATAATCTCAATTTCTGAAAAAATGGACTTAAAGCGTTTTGCTAGCAAACTCCTCAAATGTTGAGAAATGAGCAATGCAAGTATCGCAAGTGCAAGGCAAAATAACAAGACTCATCATTTCATGCTACTAAATTATCGCTTGCACTTGCACTGCTTTGCTATACTATACTATCTCCCTCGGCCCTCCGTCTACCCAGCCAGATTAAATTAGATGTACAAACAAAACCTCCACATCCGACTTGGCTATTCGGCTTCTAACAGGTTTGTACATTGATACATTGTACATTGTACTAACTAGTAAGTACCTGATGTAGTGTAGCAGACGGCAGACGGTATAGCAGCAATTTGCTACCGGCTCCAAAATTTGACGGTCAATAGAGCCAACGCCAACACCATAGTGTCGATTCCACGCTACGCGTTCACTAAAACCAAAAGACGCTGTCAAGGCGAGAAGCAATCGTGAAGTGAAAGAACGCCAGCCCAGAACCAGACAAAAGACGTGATCAATTATTTTACCTTAACTTCGTTCACCGAAAATCCAGCTGTATAATGGCTCCTATCATTCTTGGATATTGGGATATTAGAGGGGTAAAATTTCTTAAAAATTACACTTATTTATACACATGACTAAATTAATTGTACTTTTGTGATGTCTATATAGTTATAGTTTATAGTAAGGATTAGAAAATGTAGAATATGTTTTACACATTATTAACTCGACGATTGACGTAGACGTTTGTAAAATATTTTAAATTTCAAAAGCTATATGTAGCATACTATAAATATTACATGCAACATAATTGAACATAACTAACTTAGCACCGAGAAATACCAAGATTTCCTGGTATTTTTAGTAACAGTGTAATTTAAGTAGTAGGAGTAAGTGGGTTCTTATGCAGCTTTTTTATTGAAATAAAAAATACAGACAGGAGATGGAAGTATGAAAGTTATTAAGTACTTACATGTAATAATATTAATATATAACGATAATATTAATATATGTAATAACATAAGAAAGGGGAACACAAACTTGTGAAAACAATTCTTAAGCATAATATATTATGATACCTATCCTAGGTTTTGGAATGGCAATAATAAATTACCAATGTTTATTTTTGTTTTGGTAAATCTAGTTGGCTCAACCCATCCGTCTATTGCTTGCCTACAGTGGGGAAGAATGGGAAAACAAGCTGTATGCTTGTGGGTCACCCCCGGAATTTAGTCGGGACGCTTGGTTACAAGACAAGTTTTCTTTGGGTCTGGATTTTCCAAACGTGAGTGCAATTGCTGCTTTTTATCTACACGGTTAATTTAGTTAACTCTCATTGAATTAATGAATTGCAATACTCCTATGGGATCATGGGATTGCGTTTTAATTAGTGAAGCTAGCTCTTATTTACAGCAGTGTGCGTTCAAACTTACGAGCCACCGGCGTGGCATTTTTTCAGTTTTCAAAGGAGATGTAGATATTCGAATTTCGCACTTTTGGCTTAGTCGTGCCAGACCTATGAGCAGATCGCATATATGCCCATTTTCATTTTTAAAAAAATATCAATTTTTCCGGTAGCATTTAACATTGGAATTCGCATTAAAAAAAGACGAACAAACAACTACTCGTGTTTTTCAAAAATGTCCATGTTAAATGCCATGAAAAAATATTATTTTTATAATTTCGATGTTTCAAAATTTTTAAGTTTTTTAAAACTGAAAAGGGGCATGTGCAATTGGCTCATATGTGTTACACGACTAAAAGCCCACCATGCACAATGCAGGGTTTGAATATAAATCTACATTTATACAGTTTAAAAATTGAAAAATCACGTAATGCCGGTTGCTCGTTAGGATAATTTATTCATTCTGCTGCATTCGTTTCTAGCTTAATATTTATAATTGAGTATGTACTTCCCATGTACATATATGTTAATGTGTCTATTATTTGATTTTCATAACATTTTAAAATATAATGTAGCTTCCATATCTGATCGATGGCGATGTGAAGGTTTCCCAAAGTAATGCGATTCTTCGTTACTTAGCTCGGAAAAGTAATTTACTTGGCAAAACAGACGAAGAGCAAACACGAGTCGACATACTTGAAAGTGAAATCAACGATTTCCGTCGGGAATATGTTGGAATGTGCTACAGTCCTAATTTTGTAAGAAAATGTGCTATAAATTATCAAACTTTTTTCTAAGATTTTAAGCTATTTTGTAAGATATTTGACATTTGAGATATCTCTCTGAGAGTACTCACTCAGTATTATATCTGTTCTTTTGTTTAAAGGAAAGCCTGAGGGGACCATACCTTGAAAAATTACCAGCTAAGCTGAAACTTCTCAGTGACTTTTTGGGCGACCGAAACTTCTTCGCAGGAGAAAATGTAATTAGTTTTGTTAAGTCGGATAATCTTATATCTGTTGCATTTAAACGAACTTTGGGATAAGCGTAATAACATTAAAATTCATGAGTCCTTATTTCGTAAATTTTCTTCTGTTGTCTGCATCAAGAAGAAAGTTCAAACTTATTTGCTATACTGACTGAGGTTCAATAAAACTATAATATGAGCCAATAACAACAAAAGAACATACTAAAACAGATATAAATTTTTAACAAAGAATCACAGCTAGTTTCTTTTCAAAATATGCTTTGATGCAAATCAGTATTGTACAGATCGTTTTCAGCGATTAAAAACAGTTGCAGTAATTTGTGTGATTGTAAAGTTCGTGTATGTAATTAAATAATTTTGAAATTGATAAATGTTTTGATTTATTCAATAACTAGGTTTGTTTCTCTATTTTTTCTTTCTAAACTTCGTAGATTACATTCCCTGATTTCATTGTTTACGAGATGTTGGACCAACAGAAGATACTCTCCTCGAGTGCTCTCATCGACTTTCCTAGCCTTCAAAAGTTTCAAGAAAGGGTCGAGGGACAGAAATCTATATCAGAGTTCCTGAACTCTTCCAAGAATTTCAAGTACCCACTGAATGGACCAATGGCTTCTTTCGGAGGCGCGCTTACAAAACCAGAATAAATTCTCTTAAACCAAAATCAAGTTATTACGACACAGTTGTAATGTAATTATCGTTGGCTCTGAATTCACAACCTATATTATATTCTCCTTGAAGTTAATGTTGCGCTGTATGATACCAAAGTATGATTTTACCAAACTTCCTGAATTTGCTTTAATTATCATATCTCTTAACCTATTTGAACTCTCTATAATGGTGAAAGTTTCACATCATCTAACTACTTAGTAAGATAGGTTCTCCTAATATCTACTGTTGGTTCACCTTTGTCATCAATTCGAAATATTTGTGCTTCCTCAGTGTACTTACTAAAATGCATTACTCTTAAGTATGCGTATGTATTAATTTGAATAAAATAAATATTTACTGAACTTTAGTAGTTGTTTCGTTTGATACACTACAATTTCATGTCCAGATGGCATGGTGTTTTCTTTTTATTGTTATGCTGTGGTATAAACAATTTGTAAACAAGGTAACCGACAAGGTTTAAAAAGTACATTAAATTTAGATTGGAATGACACTGAACTTCAATTATTCTTTTTTTCTACATTCGTAAATCTGCTCAGCATTGTCATTGTCAGCATACTTGCGTAGTGGACTAATCATCGGAGCAGCAACTACCTACCATCGCAATTTTGCTATATACAAACAAAATACAACTCCGGATATTCCGGGCCACAAAGAGCTGCAGTTACACAATATGTTATGGCTATATTCAATTTGTGTGTATAATTAAGTAATTTTACTTTAAGCACAATCTTCATCAGCTCTTCCGTATAAGGAAAGCTGATTAACCAGTAGATCAGTTTCCTTTTTATTTTTTTTTAATATTATTTCCGATTTACCAGAGATTGTCATACGTCAGATTATGCTCAATACTCATAAAACACCTTAACTTATAGTATGCAGCGGTTTCGATCCGAAACAGTACCTCAATTTAGTTTTGTATTTTGAAAATTTTGAACCAGCACACGGTCACTTTTGACTTTAGATGTCCCGATAATTTGCCAGCCTAAATTCTTGACATTTTGTATTTGCATTTGTAAAGATTTTAAAATGACATTTGAATTCGCTTGTTCGCCTCGAACAAAGCTTCGTCGAGATTTTGAAATTTTAGGCAAGTACGCTTATGATCTCCAACCCAAGCACAATTCCCCTCTCATTGATGCTGACGTTGCCTCCAACTCAAGTAACCAGCCGCTACCGCTAAATCCATTCGTTGCAATCCAAAGCTCCAAAGGGAAAGCCGTTACTAATGAGATTAATATGTCTTCTGTCACTGCCAAGTAATATGAAAAAATATCGCTTGACTTAAAAAAAACAATTGCTAACGAAAAAGTTATTATTGTTCTCATCATATCTATTTCTAATTTCTTACTCCATTGTATTATCCACTACAAGAAAACATTCTTATACACAGACAAACCAGGAACCTGACTACGTTTTACAAGAAAAAAGGAGTATTTTCCTTAAATGGAAATGACCGTCGAGAAGTACGACTAGAATGTGAAAAAAGTCGGCAAAAAAATAAGCGATCCGAACAGTTCATGAATAAAAGACGGTTTGATTATGATTTACAAAATGAAAGTCACAGGAATCCATTCCCATCGTCATCGTGTCCCGTTTTAATGTCTGTGAGAAAACGAAACAGTAGGTCTTCGTCTTCGGGGGTTGGAACTTTGATCTCTGCCCATAAATCCGAGCCAACGCCAACGCCAACAGTTTCGGCCTCTACTGCTGTAAATAATAATGGTGACACTAAAAAAGTTGTACTTGAAGGCTTTAATGCAGCTGGAGCACCAACACCAACAAAAGCTACTGAGGTTTATAAAAAAAAGTTAATGCGTTGGAAAGAACGCAAGACTGTGGCAAGAGTGACAGCGACAGCAGCAGCTGCAGCAGGAAAAAAAACTGAACACATTGACTCCACAGTTGGCTCACTGTTTTCAGTTAAAACTAATCGCAATCATATTCATCCTCTCAAACTTTCATCAAGAATTCCAATCAAAGTGACCTCTGAAACGGTTAAGGGCACGTGGGAACGTCAAGTGATTGAAGCAGCATCAAAGCTTAAGCTGTCATCTGCTGAAATTAAAGATAGGTTGGCTATTTCTGAGTCTACATCCGAATCCTACCCCGGGATACCACAAAACACAGAATGTGTTCATATTCAGAAAAACAGAATTGAACCAGCTTCATCAAGTGTTGTGTCTGTTGTGCCTTCTGTACCGACTACTACTACTACCACCGTCACCGTTCACTCAGATGCCAGTGCTTCAAAAAATAAGACAGTCAAGTTTGATAAGCATTACATAGAATTAAAGTAAGACAAACATTCATCTTTTAGTTTTTACAAAAGTGCAATTAATTACACTTTGGAGAATATTTTTACTACCGTCAATTATGCATTTTTGTATATTAAAGTTGCACACGATTACGTCGATTAAATACATTAAGTAGGTGCTTAGGTGCACTAGCCAATTAATATAACATTTTTTGCAAAACATAATAAGCCAAAACTTTGCAACCGCCTCAATGAAAATGATGAGGAATCTGACGCATTGCGATGAGCTATTGAAAAGAGATAAAATTAAAGTTCCTAACGAGGCTAGAGGAGATATTGCAAGTATTCGTGGACAAACAAATTTACTTGTTACATCTAGACTTTCCCAGTTTGCTCAAATGCTGTCCTCTTATTTGAATTCTGCTAAAGACCCCGAAATAATTCGAATGTGTGATCTTCACGGCACTTGGGATGTTATTAATCTCGAGGTCAGTCGAAAAAACAAAAGTTGTGTGTTTGCTAATTTTTAAATAAGTTGTTGTTTATACAGATATATACTATATGTATAATAGCTATTCTTTTCAAATTACTAATATGCTTAAGGTTGAAAAACTTAATGACGTTTTCATGAAACTGTGCCAATGGGAGCAAAATGGTTGGAGCTCAGTGAGCTCACCTAACCGACCAAAGCTAATTTCAGAACCAGTTCCGATGCAGTATAAATTAAATTTGGGATATGATGAGACTAAAGCTAGTACAGATAGTCAAACCTTAACCTTGTTCAGAAATCGTATGCTAAACTTCCGAAATAGCCAGGCTGTTACTGGACGTTCTCAGGAGGTCAATCTGAAAAATAAAACCATTGCCGGCTTGAATGATTTAAAAGCTTGGAAGGAACCCCATGATGATGATGCTAGTACGACTTCCAATTCAGCAGTTTCTACTGCTGAATCTATGGGAGCTTGTTCGACTGCTCGAAAAGGATCTAGTGAGTGAGTTTTAAATTGTAACATTTAAGTTCCGTAAACAGAAACACTCAGAGATGAGCGATAGTAAGAGATAAGGCGGAGGCAAGTTAAAAATTTCACCGCGGGAATTTTAAATTCTGCTCCAAAGTCATCGGTGATTGGTCCTACATGCTCCAGCAGAATTGCCTATTGGCTTACGGGGGTCACGTGGTAGAGAAATAACTAATAATAAGTCTTAAGTATAACATGCTTTTGCCCTATCTCTTACTATTGCTCATCTCATCTCTGAGAAACACTCAAGCAGAGTAGCAGAGTGCCGAGTGCCCCATCCCCGGCTGCTAGATATTGAGTAAAAGAATTTTTGATTAGTAGTCAAACTAAACTCCTGTCAAACGTTATGTGAGAAAACCCTGAAGTGAGGCGGTTCTATTGCAACACACTGTATTGCTATTTATTTACCAATGTATAATTTAATAATAGTTTATTCATAATCATAATTATTACCATAAATATTCATTGATATTAATTCCCGGTGCAAGTGCTGCAAGCCTCCGCCCCGCCCCCCTGCATCCCCTAACTACTAAACTATACTTTAAGTACTTAAGTATATACCTTTTACCTATGCTTTGTTTTTCTAGACCAACCCAGGATGAAACGCAACCGTTGCAGTATCCACCCGGATTGGGACTGTTCTGATTTTACGCCAATTTTAATTAAAGCCACCTCATTTTACTTTTACTACTCATTTACCAATGGTCGATAGCTTATCTGCGCCGAGTTTTTTTAGAAATGTTTAGGCCCAAAATTGAAGGTCCTTATTTACATCTAAACCGTTTCAGTGGTGCATAATTATATTAGTATAAAAGTAATAAATTTATTCGTAGCTACATGTTCACTGTTCTATAATAAAGTTCAAAAAAATCAGTTTTGTGCTGATTTAATTTAATCTATACTTTGATAGCGAAAGAAATCGATTAACTACAAACTTACAGATTTTTAAATGAAGTGGTTCATTTTGTTTTACATAATTTTATTAATATCTTGAAACATTGTCTCCTGAGTTTTTTATTTTGCAATAAAGGTACTCGTGTTAATTTTATGTATAACTCAAAAACTTTGTTAAAAAAATTCTCTATATACACGATTTCAAAATATGGTTTCGTTTAGGATTAAATTGTATCGATTTACATTCCAACATTCCAATGGTAAACCCCGACTCCATATTATGCTATATTGAATAGTTATATGTGTGGCACCATAGCTCAGTATAATTATTAGCTCATTTATACATTTATAATCGAATTAGATGTGATAATACATTCTCAAAAAAATAAAAATAAAAAAGATTAACATTCCAATGGTAAACCCCGACTCCATATTATGCTATATTGAATAGTTATATGTGTGGCACCATAGCTCAGTATAATTATTAGCTCATTTATACATTTATAATCGAATTAGATGTGATAATACATTCTCAAAAAAATAAAAATAAAAAAGATTAACATTCCAATGGTAAACCCCGACTCCATATTATGCTATATTGAATAGTTATATGTGTGGCACCATAGCTCAGTATAATTATTAGCTCATTTATACATTTATAATCGAATTAGATGTGATAATACATTCTCAAAAAAATAAAAATAAAAAAGATTGCCATTTACCGCTTTAAAATCAATGCATATAACAATTACGACAGCAATAATTATATTATTATTTTATATTAATAATAATTAACTATACACACAGCTGAATTGAATTCGCTTGATCAGTTTATACAATATGACTTATGCATAAGTAAAAGTATACATATTGGCAAGATAGGTTCCTTGCTCTTAAGTAAAGCTAAATATAATATTATAAAATTTTTAGATTAACTTAACACGAGCACACACAATTCATACCACTCGCACTTCCATATTACAATCAATCATTCAGCAATCTCAAATTTAAAACAATTTAAGACAAACCTTATAGCAAAATCCCAATTCAGCCATTTCAATTTTTAACTATATCATTTCAAAATAGTTTCAGCCGACAGTCATATATTATATAGCGAGCACTTAGACAACGTAATTGAAAAATTCTAAGGTGGTCAAGTTACAGAAAGTTCAACCTTTGAAAATTTTCTTACAAAATATTCACATACAATTTAAAACACTTACGATTTTAGAAAACAGTTATACAACAAATCAACACTTTTTAATTTGGTTTGTGTGTGAGTGTCTTTAAATATTCAATTTTGATTTTTAACATCGATTTTGATTCCCAATTAGTGTCAAGTACAAGGTGGGCCATTTATTACGGAAGATTCTAACAGGCTATAAAAGCCAAGTTTATTATTCGAATACATTATCCTTGTATAACTAAATGTAAATAACCAATGTTGTATGGGCTGCGGCCAAATCGACGTAACGAATAAATTATTATTATTATTATTATTATTATTCGAATAAAACGAACAATATACCAAAATGAAGACAATTTCTGGGAGATTTGTTTGACACCTCATTCATTTTAATTGGTTATGAATAAGTTACAAATTGGCCTAACTAACAAAAATCACAGTATTTAGATTTTTTCGACAATCCTAAAATTGTTTTTTAGCAACTTTGATTTAAAATTAATGCGTAGAAAAATGCAGACTAGAAACATTGGACTTCAAATTTCCGAACAAAAAAAAACCTGGCAAACATTTTAAAAAATTTTAATTTTGAAATTTTGAAATTTTTGAAATTTTTGAAATTTCAAATATAAAAAAGAAAGAAATTTGAAATTTTTTAATTTTTTAAATGTTTGCCAGGTTTTTTTCTGTTGAGATATTTGAAGTCAAATGTTTCTCGTCAGCATTGTTGTACGCTTTAATTTGAAATGAAAGTTGTTAAGAAAATAACTTTAGGATTGACCAAAAATTCCAAAAACTCTGATTTTTGTTATTTAGGCCATTTTGTAACTTAGTCCTAACCGATTTTAATGAATGAGATGTCAAACAAATCTCCCAGAATTTTTCTTTATTTTGGTATATTGCTGGACATATTCGAGTAATAAACTTGGCTTTTATAGCCTGCTAGAATCTTCCGGAATAAATGGCCCACCCTGTACTTTCCCATTAATAATATTCTGAGGATTTACTTGACCTACTGACCCATGTGTCGATTGCCGATGCCGGTCGGTGCAGCCTTCAGCAAATTAGTATGGATTGTCACGAACAAACTGAATGGTGAAAATCTCTATATTATTAATATCCAAAAGACGCTTCTGCGCCCGTTTTCAAAATATCCCTTTCCGATTTCCACTTTCCCGCTCCATTTTCCCATCACGTATTCGGTTACCACACCTATATTAAACCCTTAAGCCAGGAGGAAATACATGCACCTCCTGAGGAGGTGCATGTAGATGTAGATGTAGAATATAGCAAAAATGTGCTAACTACTCACATTAATTGCGCTACCTGAGGAAAACAAATAAGTCCATAAAAACTTATAAAACTTAGAAGCCTTGCCAAAGAAACATTTTCTATATTATGACACCGCATTTATCATTTTCACTTTGCTCAGTGTTTCGTAATGTAGGTTATAAATACTGACTGCCAACATCCAGTTGCTTTTCTATTAATTTGCCAGGTTTAGATAAGTAACTCGCAAATCAACTACAAAACAGGAACTAAATACCTAATATAAAGTAAAAACATTGCATTGGTGAACATTTACCGCATGTAACGTTACAACAGACATCGCCTACTGCTTAAAATCTTAACGTCACCCCCTGCATTAAATTAGAGAATAAGAGAGAGAAACTTACATACTTACATCAACTTTAAATGAAATCAAAATAAGAGTGAGGGCAACCAAATCAGGCGCCCAGTATTGGGTTAGGCTCATAAATTAAATACTATTAATGTAGGTAATCAAGTTTTGAATATACATATTGGGTTCCAATTGGACATCCATGTCCACTCGGACATCAATGTCCACTCGGACATCCATGTCCACTCGGGGACCCATGTCCACTCGGACATCCATGTCCACTCGGGGACCCATGTCCACTCGGGGACCCAAGTCCACTCGGATATCCATGCCACTCCGGGACTCATGTCCACTCGGACATCCATGTCCACTCGGACATCCATGTCCACTCGGACATCCATGCCCACTCGAGGACCCATCTCCACTCGGGGACCCATCCCCACTCGAGGACCAATCTTCACTCGGGGACCCATCCCCACTCGGGAATCCATCCCCACTCGGGGACCCATCCCCACTCGGGGACTCATCCCCACTCGGGGACTCATCCCCACTCGGGGAAACATCCCCACTCGGGGACTCATCCCCACTCGGGGACCCATGTCCACTCGGACATCCATGTCCACTCGGACATCCATGTCCACTCGGATATCCATGTCCACTCGGGGACCCATGTCCACTCGGGGGCCCAAGTCCACTCGGATATCCATGTCCACTCGGGGACTCATGTTCACTCGGACATCCATGTCCACTCGGACATCCATGTCCACTCGGACATCCATGCCCACTCGAGGACCCATCCCCACTCGGGGACCCATGTCCACTCGGACATCCATGTCCACTCGGATATCCATGCCCACTCGGGGACTCATGTCCACTCGGACATCCATGTCCACTCGGACATCCATGTCCACTCGGACATCCATGTCCACTCGGACATCCATGTCCACTCGGACATCCATGTCCACTCGGACATCCATGCCCACTCGAGGACCCATCTCCACTCGGGGACCCATCCCCACTCGAGGACCAATCTTCACTCGGGGACCCATCCCCACTCGGGAATCCATCCCCACTCGGGGACCCATCCCCACTCGGGAATCCATCCCCACTCGGGGACCCGTCCCCACTCGGGGACTCATCCGCACTCGGGGACTCATCCCCACTCGGGGAAACATCCCCACTCGGGGACCCATGTCCACTCGGACATCCATGTCCACTCGGACATCCATGTCCACTCGGATATCCATGTCCACTCGGCGACCCAAGTCCACTCGGATATCCATGTCCACTCGGGGACTCATGTTCACTCGGACATCCATGTCCACTCGGACATCCATGTCCACTCGAACATCCATGCCCACTCGAGGACCCATCCCCACTCGGGGACCCATGTCCACTCGGACATCCATGTCCACTCGGACATCCATGTCCACTCGGATATCCATGTCCACTCGGACATCCATGTCCACTCGGACATCCATGCCCACTCGAGGACCCATCTCCACTCGGGGACCCATCCCCACTCGGGGACCCATCCCCACTTATCCCCACTTGGGGACCATTTGGACATCTATGACTATTTGGACATACATGTCCACTTGGGCATCCATATGTCTATACTTGGGAATATTAGCGGTATCACATCGGAGTCACACTAATTACCACAATTACAACTATTTTCTAGAACCATAACCACACAACATTCATTACAACACATGTTAACTTTTATGTCAGTTATAATTTTACATTAAAACTAGCTACTTTTACATACTTACTCATACCTACTAGTAGGAATAATTAGATCTGCACAAATAATAGAAATAAAACAAGGTAAAAAACAGCGTTTAGAAGTTAATGTTGATGAAAATCAAAATAATGCTTGACTGACACATAACTATGCAACCGACACAATAATAGTAGAATATATATTATGGGTTGAGCCATTAAATATGACACTACTTTAATGTGCCTATTCCGGCCTAGAAGTTTTTTAAAAGTTGGAAAAATTTTGACCGTCCAAACGGCGCAAACAATAATTGAGTTAATTTATGTTTGTAATAAAGACGTGTATAGCCTAGGCCTGGTTTATTTTGGTTAGTTTAGAGTGTAACACTCGTTTGAAGTACATCGGGAGAGTGCATCTGGCGAGAGTACCAAAAATACATAATACTATGTGTTACGCAGACGATTTTACATTTTCAAAATACATATAGAGCATCGTGCATATTAAATAATGAATTATTGCTCTTTAATCGTACAATCGACATCAACATTCATATTTTCATATTTAGGAATTTTGCATGTTAAAAAACTATTAAATTAAATATACACATAATATAAATGTACGTAATAAATTATTAGCCCTTGTAACATTAGTATCCGTTGAATCTTGCTGTTAAAAACATGGTATCTATAAGGCCCTCCCAAAATGAAAGCCCTGCAACGTTCTGTAATTTCCTACATGTACATATATAAATACGGAGCTAAATACGACGCAGAGTAGATAATAAAGATCATAGTATTTGGCATGGTTTCATTTTTTAGAAAAACTTGCACTTGACATGCCTTATATTAATGATATACAGTGTAGAAGTAGATAACTGGGTTTGCACGTCTAACGGCAATACTTTATGCTTCATACTTAATACTGGTGAGTGGAAGTAGGTATGTACCTACCCAAAAAGGGTATTTATACTATTTTATTTTATATATGAAACGTGTACAGAGAATTTCAAAAACTATATATAGCAATGCATTCAGCTGCGGTTTGAGTATAGTAGATTGAAAATTGAAAATGGCTTAATTTCTCAAGAAGCGTGGTTAAGATGCATACAATGGATTTTCTACACTTTGTTGACTCGAACTAACAGCTCAATCTGTATAGGTATATCTACTTATCTATCTCATCGTGCGTCTACAGAGTTATGATCGAAATTACTTAAAACAGTGAAAGGTAATAAGATAAACTTTACACGTACATGCATGGTATGACACACTGTAGTAAATGATAAGTATTATTTAATTAACGCCATGAATCCATTTACCTACATAATATACTCTTTCCATTTTATAAGAGCTACCCCACAACTATATAATTATATTTACGGATATCCAATCCAATCGACCAGCTTTCAAAGAAAGAGAAAAACAATTATTGTTCAAACGTCCATTTAAAGTTATAATAAATATGTAACTTGATGGTGAATACTATGAGGATTAAGAAATTTAAAAAAAATACTACATTATAAAACGCATACTGCATTTACTATACCACTTTGTAATTATTTCAATAATACAAAAGGTAACTGGTAAACCATACAAATTTAATAATACCTGCTCTAATTTGAATTTAAAATTGCTTTCTTCCGAGTTACGAGTTTTAGTCTTGCCTCGCTTCGTGTCGTACTCGACACTTGAATACATTTTCACCGGGACCGGAAAGCTCAATCTCTTACCTTTTACAAAAGAAAAATGCAAACTTTATAATAATAATAATTGGATGCACAAAGGAAGCTACTGTATAGTGGGAAGACTTGACTTGATTACGCCCTGCCATTAGGAAAATTGTAATAAACTTTATTGCATGTATTGTATTTTTGAGCTCTGAGCTAATCTTGTTGTGCACGTTTAAGTATATGCACTCACTTGACTCTTGGTTCAAATTATAATTGTCTCTTGAAACTGTAACAAATGCATTACATTATTGTTTATATCTTCATCTATCTGTAATTGGGGATTGGGATTGATAAAAATGCATCCTGAGTGTAATGTAATAGTTTCGGCTTCGAGTATAAATCCATTGTTTATTTTTTGCTGTTGTTGTCAGCATGCCAGTTTATATAGTGTACGGCCTGAGCATGCACTAATTTCCTTTTCATATTTATACACTATAATCCAAAGTACTTCCGACTACAGTACATAATTAAGTACGTCATTGCATAATTATAATGTTTAGTAAGCACTACTTACTACACTTACAGACAGTGGATGACTTTACAAAAACTGCGTGAACTAAAATCTTGGGAGAAATTCCAATTTATTTCCTTTTAATTGTTCATGACTACAGTTTGTTTTTTGGTTGAGACCGAATTTCCACACAGACTTTTAAGTACGCAGTATCCACATCGCCGCTGTTCAATTAGTGAACTTCAAAATTAAAATTGACGAGTTCGTGTGGAGGACTACGGTACGGTATTCGTATCGGTATCGGTATCGGTATCGGGACTGTATTAGTAGGATAAATGTAACAACACACCTTCACGCTTTATTTTCTCTTTAGACATGGACTACAAAAATACAAATTGCAACACACTTTTCCACTTCCACAAGTCCCTGTCAATGCAATACAATCTGCAGCCTTCTCTACGCCTCTACGCTGGCCCTCTAATTAGTTTCTAATCAACAGGATTACTACAAACCATGTGAAATGTAGAATGAATATTCATTATGCAAATATTTTCTATCTAAAATTACATGCTATATTGAAATAAAAATATTTGTCCTATGTATTCTTGTTCATTGTTGGGATTTTGGTTGCTTTTTAAATTCGCAGTGAAGTGCTGATTAAATTTTGCATACGGACGGAACACTGTGCCTCCTATTAAGAGTGAATTTAAATTTTTACGAAAAATAAAAAAGATAAAGATAAAGAAACACACCAACATATTGTCGCATAGTTTTTCCTTAAGATAATATGTTAACGTACTTATACCTTTGTTTTATAAGTTACTGATTATTTCATTGACAAAAGCATACACACATTTAGTAAACAAGTCTAAACCATTCTTCTCTTCTACATATAGCTGTTACCTTCTGTTTTTTGCTCGTAAGTAACCTGCTTGCATATAGTAAAGAGTACAGAGCACAGAAGATAAAATAAAAAGTAATCTACTATGTATACATGGAGCGTTGAGTTTGGACTGTCGAAATATTTTGTCGGTACATTCCAAAAAATATGTGCACATGAGGCAGCGTCGTCGTCGTCGGCGTCGTCGTCAGGCCAGCTTAAGATATATTTCCCATGCATTCCAAAACTTTTTACTCAACAAAAATTTAAGAGATCCCAATATCACCTAAAGTAGCGTAATACATACTCTATGTATTCTTGTTGGCCGGTGCGGTGATTGTTCTGATTTTTGGTTATTGATTGTGTCAGGTACAACAAGGCAAACGGCATCCATCGTCACTGCCTCGGTTGCTATAATATGTCGCTGCTGCTGGCGGTCTTCGTTTGTTCATACACCATTGATCAATATTGTAGTCGTGCCGAAGTATTATGTGCCACAATTACGGATATAACCATATAGCCATTGTGTGCGCATTTAACCCAAGTTGACTAAAAAAAATTGTAATAATGGACAAATCACCCTCGAAATTTTTTAAAACCTCAGCATAGATCAAAATCATTCGTAAGATTTGCTATGCTATATATATTGTGGCTATTTAAAATAGAAATAGTTCCTTGAGAATCGAGATCACTTGCGCGTATGTTTGCTTATGTACATCCATGTAGGAAACGCAACTATCTGTATTATGGCTACACTATTATGATGATGTCATAGTTCATAGACTTTAGCACCAAAGACTTTTACAGGCCTCTCTCTATATAAGAGTAACTATAACCGTGCAGCCGCAGCTGCGTAAATTATCATCAGAATCCTGTACATAAATAATTAGTGCCATCAACATCAACTCCACGAATAGTAATCGTAACCCTAATCGTATTATATTATGTAACGTCCGTATTGCTCACATAATAATAAAGCATGTTTAAAATGTAGAACAGACTTCATCACTACTGACAATGAGTGAGCTGAACTGCAGTTGAGGGAGTTGAATAAATTAATAAAATGAAAATACCACTTTTAATTCCCATGTTGACATTTATTTTTACTGTGTTCTCTTCCTGCACTGCATTACAAAAATACAATGCAATTCAATTAATTATGTGGGTATTATTCAAAAGTACTTTGAATAATAGAACTTAATTGTACGTATGTATATCTGAATCCTGCCCTTGGCTACAGCTTAACCAAATAATGCCCTACCAATTAGTATAGGCTTCAATTCCAAAATAATTGAAAGTGACTCGCAGCACATGTATTATATTATTGTCTCCGTTGTGTGTCTATTAGTATACAAAATATAGCTCAATTATAAGAATAAAGAATCACCAAAAAAGAACGGAACTTTGAGGCGGGAAATGTTTTCCTCAATAGCCACACATACTATATAATCGTAACCAGTAGCTGTAATTTATTGACGATGATGGTTGAAAGGGTATTATTACATAGCTTACTATTTAGGATTATACAGCCGTACTATTAAAGTAATATTTTAAGCAAAACAGAAAGACAGAAACAGAAACAACTTTTCATGTTTTTTTTCTCTTCTTGTTGTATGTTTGCTTCCGCAGTCAATTGTAATTTGTAATTGTAATGCAATTCTATATAGGAATAGGAATACCGAGCCGATGCAATGGAAAGGTGTGTGTACAGATACTTACAAGTATTAGCTGCCATTGGATTTTATTACTTCTTGCAGTTCTTTTTACTTCTCACACGGTTCGTCGTGTCAAATTATTACTATACTCCTTGCATCACTTCATCCTTTTCTTTGACGTTAGTTACCATAATATAATTGTAGACTAATACCAATGGAATAACATGTACCGAGTTAAATGCTTTCATTTAAGTATCAAAAGTATAAAATCCCAATCCTAATCGTAGCAGAAAAAGTTATCAATATCTATAGACGGACATAATAACAATATAAAACAGAAAGCTTGACTTTTGCTTTATTTATAAAATTGACGGCATGAAAAAATATGTAACTTCCATTGTGTTAATAAGATAATATGTAGAGGCATAATGCTCGTAAAACCAGGATTAATAATAATAATAATAATAATAATAGTAATATAATAAAGTCATATAGGAGTAGGAAACCGCTTTCGTCTCATTTAAACACTTACAAAAGTTATAAGACATGAACGCATTTTTCCTAAAGCATGTCATTACTATTTTTACTATTTTACTATATAATACAACTATATCATTAGCAAACTTGACTGCACGGTGGTTTTCTTCAACTTCAACGTGAGCGTAAACGTAAGCGAGGATGACGATAATGATGTGAGATGTGATGTGACGCTTCGCCTGTTCTTGATACTTGATACTAAAAAAAACGGAAAACAAAGTTTCTTTCCTTGGTGTGTACATACAGATATGCATACCTACGTAGAAGGTGCCTAAAATAATAAAGCCATCCATCAGGATAAGGCATTCGAGAATATCGAACCCTATTTTACTATTGACTAGATTGTGGATATTAAAATGAAATTTTGAGTTCAACAATAATATAAAGTTATATCAGTAGTGCAAAACATTAATGCTTCTTTCTATACTATATATCTATAGATATAATTAGGTACGTACTATGCATAGTTGAGCTTCATGTTGATTCTTGTAATGCTTGTTAACTCGACTGAAAATCATTTACACCAAATTTTTGAGTTGGACGGCGCGCGTTATGGTGAGAGATTAATTTATCTGCCTGCCCATATACTATGCCACCAATACCAATACCAATGTTACAGACAAACCGCTGCGCTGTGGCTATTCTGTTGACGGGATTAATATATTATATTGCACATTTGAGTATCGTTAACTTTAATATCAGTACTCCTGACTCTGACTTCGTAAATTACGGTTTACGACACACATCATAAGACTGTAAGTATATACATACAGTGTGTGTAAACGTATATGTAAAATATAACGGGAATGGCAGCGCGTATATTCTTATCTTCATGTAAAACTTTCGCTGATTTTTCTCAAGGGCTATGGACTACTGACTTTTGCTTGATGATAACTCCTTTCGTCCGATAAGTTAGTCTTTAATTCCTTCTTGAGAGTTTAAGTGCATTATAGGGGTGCATTTGATAGGTTGCTATACATATATATTTAATTCCACATTTCTACAATGTAACATTGCATTTTATAATAATTTTATTTCATTTCCATTAAAACCACGTTTTCCGTATATTTGTGTGTATGTACATAGGAGACAATTCTACGAATCAATGAGATTTGATCCCATATCTTGAGGTGTGTGCTCGTGCAGAGGTATTGTGTACATGTGACTATGTGTATCTGTGCAGCGTGTGAGAGTCTTATTAAAGGAGTAAAAATTATTAAATTGACTAAGTCATGTGCAACGCACGCCAAACCTCCATGTGTCTGTGCACACTGATCTCTCTCTCTCTCTCTCTCTCTCCGTCCCTTTGACTATTTACATTTTGTTTGTGCTACACACACCTTTGCTTTGGTTTGGTTTGGGTGGCTGGTTAGAGTACATTGTTATACTTTCCTTATGATAAATTTAAATATGATTACCAGCAAAGAAAGAGGGTTTTACTGTACTCTACATTTATCGTTTTGTGTATATACTTATGTGTGTGTTGTGCTTGTGTGTAGGTGTACGGTGTTTTTAGTTTAAGGTGACTCAACGCAGTTATTATAATTTTGTCCCTTATAGAATTCAGTTTTGATCCCATGGTGGAAGTGGTGGAAATCCAAGATCGCTATAAAACCGCATGACGTGTGCAAAATTAAAATCATTCTGACTTCGACCACGCTTATAAACCAGCTCGGTCAGGTTCTTGTGCATTAGTAACAATATTTAGCTCATAGTAGTCAAGTAAAATTCTGGGATACAGAGCGAAATAAAATCATAGTAGGATTTGTGAATTCTTTTCTACAAAAGAAAAGTTCATTTTTTTAACTATAGTTTTATTAACAAGTTAAAGTTTACCGTTAATATGAAGTGTATTTGCTTGGTGAGTTCAAAAATATATATTGAGAATTGTTCGATTATTCCAAAGTTCTGACATTTTTTTCCAAAAATAATTCGGATTTTTACTTCGGTTTTTTATTCTTAGTGAGAACTGAGAATATTGTAAATCTCTTAAATTTTTTTGAAACAATTGTTTTTTACTGTATGTATTTGATTTGATAACATGTTGGAATTTCTGAACGTATAGATTTTGGCTGTGGTTGCCCTTTCATCCGCCCAAAAGGCATACAAAGGAGGTGGGGCTGGAAAGCACTCTGGACAATATTCAGGGGAAACTGAGTCCTATGGGGAAGCTTCTGCTCCTAGTCGTAAACAATACAATCAAAATCAACACCATCATGCCGGAGCTTACCAACACCAACATCAGCCAAACCAATACAGTGGGCATGGAGCGGCAGCTTCAGCTGTTAAACCCAATTATCCTCAGTTGATCTCAGACAATCGGCAGTTGAATCACGACGGCACAATTAATTTTAATTACGCAGCAGATAATGGTCTTCAACAAGGAGAAACTGTCGACCCAGATGGCACACGAAGAGGATTCTACTCGTACATTGGTGCTGATGGTAAACCCTTGACTGTCAAATACACTGCTGGCAAAAATGGATTTATTGCTGAAGGTGACCACCTTCCTAAGCAACCCCAAGCAGCTCAAGCAAAGGATGAGGCCGTGGTTAAACAGGCCGGACATGGTGGTCATGACACTGGTGCTTATCATGGACATGGTGGCGGTTCTTCAGCTGGTAATTACTACGGAGGTGCGCCACAACACTATTCGGCTGCTGCTGGCCCAGCACGACCCGCTGCTCACGGTCACGGGCACGGACAGGGACACGGACACGCTCATGGTCACGCTGCTGGTCCATCTCCATACAATCATGCCGGAAGCAACCAATACAGTGGAGCCGGAAGGAACCACTACAATCCACCATCTCCTTACCACGATCCCAGTGCTGCTCGTCAAGCTTTCGGTGGATTCTCTGGACATGGTGACCCAACTCATGGACATGGTCATAGTGGTCAATACCAAAGTGCTCCACAGACGCAGTACACTCAGTCATTACCATCTCACGGTCATGGACAAGGTTTTGGAGGTCCTCGTCCTGCTGGGAGTGGTGCCATGCACTCCGCGTTTAGTCCATACACTCCCTCAGGGCCTGCTGGTCCCTACTCAGGTCAATTTGATTTGGGTAATGGCGGTCATTATTCCATCAATTTTGAGCCAGGTGCAACCCAAGAGGTTAATTACCCCGCTGGCCATGGTGGACAAGCCCGGCAACAACAATATTAAAACTGTTGATTTTTCATATTATTAATACCTGTTTTATGTAATTTGCATGTAATGTTTAAGTATTATATAGTAACATGTACGATGCGCGCACCTTACTGATTTTTTAAAGTCTTTCTCGTTAGAATAGCTGTGAATTTATATTTTTATAATAAAAGAAATCGATACATACAAATGTAATCAAATGGGCTTTACGTTGTTTTTCTTTCAATCCCAATTCTCAATTTCATGCTAACATCCAGTTTAAAGTGTTAATGAATGATTCGTAAATTAGATATTTTAAAATGCTCTCTAATAAAAGTAAAAGCATTATGGAAAAAAATGCATTAACTAGCACATTAATAAACAGATTACCTTTAGCTTTCATTACTTCATAATGCCAAAAAGAAAAAGCTGTAAGATTATGATTAGAAGTACATTCAAAAGGATTTTTGCGGCAAAACGTTTTTTAATGCTGAAATCCGATTTAATTTTTCAATATTCTTGAACTGCATCTGTGAACTATTCTTCTTTGCCGAAATTAATAACATATATAGGCAATTGAATATCATAGGGGCATAAAATGAGAATAATAATATATATATATGTAGGAATACGTACTTGGTGAGGATGCAAAATTGGTTATCTACACCATTAAATCACAAAACCATGAAAGTGCAAAATGTGATACCTACACCATTAAAGTGCAAAATGGAATATCTACACCAATAAAGTGCAAAATGTGATGTCTATTGCATCTATTGCATGTCTATTGAAGTGTAAAACGTGCTATCTGCATTTTTAGAGTTCAAAAAGTCTAATCTAAAACATTATTTTAACTGCACAAAGTCCCATCTGCACCTAAAATTCTATGGGTGGTATATCAAAAGATAAAGTTAAAAAATAATAAATTTCGTCATTACTTACATTATTAGAACAATATCATTTGCTAATAGGACCAAAACGTGCAGATCTGGGGTTTCATTTTTTGCCACTTATTGGCTTATATTTAATTATTCGGGACGCAGTGATATTAATCAGCATCATTTGTACATAACTTGCGTGCATTTATTACGACGGGCCATAGGTAGCAAATGTCTTAGGTTGAGGAGCGGGTAACAAATATCCGGGTAGAAACTTTCCTGCGTAACCCAGTTTTTTAAATATGAAAATATTACTTTAAATAATTGACATAGTAGAAGTTATGAGTTTGTAATTTGGAACAAGGAGAATATTAAGTTTTTGGTGTTTGCTGTGGTGTGACCCCATCTCGCCTTTCTTGTGGACTCCCGCGTGTCTACATATTCCAAGCTCTAGTTTTTAACGGTAATATGTATTGTGTATAACATAAAGGACAGATTGTCACACAAAGGACTGAGTTCCTAGCTCAGTATTTGTCTGTAATCCTCATAACAATTAAGTTCAAGACTTTAAAACATAGGGTACAAAGATTTACCGATCAGTGTTATATGCTGAGCTTTTATTTCAATGCTCGTGTGCAACAGCGACCGATATAAAGTTTTTTTTTAAATTAACTAATAATAGCCAATTAAAATGCAAAATAGATGCAATGTGAATGAAAAATGAGACGTTGGGAGTATTTACTGAATTCAATAAATTTTATTTCCACTAATTTCAAATATCTGAATACAAAGTACTTCGTACGACTATAAGCCAATGAGTTATTCAATCCGATACAATCAATTAATCTTTTGCTCAAAGACGTATACGTAGCTGTATTCAGCTCTAAGTAAGCAGATAATGACAAAAGCTATTCAATTATAATATTCTGTATTTTTAGTGAGATTTCGATTTCGATTGATACTACAAATTACGCGATGAAGAAACTGTAACTAACAACATATTATGTAAAAAGAAGAATATCCACTAATTAGATCTACAAATAGAGATTTTTCCTACGTTATGGAAATATTCAGTGTAATGTTAGTAAGAAATTACATAAATATGAAGGTAGTTACGTTACGTTATAATAACATAACTATTTGTACGCTACGACAACATCAGTATTAGTATATATGATTATAAAACTCGAGAATGATGAGTCTTTTATGGTAAAAATATATTGGAGAGATAATATAGCAATCTGATTTCATTATAAAAAGCTATGATAAACAATTCATATTTTGTTCTTTTGCATGAAAAATATGTATATTACATACATGCTAACGCTCTTTGAACTAATGACTACGCTGTGTTATTAGATTCACGAATGTTCAAAGCATTTGAACGGATAACTATTGAAGTGGAAGACAAATAAATTGGTGTCAATTGCTTTAAATTAGGTAGATATATATTATATTCCATCACAAAATTTTGAAAACATTACATTTACATTCTTACGATTAGCCAATCTTTATAGGTATTACAAATTTAACCTAAACCTGCGGATTATTTTCAAAAATTAAAGCAATTTAATGCTGAAACTTTGGCATACAACGAATTTTGATCCGTCCATGATCTTCACCTTCAATGGATAAGAGTTCTGAAAGAAATTAATAAAGTTGATTTAGAAACCAGTACCAAAAACAAAGCTTATTTAGTCTGAAATTTAATTTTGATGTATACTCACAGCTGGGAAAGAAGGTAGCAATGGGATAGCTGCACTCCAGACAATTTCTTCATTAGGAGTTGTGGGGCATCTGCCGTTCAACAATGATCTGCAACCATTAGATTGCATTCCTCGGAATGGCAGCTCAATACTACCGCTCGCCCAAACGATGCTTGCCTTCATTCTCTTGTGTTTTTGTTCTAAATTCAAACAGAAGAAATATTTTTTATGTGCCATTTTATCGCAAAACATTTTCGGCATCGATTCTCAAATTTATTCCGAATTTATTATGCATTATTTCTTTTGAACTTACGAGGAGTAAATCTGATGGTGATATTGGCGTTGGAGTCAGGTCCCCTTTGTAGTCTGCATGGGCTTGACTGCTCACCAGTCGCATCCTCACATGGAGTCACACTGATTTCGTGGACTGTGCTAAGAGCTGAAAAAAATAAAAGATGTAGCATTTAGCATGGTTTATATTTATGATGTTAGAAGAAGGAAATCAAAATTTAAATAATAAATATATTGCCTGGGTAAAACTACTCGCTAAGTGAGCTAAAACTACACTTGCCACGCAACAAAAAGATGCACATAAAATTAAAATCGTATAGTTTTAATTTACTTTCCATAAGAAATCATATTTGAGAATTTCCTTTCAGTCATGTGATTGATGAAGAAAGAGTGCTATCATGTAAAGTTGCTGCCAATTCCTTTTAGGTTTTTTTTCCTAATCTCTAATGAGTTAATAGCATTGCAAATTTTTTGCGTATCTAGGGTCAGTGACATAGTTCATATCCATACAAGAAGCTATAATCGAGGGAGCAGTTATCTGGAGTAAAGGCATTTAATCGGACCATATTAAACATTGAAGCCGAGCCTTTTCCGTGCATACGTAATTACATATGCCAAGGGTGCATACTACCAGCAGACGGATTAAATATAAAACTCCATGACGAACATCAATAAGTACCAGCGTCTTTACACGTATTGCTTTATAGTATTTATGGCAATTGGCTTCTATATACATCCAAGTACTATGGTAATGATTTAATGATTAATTTAGCGAATTAAAATATTTAACTCAATGTCAAGTTAGTTTTTTCAATTGAGTTAGCTTATTAGATTATTTTTTAGGTTACTATTTACATACGGGAAAACAAATAACGACGACGGAATTAGCCAACCTAAATTTTTTTCGTTTCCGTCTGCTATATGCGACAAATAGCAATTTTAGATAACTTGATTAGACTGGTCTCGTTCGTACAGTCTTTCAAGTAGGAGTGTCGGTCGTCCTTTAAACTGAATTAAAAGCTGTATGTATTACATATTGTAATTCCACTAAAATATGTGTATGCTTGAACCCCCGAACACTGAAGTCCTTTAAGATAAAATGGCCATATAAAGAAAATTAAAATTAAAAATTAACTTGCCCATGGGACCCTCCTATGACTCTATCATTTGAACATAAAATACAGAAATAACGGCACTAAAAAAATTGTACCATAGATACCAATTTAATAGCAAATCAAAAGAAAAATTACATATAGCTACGAGCTGTGTCATGCTACTCCATTATCCTATAGCAAGTTACACTCCTATATAATCAATTACTATGTAACATCCATATAAAATAGGTTCAAAAATAGAATACGAAAAATGACACACAAACTGCATTTTTTTTTCAAAAAAATAAAAATTCAGCTTACTGTTCCCATCTCGTCGTCCAGTGCACTTGTTATTCTCAATGACTTCAGAGGCTACGAATCCAGCGAATGCGAGCACAACCGCTCCGAGAAAAAACACTTTATTCATTTTAAGAAAATAGTTTTTGATTCTAGAAATCAAAAAGCTGCAGACCGATAGATACTCGACAGCACTAAATATATTATAGGCACAGGCGTTAAATTGAGAAATTGTTTGCTTGGGAAGAGCAGTATGAAGAATGAGCCAGTTAAAATTCAAATGAAGTCCCTTATCCAAAAAATAATGTCGAGTTTCCTCCACATCAATTTTTGCTATGACTTTTGATAATGGACAGGAACCTAATCATTCGAGTTACAGTGAAACTATTATTTGTTAATAACGGCAAAGGTCAAACTAATCAACATCAGCAGTGTCAGAATATACAGTCAACCCAAAGCTCCACTGTCTCTTTTCCCCTCTATACATAAAAAAAGGCAAATGATAAGGCGATGCTATAAAGGAAGGAGACCTCGCTCAACTTTGTTATCTGTTAAAACTTGGACCAATTACATCTTCATCTATGTATTTTCGTTTCCTATCCACAACTTATAACTCCGTAGAAGACTTTTTTTTTTCTCTCTCTCAAAGAATAAAAATCATTCTCAGAAACTCATAGCCAACGTAATGTTTTTGTGGCGGCCCAATAATATATATCTGTATATTTCAAATACCAACACTACTAACAAAATCCTTGTTACATACGAAACGTTGCCATATATAATCACTGAATCATTTTTACTGCATAACGTATATTCATGTTATATTAGTTCAAATAAATATTTGATTAACCAGAATAGCAGAGGAACTGCGATAAAGGAAACATTTTTTTATACTACATGCTAAATAAGTTAAGTGGAAATTATTGTATTACTATTACTTAAATTATTATTGCCCCCTCAAAAGTTAAAAGCTCAGTGTAAAATAATCACATACGAGAGGATATGCTGAATGAAATAATATCAGAGGGTGTAAAATAAAATTGCCAAATGCTCAAGAAAATAATATATATAGAGAAACGACATCCACGTCGTCGCCGTCATTATCGTTTAAATGGTTATCAACATCCTACTAAAGACGGACTTTTTCACGTTTTAATTCACAACAAGTATAAATTGTAAATTGCATTACGTAACTCATTTAGTTAGCTAGAAAAAAATCATTTTTACGTTGAGTAATAAAGAGTATAATATAGTTTGTAATCTTGACGACAATCTGCCTTCAGTATAATTCATAATACATATCCAGTACATAGCGATCGGAGGCACTCATGTGAAATTAAGGAGTGCTTATTCTATATGGGGAATCACATAACACTTATATAATTAATGTGACGAATCAAGAATTTATTAGAAAACTGACAAAGTTATTGGAAGGAATCCCCACAACGAACTTTCTTCAGCCATTACTTTAGTGTGGTATATTATGTGATTCCTTTCTACGTTGTAGAGGTGTTACTTTCAACCCAAAGTAGAATAATTATTTTTTATTACATAAATCAAAGTAACTAATCATTCCACTTTTTGGAATTTTACAAGTTACTTGAATGCGTCATTCATTTGATTTTGTCTTCTATTTCATGCAATTTAACAGTGCTTTCTATGTTGCACATATACATACGTAGTTTTTTATACTTTTCAATGATTTCTAAAATAACTATAAAATTGTAATTATAGCTGCACACCGCATGAATGAATGAGAAATATTCCGAATACATTAGTTTATTTATGGCCAAGGACTAATTGCATATTATTTGACCAAATATTTTCGTTTACATTCATAGAAATGAGTAGAAGTGATAGTTACTTAGGCATATTGAGTGGATCTGCTTGCTCCATTTCATTAATTTAAAGGCTGCTGCACTCTTTCAGCTGAATCCGCCAGTTCAACAATGAATGTTTGGCATATAACAACATTCTCATCACTTCCATCGGCGATTTTAACTTTGATGGGGTATGTGCTCTAAAAAATTTATGAAATTAAGCAATTTACACGGAAGATAAATTAAATTAAATTGCTGAAAAGCTTACTTATTAACAAATTTACTTTTACATATCACTTATAGAGTCAACGAGCTTTATTACCAGAGGAAAAGCATGGGAAAGCTTCACTTCAGCAGACCATGTATATGAAGAACCAGCTTGTAAGGGACAAGCTCCAGTTGTGAGACCACTGCAAACATCCCGATTTAACCCAAGATATGGTAGGTAATGCCCTTGTTCCAGATGGTACACCGTTGCTTTTGGTGATGCTACGTCTTGTTCTGCATAAATAGAATCAACAATTAGAAAATAATATGACGGTTTTTTACATTACAGCTTCGAATAAGTTCCAAAAAGTAGCTAAAATAGTTTTTTTACTTGGAACAAAATCGACGGAGAATGTGGCCGAGCTCCCTCGTATCAGTTTACAGGGCTGACTAGCCCCATCGCCAGGAGCAGGGCACGGTGACACGCGAACTTGGTTAGTCGACGCCACAGCTGAAACAAAAATAATGCAATGATTTAATTTTTGCTGGAATATATATATAACTATATTATATATTTTATAAAACATTATTTTAATGTGATAAACGAAGTCTCCTCTGTATTTTTTAAATGAACAAATTACAAGTATAATATATCGTCGATGAAGAAGCAAATCCACATCTTTCCAAAAAATTTAAAAGCAAAACCGCCTCTTTCCAAAAATTCCTAATAGCAAAACCGCATCTTTACTATGTACTTCATTTCCTTGGAAATATCGATTGAGGAATGTAGTTTTTCTTTTACGCATATTTTGAAAAACACGGATTTGCTTTAGAAATTTATTGAAAACATGCGGACTTGCTAATTCACTGGATAAAAAATATAAACTATATGATTAAGTCAAGCCGTACTAGATTGCTCCTTTGGCGAATCACATGGGGAACTCTGGACAATTTCTGCCCTGGCCACTGTGGAAATCGTGAATAAAGTCAGCAAATAAATTGTTAGATACATTGTTGCCGATTACTTAAAGAGCGTTTTATTTTAATTCAATCGAACGAAAAGTACAAATAAAATTGAAATCAATCCTAATTTATATACTTGAAAAGTGCTTGCGTGTGGAGCTAATTTGGTTTTATCAATTCCAGTGAGTTACCATCTTTACTTTTGGCTTAATATTGTAGGAGTAAAGAGCCTAATGGTGATCGCCTGATCGGGTTTATATTTTTAAAACTTCAATAGCCTCTGTATCGATTTACAAACCCGACGTATGGTGGACCAGATTGCTAAAATCTGCTAATGTTTTACGTACACTACACAAATTAAATATTTTTCCGTGTGTATAAAATGCAAAATTGCAAGAGATACAGGTCATTGTATGAAAAAAGTTTGCAGAATATCAAAATCTCTCAAGTGCCCTACAGACATCTGATCTACACGCTTAGAAAAATAGGAGTGAATTGACTACTTTACTGTATTAATTTCTAACTACTTTCTTGTTACTCCGACATCCACAGTGAATCCTGTTAACCACGGTCAACAGGATTATGGTTAGGGATTTACAGTGAAAACTGTTTGACTGAGTATACTAGAACGGTGTTGGATCACGCAACACTAATCCTGTTGAACGATTTTATTAATTAAAAAATAACACCAAAAACTGAAACCGTACCCCTGGATTCGAATCCACACCCTTTAGAATACGAACCTGGCTCCTTAACCACTGGACTGTCACAGCACACTAACTTTGTAATAATAATTTAGCATACATATACAGTGATATAAATGCTTCAACAGGTTTAGTGTTGATTTAACAAGTTTGGTGTTGGGTTTTGTAACAACAGTCTTGTTGCATGTGGTTAACAGTTTTCCCCACCCTCAAAAATTTCAAAATTTGCTACTAAACCTGTCAAAGTTAACAGCTTAAACTGTTGCCACGGCCTAACTACATTCGTGTCAAGATCTTTTCTAAGCGTGTAGTGTAGTTGCTAAACCATCGCGGACCTTTAGTCCCCGTTAGGCACTTTACTACTAGGCTAATTAAGATGGTATCGGAAGAAGGAGCACTAATTACAAACTGCATGCGTACTGCCCTGTTCAAGCGTTACAATTAATACTTGATTAGAAATATAGAATAGATAACGCATTTCAGAATTGTGAAAACAACTAATTAATTGTAATTTAACTGAAATATGACAACATCGTTAACAATTAATTATAGTTGTATTTAGTGTAGCATCGGAAGGCAACTAATACTCGTAGTAATTATTATATTTATGTAAACATGTGTCACATGCTTTACCCATTAGAAGTTACTAATACTGATGCAGAGGAAGATTGAAATTGATGTTAATGTTAGTAATAAACAACAACAATCATACTGTGACTAATCTACCACGACCAGTTTACTTAAGATTTAAGATGCATTTCCATTAGTGACTAGAATCAAGCATTGAAACAACTAGGTACAACTATGTAGTAACATGACCATCATCATTACTCATTACCTTAAAATTTAAAATCACAAAATCGTGCAGGAATTATTGTGTTGCACTTTTTCAAGATGATGTAATGTATGTAAGTGTAAGTACTAAGCACGATGCAATATGCATTGTATTAGTAAATATTTAAATAATGTCATTAGAGATCGTCCATAAATGGCGCCAAGCGTAGGATAAATATGTTTACTACGATATTGATGACATCCTATGTTAAAAGATAGCCATTTACGCAATGGTTACGCTTATGACAAATGATAGGGGGGGGGGGGTCACAGGGTCGTAGAAATGGGAATATTTTGAAGACATCGTTTACAGATGACTCCGCGTGGTGTCTTTTAAAACTATTTTTATAAAAAGTAGACACTGTCTAGTTTCTGCTGACTGACTGACTGACACTGACACTACTGATCAGTGATGTGATAACTGGCAAGTCCGACAACGCAATGTACGTATGAACTAGTGTTGTAGTTTGTTCTCATTGTTTGTGAATATTGTGATTTTCAAGTCCAAGATTGTGGACAAACTAAGTGGTAAACGGACTTTTCCTACCCGGAATTTTCCTACCCGGACTATTCCTACCCGGATTTTTCCTACCCGGACTTTTCCTACCCGGACTGTTCCTACCCACGACCTAACCTAGGACTTTTCCTACCCATGAAACAAAAAACAAGTATTACTATTTTTGAGTGTACCGTAATAACGCGGCAGTGTCACACGAGTGTATTAAATTATTACTTATTTAAGAATAAATACTTCATTTAAATAAGGTTTTATAAATAATAGCGACTATTGTCTTTAATTAATTACGTTAATTTACGTAAACCATCCCTAACATTAAAACTGAAAAAGATGGTGTAAGAACTGTAAGACAACACTCAAAAGTATTACATATAATATATAATCTACATGAATTGATAAAGGACGAAAGAACAGCAAAAGATATAGGTAATAACGTTGTATTCTGTAGGTATATCTTTGTGCGATGTGTAGTTTCTTTTTTTGTACATGGGTAGGAAAAGTCCTAGGTTAGGTCGTGGGTAGGAAAAGCCCGGGTAGGAAAAGTCCGGGTAGGAATAATCCGGGTAGGAATAGTCCGGGTAGGAAAAGTCCGGGTAGGAATAATCCTACAACCAACTAAGTTGTTAACAATGCATTTTAATAGCCCCAGTTTGTGTTTGTGAACGTTTGTGATTGTGATTGTTCACAAAACGTTCGTTAGAGGCAACGGGGAAATGAGGCTAGTTCTTGTTTGTTCCTGTCGGATTGTGATGCACATTGTGATTGTGCACAATCCAATTTTAATAGTTAGTGATTGTGATTGTGACAGAACAATCACAAAGTAAAAAACAATTGTTCAACAATTGTTGTGAACAAGTTACAACACTGGTATGAACCTCAATGGCACTAATGGCAGTTATTATTTCCTACATCCAAAAGCTTTAGAAATGCCATGCATCGAGTGAAACTGCCGCGCTCGAAATTTCAAATTATTGTAGTAGTAACGTAATATTAATAAAATAAATTCTATAAAAATAATACACTATTTTAAAAATAGTAAACAGTAAAAATAGTCTGTTGTTCAGTGACCACAGTTTCTGGCATTTGGCATTTTGGGTTTTGCATGCATACAAGTCTTTTAGATCAGCCCACACTTATAATATTGGCAGCGTTTATTTAAAGAAAGGAATTAATTGTGATTCTGGGGTCGGGACGAAGGGTGTTTCATTCAAGTTCGTAAACATTAAACATCGTCAATCGTCGTTCGATTTTTTGTAACTGCAAATAAATTCATTTCATCAAACAAAAATGAGTGCACCAATGGACAGATTACAAGCTCTGGACGGAGTTGAAAAGGATATCCTCACTGTTCTGCAAAGCGCCGGTAAGATTTTTAAATTGTGAACTGACGATGAGTATCTTTTCAAAAGATCGTGTTAATGATGGTGATGATGATGTGATGACCGCAAACTATTTTACTTTTGCTGTAAAACTTTTAACGTGTGACTTAAACTTTGTGACGTCATTGTTTGTCTCAGGTCAGGCACTTACGGAACTTAGCAAAGAGAAGCCGAGCATGAAGCAAGTTGATAATCACACTTCGAATTTTCTTAAAACACTCAACCATGTCGAAATTGAGCTGTCAAAACATATCAATTACTTAACTCAAGTATCTACAGGTAATCCTACAATTACAATGTATATCTCATTGTAATTGTCTTAAATACACGAATAATTGAACTACCTCAATTTCTGTCAGAAACAGCAGTTGACAGTTGCTACCAGATATAAACACTGGAGGTCAGAATCTGCAGAAACGTAGTAAATTCCAAAAATACTACGATTCCAAAATAATTAAAATGCAATTATCTTTTTTCTATTGTTCTGCTAATTAACGATGCAAATCGACTTCAAAACGTTTTCATCATCATAACCGGGCAGAGTGCGGGCAAAATTCCTTATCAAGGTCGTGCTGATAAGAAATTTTAACAATAGAAAAGGTAGGCCAGGTAAATTTACCGAGCCAATTTACTGAATGAAAGTCGAACGGCACTTGTTACAGGAAAATTAACTTAACAATGCAAAACACAATAGCAAAATTTAGTATTTTTGATTTCTTAGTATTTTTGGAATTCACTACGTTTTTGAAAATTCAATCCTCCTTAGTTTTTACATCTGTGCTACTAGATGTAATTGTTGTTATTGACTTGTTCGTAATGTATTAGAAATTTTGGTGCTGATTTACAGGACAAGCCCATGAAGGGTCTAGCTACGCTTCCCAAAAAGTTCTTCAGATGGCTTGGCATCGATCGGAACATGCAAGATCTAGAGTTGTAGATCTCGATCGAAGCAAAGTACCTCTTCTGTCTGCATCGGTGTCGGTATTACCAATACTTTTTATTATTTCAACACAATATGCGATTACTTGGCTTTAAATGTGCTGAGATTGATTTTAATTTATTAGAAATAGTTTTAAATTTTATTTGGAATGATTATTATAATAGAGAATGCAGCAAAGACCGCCTCCAGGAAGTACACCATCAGCCACAACGACAACCACTACACCTTCAACATCTACGGGCACAGGGCCAACTTTGCCAACGTCTTCCTCATCTTAGTTCACTATATAATTTATTATGTACAATTTATAATGTTTGCTTGGATACTTTACACTGCAAATATTGTGTGCACTCCTTTCGTTGTTCCTTGAATTTAAGTTAGACTCAGTTATTCTGTATCGTTTCGTTGTCCTATTGGCCGTATATTCTTGCCTAATATTTTATCGCAACTTCTTTATTAGAAAAAAGTTTGGTGTTGTTTAGCCATTATGTGCTAAGCAATCGTTTTTGAATAGGTATGAACCAATACCTATCAAATATGTTAGGACGAGTAGCAAAAAATATAAGCTATAATATACAGACAAACTGTTTATCTATCTTTATACCTATCAAAAACAATTCATAAATAATCTTCGCAGTGTTTACTTATACATTATGATGTGTTAAAGTCCGAAAATGTGTAATTTAATTTTTTTTCTTGTATTTGTGTATAGTATTATTGTGATGTTTTATGTCAATTGAAATTTTTGACTCCAACATGAAAAATAAAATCAGTAATTTAATAAAACTGCAGATTTATATATTGTCTGCTGGATACAAATTAGTGATATTTCGGAGGGTGGGCCCATACATTTATTGTGCCTGCCCATCCCTGCACCAATACACGAAGGGGATGGGCGGGTACAATAAATGCATGGGCCCACCTTCCCAAATATCACTAATTTGTATCCAGACGCCAGACAATAGGTTATCAATCAAGTCTCTATGCTAAATTGTAAGCTCAATTTCTAACTGTACGAACCATGAACTCAACGACTAGAACATAATTTTGACTGGTGTATTCTCGTGGCACAGGTTCTTGGTGCAGATGTGGTGGTGCATTTTCCATTTTAAAGATTGTTAAACATTTAAAAAAGAGAATCTTTAACACTGAGAATTATAGCTCATCAATTGACCAGTTAGCTATAAGTATTGTAATGCTGGAGGGTTTCTCTTTCTATGCCTCCTGCTGCGCTGCGGCAATGTAATATAGTACATACCTGACCTATATTCTTATGAAGCGCAACGTATTTCAGCATTTCTTTTTTATATACTGGCATACATTAACTATTAAGCTGCTATTCAATCGAAAAGTCGGTGAAATTCCATACAAGTCATTTAGAAGCAAAATAAATACTCGTACCGTACTAAATTCGTTCCTATAATCTACAGCGACATAAGTAGGATTAGAAAATTTTATCAATTATTTTACACGTTTTGATGCGAAAGGAAATAATTAATCGATGCTCAATCTGGATATATAGCTCAATTTGCATTACTCTAAACGTACTCAACTGTTTGGACCAAAAAATAAAACTAATAAGCGAATGCGTTTCGCTCATTAACTTATGTGCCTTTGACACACTTTGCCCCGTACTCAAGTGGAATTACTGGGCATTTACATTACATTATCATTTGCTGTGATCATCGCTGAATATTTTTCTTACGATTATCTTAATACAAGAATTTTCGAAGTTAACAACAACAAAAATATTTGCATTAAGCAAATTACAATTAACAAAATAACTTAATTTGTAGCACTGCACTTCTACTGTGTCATGTAATACATAAAACTTGCGCTAGGATGTTATTGTGGGGGGGGGGGGGCATTTAAATGGTGGGTCGGACCCCTGCTGGTACGTGTTCGTGGTGCATTATACTTATTCCTGGTGCAACTGCCTGATGTTATGGAGGGAAACTCAAATTTCCTGCTTCAGTTATCTCAAAAGTATTTACTTTTTATTTAATACTAACAAAATAAAACCCATATGGTGCCAGTCAGTTGCAGTCTTGTCAGATGGGACTCAAAATACTGGCGGTAAATTCCTACTGGCGGTGCACAAAAAAGTACTGATTTAAAGCGAAATTCATAATTCAACTTTTAGATTCAGACTCGCAGTAGTCTAATCTACCAGGAAAATGATTATCAGCGCACAATTCGAATTTTTCAAAATTTCCAAAAATTTTGAATCTTGCTTCGGAAAAAATTATCTCCAGAACCAAACCGAAATTCAAAATTCTAATTTCAGATTCAGACTCGCAGTAGTCTAATCTACCCGGAAAATGATTATCAGCGCACAATTCGAATTTTTCAAAATTTCCAAAAATTTTGAATCTTGCTTGGGAAAAAATTATCTCCAGAACCAAACCGAAATTCAAATTTCTAATTTCAGATTCAGACTCGCGGTAGTCTAATCTACCAGGAAAATGATTATCAGCGCACAATTCGAATTTTTCAAAATTTCCAAAAATTTTGAATCTTGCTTGGGAAAAAATTATCTCCAGAACCAAACCGAAATTCAAATTTCTAATTTCAGATTCAGACTCGCGGTAGTCTAATCTACCAGGAAAATGATTATCAGCGCACAATTCGAATTTTTCAAAATTTCCAAAAATTTTGAATCTTGCTTCGGAAAAAATTATCTCCAGAACCAAACCGAAATTCAAAATTCTAATTTCAGATTCAGACTCGCAGTAGTCTAATCTACCAGAAAAATTATTATTATCGCTATTTAATTATAAACTAGAAGTTAGGCCCCTTTGCCTACGGCAGGGCCAGCCAGGGGTGAGGGCGGTCAAAAGGAAACAAGAAGTCAGGCGCATGTACAAAATGTGGTAGTCCTACTGAATTTTAGATATTACGCATACATAGATAGAGAGTAACATGACACACGTTTAAGGTTATGAGTCGCCAGGTAGCGACAGAAGTAGTAAACGAATCCAAAGATAGCAGTGGCAGGTCCGCAAGTGAAAAACAGGGGACCCTTCAAAAGGTGTGAGGGTCAACGTTGGATGCTTAGAGCAAGATAGTACAGATGGTACAGGATGTTAAGGCCCGATGGTGAGGATCGCTTCAGTCGTAGGCAGTAAATAAGAAGTGACTGGAAGAACGACTTTAAGAAACTGGCAAGCGTGTGGTGGTACGATAGACAAGAATGATATTAAAGCCCAAAACCGACTATAGGCAATTGCCTGGTACCGACAGGCACTCTTGTTAACTCACAGTTTATCAGATTCCTTGCGTCAAACGCCTTGAAGGAACGCCCTGCAGCAGATGTGTTTAGTAAACTGCCTATAAGTAGCCGCGTGGTGGCAAACGACTTGTCGCCACTGCAGTGCGACAAGTACTAGCTGAAGATAATTGCCTGGTGGCGACTGCATCTCAAAAAACTGCAGTGTAGGTAGCTTATGGCAGCTCTCCCACAATAACTGGCTAGCTTCAAACTCATCGTGATAACGACCTTTTACACAACTCCCCCTCTGCCGTGGCACTTTTCTTGTGGCAACTGCAAACTGCATCGTAGCAACTGCCATGCAGCATCTACTATCAGGCAGCGTCTGTGATAAGCTGCACAGCTGCATTTTTGTTTATTTGAGGCCTCTTATTTGTCACCATTTTATTAATTTTTTTACTGCTTTGCCGCCACCCTGGAGTATTGTATTTTGTGTATTGTTCCTATCTGATTTAGATCTTATTTTTGCGCATTATAAAATGTGTCAAATTTAGGTTCTTGCGTCCACTTTTAGAAGGATTCTAGGGGGCGGGGTAGTGGGGGTAGTGAGAGGGGTGTAGGGGGAGGGTGTTGTGGAGTTGTGCTTTAAAACAACTGACATATGTCAACTTTCTGGAAGTAACTGCCTTCTGGAAACTGCTTTATGGCAACTGCCTTGAGGCAGCTGGCCAGTGGCAACTACCCCGTAGGAACTCTGTGACAATTGTTTAAGGGCATCGAAATTAAGGCCATTATGTTGTGGTAACTGCCTTGCGGCAATCGCCCAGTACTCAGCAGTTTCTCTTAAAATGTTACTCCCTGGCTGTTGTAACCAGACGGTTTCCATTCCACTATGTACATAGTTGCTATTATTTTGTTGACTCTAGTCAGTATCATTATCGTAGTTCTCACAGTCCGGTCTTTGGTGGGTCGTGCCTAAACCTGGGGCTGAATATTACAAGGGTCTGCAGTAGTACACTAGTAAATAGTTGAACACGGATCTTTAGACATTATTGTTATAGCACATGACCTGAAGTAATACCTTTATGCGTATCCAGTACGCAGGTCTGTACAAAAACAGACCCGCATACTTTTCAGATTTTGACCTCCAAGGCTCGTGTAATTTTACAAGCTCTTATAATATTACAGGCCCGTTATCTAATATACGAAATACAGTACTTTGTGCGTTAAGACGTTTGAAAGTTATAAAGCCAAGATGAACCCCTTTGCAGGACTACCACATTTTGTACATGCGCCTGACTTCTTGTTTCCTTTGACCACCCTCACCCCTGGCTGGCCCTGCCGTAGGCAAAGGGGCCTGACTTCTAGTTTATAATAAAATAGCGATGATAATAATTTCGGTTTGGTTCTGGAGATAATTTTTTCCGAAGCAAGATTCAAAATTTTTGGAAATTTTGAAAAATTCGAATTGTGCGCTAATAATCATTTTCCTGGTAGATTAGACTACTGCGAGTCTGAATCTGAAATTAGAATTTTAGAATTTTGGTTTGGTTCTGGAGATAATTTTTTCCGAAGCAAGATTCAAAATTTTTGGAAATTTTGAAAAATTCGAATTGTGCGCTAATAATAATTTTTCTGGTAGATTAGACTACTGCGAGTCTGAATCTGAAATTAGAATTTTGAATTTCGGTTTGGTTCTGGAGATAATTTTTTCCGAAGCAAGATTCAAAATTTTTGGAAATTTTGAAAAATTCGAATTGTGCGCTAATAATCATTTTCCTGGTAGATTAGACTACTGCGAGTCTGAATCTGAAATTAGAATTTTGAATTTCGGTTTGGTTCTGGAGATAATTTTTTCCGAAGCAAGATTCAAAATTTTTGGAAATTTTGAAAAATTCGAATTGTGCGCTGATAATCATTTTCCTAGTAGATTAGACTACTGCGAGTCTGAATCTGAAATTAGAATTTTAGAATTTTGGTTTGGTTCTGGAGATAATTTTTTCCGAAGCAAGATTCAAAATTTTTGGAAATTTTGAAAAATTCGAATTGTGCGCTAATAATCATTTTCCAGGTAAATTAGACTACTGCCAGTCTGAATCTGAAATTAGAATTTTAAATTTCGGTTTGGTTCTGGAGATAATTTTTTCCCAAGCAAGATTCAAAATTTTTGGAAATTTTGAAAAATTCGAATTGTGCGCTGATAATCATTTTCCTAGTAGATTAGACTACTGCGAGTCTGAATCTGAAATTAGAATTTTAGAATTTTGGTTTGGTTCTGGAAATAATTTTTTCCGAAGCAAGATTCAAAATTTTTGGAAATTTTGAAAAATTCGAATTGTGCGCTAATAATCATTTTCCTGGTAGATTAGACTACTGCGAGTCTGAATCTGAAATTAGAATTTTGAATTTCGGTTTGGTTCTGGAGATAATTTTTTCCCAAGCAAGATTCAAAATTTTTGGAAATTTTGAAAAATTCGAATTGTGCGCTGATAATCATTTTCCTGGTAGATTAGACTACTGCGAGTCTGAATCTGAAATTAGAATTTTGAATTTCGGTTTGGTTCTGGAGATAATTTTTTCCCAAGCAAGATTCAAAATTTTTGGAAATTTTGAAAAATTCGAATTGTGCGCTGATAATCATTTTCCTGGTAGATTAGACTACCGCGAGTCTGAATCTTAAATTAGAATTTTGAATTTCGGTTTGGTTCTGGAGATAATTTTTTCCGAAGCAAGATTCAAAATTTTTGGAAATTTTGAAAAATTCGAATTGTGCGCTGATAATCATTTTCCTGGTAGATTAGACTACTGCGAGTCTGAATCTGAAATTAGAATTTTGAATTTCGGTTTGGTTCTGGAGATAATTTTTTCCGAAGCAAGATTCAAAATTTTTGGAAATTTTGAAAAATTCGAATTGTGCGCTGATAATCATTTTCCTGGTAGATTAGACTACTGCGAGTCTGAATCTAAAAGTTGAATTATGAATTTCGCTTTAAATCAGTACTTTTTTGTGCACCGCCAGTAGGAATTTACCGCCAGTATTTTGAGTCCCATTCTTGTCAGTGTGTTGCCAGTGCTTGTAGTGTAGAATGTAAGTGCATTCTTTACTTTCCTTATCGTTACTTTACTAGTTAGAGATATTTTATATTTTATCCCAAAACCGACAAAACTTATTGTAATACTGCTGACGCGTAATTTATAACTAAACTATGGATTTTATTCCTGAAGAAAATTCGGATTATAATACAGTTGATTATTGGAATAATCGGTTTGCAAAGGAAGAAAATTATGAGTGGTGTAAAGGGTACAGCAGTTTCCAATCTTTATTTAATCAATATGTACCTAGGAGTGACAATATCCTTATAGTTGGTAAGGCGGTTTGACGTAAAATGTTTTTAACTAAAATTAATATTTGAAAATTTGAACTTCCTACACTATTTATTCTAGTATCCCACACAGTCAACAGTATACTAACGTGAGTATGCAATGCAGTACGCAGTATAGATTCTGTAAATTTTTATTTTTTATTTTGTAGGAAATGGGAACAGTCACCTTCCGATTGATTTGTACAATGACTCGTATCAATCAATTTGGTCTCTGGACTTTGCTGAGAATTGTATAGAAAAGTTGAAACAAAAGTCTCCGTCACAAATAAATTACGTATGCGCTGATATGCGGTTTATGAAATTTGACACAAAATTTGATACAGTAATTGAGAAAAGCACGCTGGACGTCTTATTCACAAAAGAATCAAGCCCATGGACAATATCGGAACAAACCCAAAGCGATTTAAATAACACTTTAAGTTCAATCAAAGCTTGTATGAATGACAATGGAAAGTTTATTAGTGTGACGTTTTCAGAGCCATTCTTCAGGAAAAAATATTTTGATAACTTCTGGAAGAATTTAACTGTTGAAAAATTTGGAGATTTATTTCACTATTATTTTATTGTATGCAAATCGTAAAGTTTGTTGTATACTCGCATTTCTTGAAAAAAAAGTAGTTCTAACCTGCTGAATCTCAAATCTCTGCAGTAAGTTGGTCTGGGCAATAATTGAAACAAAAAACAATAATTAAAATAGAAATGTTAATTATTATTGTGGCTTGCAAACTAAGTAAGCTTTTTAGACATATCATATCTCAATGTTAATAGACTGTAATGGTGATTTTAATTAATAACCCCAGTATCTTTCGTCTATTTTCTTTGAATATATTAAAACCTTTAGTTTGAAACTTATGATAAGCTAAGTTGTGCTATACATTTTAGACATGTTAGGTATTAATTTAAATATTGCCTACTTAAGACTTACGTTTTCTAAAGTTCAGTTATGCTGGATTAGATTCATAATAAAATTATTATTAATTTTCGTCTACTTATGACCCGGGTTTGGTGGTAGGGATAAATATTCACGACCGTACTGGTGCTGGTATACATTAGTGCTTGTTACAAAAAAATAATTTACCTACATACCTACTTAATATCATTCCGTGCTCCGTACTTAATATTTTAGGCACAATTACTTAAGTATGTTGTTATTATTTGTGGCTCTACGCAAGTAAAAAGTATTAAGCAAAACAATTATTATAATATCAATATCCTCTCCTATTTGTAGTTGTTTGAAAAAAAGAAGATAATATATCTCTCAAAATGCTTACCGGAGAGTCGGTGCAAAAAGGTGTGACGTGTAAATGTTTAGATTATATGAATAGTATATTTTCTTAAATAAGGATATTGAGTGCTGATAAAGTTCAACACACATAACAAACGATTGTTATAAGAATAAAATACTCCTTTTAAAAAACTTCTCGTACTGCTGCTGTAAGATTTATTAAAATTGTTAAAATTAAGTTTTATGCGATTTTCTTAATTTTCATGTAACTTTCAACAACATTAAACTTAAAAAATAAGATGAGTACTTTTGGGCTAATCCAGTTTCATGGTTGGGCTTAGAAACCTGTGTATCAACGGTTGTTTAAAAAATTAGCAACAAATAAAGCTTAATTTAATTGTAATAGATACGAAAGGGAAACACATTTATGAGAGAAAAATATTTAAATATTACACATAACTCTGGATTTGAAGATGTTATAATAATTAATAATTAATTGATCGGTTCGACTTCATCTTCTCCCCTTTCAATTCCATAGTGAAGTTGACCATCTCTTCCGTAAGCCCAAGCCATTCTAGTAGAATTGAATTCGAAACCGACTTGGCCCGTCTGAGATATTGAAATCGCTCCCCCGTCTGCGTCAGGAATTTTGGAAGTCATATATGCCAATGCTTCTGCAATAGCTGCGGAGGGACTTAAGCCATCTTATCATATAGAATGTAATTATTAAAACAATTAGTTTTTTCACTTCACGTTATACATAACTAGAAATTGGAATAGACTTTTAAAAAAACAGTAGGCATATAAGTATATTTGATAAAAATACCTCTGTCCATGTGATTTGCAATTCTAGATGCTAGATTAGAGCGCATGATAGCTTCCCCAAGTCCAGTGGCACTAATTCCACAAATGGCATCATTACAATAAGTACCTCCTCCAATAATTGGCGTGTCCCCAATTCTGCCAGGTAATTTACCCGTTATACCTCCAGTGGACGTTGCTGCTGCAATTTCCCCTCTTGCATTTATTGCTACCGCTCCGACTGTTCCTCGCTCTTGTCTGAAATTTTTAACAATTTAGGTTGTCCACTTATTTTAAGTGGTTGAATGGTTTTGTTACACCTACAGTTTAATTCTTTACGTACAGCCCGCAGCTAAAAAGTATTCCATGTACTTAAATAAGATTTTACCCGATTTCATTAGTTGCAGCAGTTTTTTTATCTGCCAGAAAATTCGCCAAAGCTATTCTAGCTGGAGGAGCAATTAAAGAGTCATTGCTCACTAAAGTCATTCCTTGCTGCAAACCAATTTCTTCAGCTGCACTGCCTACTATGAAACTATGTGGAGTTTTTTCCATTATTACCCTCGCTAGTGAAATTGGATGAATCAAATGCTTGATCTCCCCAACAGCCCCTATATATGTACAAAATAAAGGGACAAAGAGTTAAATATTTAAATACCATTGTAACTACATTGCATAACTACTAACTACTGTGTATATAAATGTCCGAGTGGATGCTGTGATATATATATGTAATCTTTAAAGTCATATATTAATGCTTTGCATTATAATTATTAGTGTTATAGTGAAGCTTAGAATTTAGGGTTAGAAAAAGAGTAAAATTGTAAATCAGGTTTCTATGACGTACCAGCACTCAAATCTGAGCCCTTAATGATAATAGCATCCTGTTCTACTTCTCCTTTACTAGTTAAAACCGAACCATATCCTGGAAAGTTGTAAATCAAGTAAAAATTCTAGTTAATTTCAAAGCCAATATAATGTATAGATAGTTTATTTCCCCTTAAATGCAGATTAGTGTATATCATGTAGAATTGAGTTTAAGGCTCTTGAGACTCTCTTATACCAGTATTAAATGCAGCGTCCAATTCCATTACATTAATAGCTGCTTCGACAGCAGATACAACGTCTCCATTGCGTGCTAAGATTTCATAACCCGCTCTAAAAAATTCAATTTAGACCCAGCAAGTTTATTTTATTTATTGAGAAGTGCTAAATTAAGTAAAGGTAATTAGGTAAAGGCGGTAAAGTGAAAGCCAATTTGTAATTTGTATTTATTACCGAACAGATCTCTTTACCCCAGCAATTTTCAGCGGCACTCTACTGTCTGGAATATCACCAGCACCGCCATGAACAACTATTGCCGCTGGAATACTCCCCATTTTATTAGGTGATATTAAGTAATTTATTAAAATTAATTTCAAAATGAAACCAAAATTAATGTGAAAACAAATATCTATGTTTAATTTTTGTAAAATCGAACAAACTTTTCTCCTTTGCAGTAAATACGAAACTATATTTTAAATTGTATCTACCCTACAATCTACAATATAAATGCGAGTGTAACGCCGACTGGAAATGGAGTTTACTGGAGTGGATACTATCAGAAATTTCAAACCTACCACCTCGTAAAACTGCAAACTGCAACCAACTCAATGATGTTTGGTGTGCATTAAAAGTAATCTTTTACTTAGGTATCTTATTTACAAAACTTTATTAAGTCACTGTTGATTTAAAGAAATAACCAAAAGATCCAAAGACTCATAATTCAAGAACCACGTTCCATACCTAAATGCAAACCAAAGTTATAGTTTAATTGGGAAAGGATGAATCGCTTACTACAAGATTCTGAAATTTATTTTTAACTAAATTTCATTTATATATTACCTACATGAAGCTAATCTTGCCTGATTAATTTACCACAAATTGACAGCTGAGGGCGTTTATTTTCGATAAGGCAATAATGAAAAAGCTATCACGTAAGAAGGATGCATTTTTTACTTAAGCTCAGAGCTTAAAAGGAGCCTTTTAATAATTAACTTGGATAAACCTGCTTTTTATTTATTTCATGTTTATATTTTGCGTGAACTATTGACAGACTAAATCGTTGTATTGATTTTACGGCACATTAAGTAAATTAGTTCTGATTTGATACAATTTATTTAATTTAATGGATCATTCAGAGGCAAAGTTCATTCGCTTCACGTGTGGTGGGTGTAATTAAGTACTTGTCAGAGATATAATTATATCACGTGATTAGACGTGCATATTTAATTGTAAGTGGTTAATTTAAGTATGTACGTTATACTTAGAAATTATCAGATGCGATATGCGACTTCTTTCAGTGACTCATATTAATGAATGATTTTTTTAGCTTTTGAGTGGAGCTTATTTAAACTAGTCACGAACTCATTTACTTAAAGTATACAGCGTATGCAACGTATAATTCCCCAAGAGTATCTTAGGTTGCATAAACATCTGTTTAACTTGTTATAAACTAAAATTAGGGTAGAATTTGAACAGAGATATGAATAGTTAATAGATATAATAATTACATACAGAAACTTACTTGATACGAGTTGTTGGGTATTTAAACTTTAATTATATGTACTGAATTAAACACCCATATCCGCTGAAAATAGGTTGTAGGAAGGAGTATAGAGACTTCGGACATTTCATCCATGGTCTCACCATCCGCTGAAAATATATTTTAACAGCATTTCACATCAATAAAAACAAACACCATTTAGCAACCTACATACTGTAGACAGTTTATATGCAAATAATTAAACATTGACAGGATACTGGTTTTCTTGGATCTCATTTATTCTCAGAATATCCGGTTTATTTTGAATTCTGGAGATGAGCTACTACAGTGGAAGTAATTAAAATATAGGGCTGTGCACAGTGGTTTTAGAACCAAGAAGATTTTTCAGTAAGATAATAATTATAACTAATCATTTGTACGTTCAACCGTTCCGAGAGTTAAATTCAAGACGCGCTTGTTTGAATTCTACAGGTAGAATTATATAACATACTTACTTTTTTTCACTACAATAGGTTTAATTTTAATAGCTGCAGGTAGAAACACGCTTAATACGTAATGATAATTACATGGTTTACTAATACTAATAATTACTACGATATATTTTAATGTATACCTATGCAGCTGTATCCTAATTTTTCAAATAATATAATATGCGTGGAAGCTATATAGATAACATATACGTGAAAATTTTACAAAAATAAATGACATTTTAAATCTTGTATTATACACAAAAATTATGTTTGGTCTCCCTTTCTTTACCTATAAAGATAATCTTTAGCTTTATAGTGTACACACTAATACTCTAAAATTTCATAATGTAGTATGTTCCAACACAAAGCTACGAGATAGTTACGGTCTAATTTCTATATAACTACTAAAGTGTATAGCTTAATTCAATACTATTAAAAATATGTAATCCATGTACAGTAAGTTACAAGTTCAGTTTACAAATATTTTTACAATTTAAAAGCACATTAGCCGGCCACTTTACTTATAATAGTACTAACTTAAAACTTCATAATTTCTATGGATTTTGTAAATATGTTGCGATTCTAACAAGCTAAAGGTGCGGTATAAGAAACATTAACAAAATACAATGAAAAGAACGTGGTTTCTACAAAACGTTTTCGGGGTTTTATAATATTCTGGTGCAGTGTGCTGCACATTCATGCGGATGAACGGATTTTATAGCTTTTACAAATTATATTGAATATCAAATTAACTCAACTGTAATGAAAACAAAATGGCTGAATCCAAATAAACTCGTTTTTTGAAACCTGTACAGTGGTTCCTTGACTGAAGAAAATATATAAAAAAAATGGAATGTACAAAATGGTTTAAATTATATAATTTTAACTGCAGAACTTTACATCTAATCTCATCTGATAAATTTGTAACCGCTATTAATCTCAATTTACAGTGATTGTTGAAATGACACTGTTTAAAACAGTATACACATAATTTATATATTTTTTATATATATTAATATTTAAAACATGTAAAATATAATGAATTCATAACTCTTCAAGAAAGGTATTCGTCTCTCCATTTATGAAAGACTTGGACGCATTAAATATTATACGGTGCTCAAACTTTTAAAATGTATATGTACAGCAATAACTTAACTCAAACTAAAATTTACACGACGTAAACACTGAGATTTCCAGTATTATGGTTATTGTGATGCGACGCGTGCCCGTTGTCATGATGGTGTGGTCTCAAACACATATGGGCTTCTTGAAGTATTCGTAATCTAGGGCCCATCGGAATACCCATTTTATTCAGCCTTTCTTCTGTCAAGTATGGCAATTCCATGATTCCTATTCTTTCTTGCTCAAAGGCTGTCGCGTATTTCTGTTTTAAAAAAAGAAACCAACTTGAATTCGTCATATCTTTAAACCATACTACTTATTAAGTACCTAGTTTAGTTAGTACAATCGTGAAATGCAAAAGATGTAGAAGAGGCGTTTTTTTTCTTGTCCTTTGATCACGCTAATTACCTCGTATCCCAACTTTTTTAGAAAAATCCGGATTAGAGGGGGTTCATCGCCAAAGAATTTTGTCAATTTCCGAACGCGATTTGGATTCGTCAAGGATGGTAATGCATTCCGGAAAGATTGCCAGTCCGTAGAGTTAACATGGGGCATTGCTCCGTTTCGACCACTGGCCACTCTTGCAAAACCGCCGTTAGAATGGGCTTGCATCGACTTCGCAACTTGACTTCGAAGTTGGCTCATTTCATTCCGAATACTTTCCATTTCCTATTTAAGCCAAAATAGATATTAATTACTACTGTGTGCCTGAAACGTGCTTATAGTAACGCAGAATTAATTGGGGTTATGTTCTTACCTGAACCATAAGATGTTGCGTACGCATTTCAGAAGATAAATGCGCAACGCTTCTGGCCAAAGTAACGACATGTGATTCCAAGCGCTGGAACCGTCGGTTGATACTCTACGTTTATTAGAATACAAAATTCATAAAATTTATATTTACCCTGTTAACTTTAATTTTACACAGAATAAAGTATATATAATTAGTAAACACGAAAACATGTCAATTCTCACCTTAAGATCCTTCACTTTTTTCTTATCGTCTACTTTCTTTTTCTCTCTGAAGGGTCTGCTGCTAACTGAAGAAGGAAGAGACGACATACTTCCGTAAGGTCTTCGTTTCGCATTTCTCAGATCCGAAGAGGGGTATCGATTACCTGAGAATTTTCTTGCTCCCAATACTTTTAAAACCTGTCACAACAATAGTTATTTTTTAATTGAATAATATATGTGCAGCTGTACATGATATGCAGTACCGGCTATCCATGACATATGACATAATTGTTGGCTGTAATACCTCGGTGTACATTCCTTCTAAACTTTCTAGTTGCCTCCGGATAGCGTGAGCGTCTGTTGTATCAATGGTGGTGCTTAAGTCGTCATCATCGGATGTGTTTTCAGTGGGTCCATCCAGCATTGATTCTAAGTCAAGTCCTGTAGTAGTGGAAGTTATATCGCCATTGTCATCATTAAGGGAGTATAGTATTTGACCTGTAATAATGATACAATAAATTAGAAAAAATTACAAAATAAAAGATAGTAATTTAATATTTACAATAATGGCAAATTAAGAACAAAATGCAAGTTTTTCTTTTACAAAAACTTTTCTTACTCATCGCACTTCGAGTAAGTTTTCCAGATTTGTGCGGGCTGGACTCCTTATTGCGGCTTGAGGATTTCCCTTTCTCATTTGAAAGCCGTTGACGGCTTGACAAAGCGTTCAATCTTTGATTTTGCCCTGAGCCGGAATTAGAATTTGAACGGTGAACATTTGCTGGAGTACGGGGAGATTTTGCTTTCGCAGCAGCCATCGAAGCAATCGCCTGTTGACTGGTTCCAGGTAATGGCTCTGAAGATTTTTTACTATGCAATAAAAAAATGGAGGAAATAGTAACATTTCGCTACACCCGTACATAATATATAGTAAACAATATTAAAAAATATTACAAAGAAGTTTATTCAAACCGAAAAAAGTACTATATGGCTGCACCACCACACTCGGGTATACTTACTTGTAAGAGTTGAGATCAAATTTCTTTGGCAATTTCGGAGATAACGCTGGAGATTTCTTGGACAATGGAGTTGGAGATGTGGGATCGGTGGGTATTCCACTGTGGCCCTGAATCTGGGATTGCAAATGGGAGCGATTCCCTTGATTATAGTTCTGCCCATTAATAGCTTGGATATTCTTATGATTCCCATTACTCTGACTCTGAATGTGATTCATACTTGTCCCATGTGCATCTGGCAAGTTATTGCTCGTGTTCGTTGTTCTGCCGACGACTTTTCCACCCACAGACTTGTTGGCTCGTTCCATTTCAAGAATCTGACGAATTTCTGGTTCAACAATATCAACCCATTCGGAATCGTTGCCTGTAATCACATAAAAAATCAATAAATTAATTTATGAAAACATTTGTGAAATAATCAATATAATTCGTAAATCACATAAGCACACGCAGAAATAAACAAATGATTGCTCAACCTGATAAAGGAATATATATTGCGCCCAAACGTTTTCATCACAATATAAACATTCAGATAAAATATTTTTTAAGAACAAAACCACCCTGCAATACATAAGTGAATTACTGATAATGCTTTCTAAAAAAATCTCACTGTAACAATACGACAGCATATCTTGGGGCGCTTCGTGAGAGATGAGCATTGAATCAATTGCACAAATCTCTAGACCTTATGGATACATTGTTGTATGCTCAGGATTTCAAACAAACATTTAATAATGCGTACAATTCAATTCAGTTCCGTTAGATAAATAGTATGAGCTGTATATCTTTGCACACCTGGGCTCATAGTATGTAGTTAACTATAGGAGAAACTCAAGCTTCGTAAAAAAATAAAAAAGTAGGTACACGCAAGTAGATCAGTGGCTATATCGAAGGTTTCGGTAAAATAGCTCAATTTAATTCACCATTAAAATAAATATTCGCTGTTAATAACCCCCAACAAGTTTTATTCCGTATAGTTCTTGCCTTATTATTGCACACACATGAGCTACTTTCAACTTGTCACATCCACTCCACATAAAACCCGGTCCGTGGCCGAGGGGTGGGAATCCACCGTCCTCGATAAGTCTAGTTTTCCTTTTGGTTGGCTTGACTGAACACGCCGGGGTAGCCGATCTTTCCTTTCCGATGGGAATAGAAAATAAGTTGATAGGCTTGGCTGAGGAGTTGGGTCTGAGCGGCGGAGTGAGCTACTAAGCGGGCTAGTGTGTACAATTACAGATATGCGGAAATGTTTACATCTCCAGTGGCATAGGTAATTGGCTTAAACGGAGTCTTGCGAGATTTCGGCTTCCCTGCGTACTTCGGTATAGTAAGCAACAAATTCGTTCGTCTCTCTCTCTACACTCTGAAGCTCAAGTACCAGCTATTTTCGAATACCGTCACACGTGATTGGAACTGTCGGTGGGTGACGGGACAGACAGTACCATTCTCAGCTGAGCATGAAGAACTCGGCTGGTTTGGATGTAATACTGTTTGTTTCGTTCCCTCCACTCAGTGGGAAAATGTTCTGACCATCTGGAGTAGTCCAGTATAATCTATGCTTCTCAAAATGGGCGGCCGTTACTTAGGCACCGAATACAATTTCTCTTAAATATAGTAAGACTGAGCACTGCATTATAGTGGTCCTGTGATTTCATCACTTGATCCACCCTGCAAGCTCATAGAGCAAATGAGTATGAGAAAACAGTGGACCATAGGCAATGCCTGAATGTCATAAGCTGTATAAATACTACATACATACATACATCCACTCCACATCAATAATAACAGTATAATATAATTTAGACGCAATAAAGGCACACAGTAAAAAGTAAAGAGTTACTCACCAGAAGATATGCTGTCAGCGATATTTTCATTAAATTTCTGTCGCTGGCTAATAAGCGCATCCAACGGTTCACTTGGATCCGATGAATGAAGCGGTGATTTAGCCAGAAGAACAGTGCCATGACCAGAGTCTGTAGTTGTATGAGACTGCCCACTTCCTACTCTTTGAGATCCTTTTTCACACTCACTGCTTGACGACTGATGTTCACCCTGACTATGATTATTATGATTAGCTACGGACATAGCCAGATTTTGTAATTCCGTCGTGATCTGTTTTAAATGATCACCTCCAACGATCATTCCAGGTTCTCCATTAAGCTTTGTTGCCTCCATTGAGCCACTACTCCCATCGCCATTCTCTCTTTGCTCAGCCAGGACGGGTAGTCCCACTGTGTTGATATCTTGTTGTAGTTGTTGTTGTTGCTTTTGATGAAGTTGGGATACTGCAGGTTGTTGGGAAGTTGGTAAAGGAGGAGGAGAATCATCGTACTCGTCATTACCTTGGAAAGCTTCATTTGTGATACCCCCAGATTTTGAATATGACACACTATGAGCATTGTCTAAAACTGCTAATCCACTCGATGGAGAGCCCAAACTGGCCTTCACATTGAATTTATGCCTTGAGTGTAAATTATCAGAAATATGTTGAGCTGCAGAGGCTGCAGCCAATCCAGGGGACGACTGATTTTGATTTCGAGAGTCGGATGCGGAGGCGGCGGCTAAGCCTGATGAATACTGATTGTGAGACAGACTCAGCCTATTATTAGGATAGGCTGACTGTTGCTGGTGAGAGTGAGGATGCACAATTGGTCCAGATCCTGTGCGATGAAACGGACCCACTTGACCACCGAGAACACCAGCCTCACATAATTTATCTAAAGCTCGTTGGGCTCTCTCTGCATGAATCCCAATGCCCGTACCACTAGTGCCTAGATGTTGTTGTTGATGAAGTTGATGCAACTGATCTGTTGCATTGTACTGAGAAGATCGGTACAAATCTCGATTGATATTTTGATTTCCTCCGTGTTGTTGTAAGGGTAAGCCAGAATTGGACGCTTCCATTATAGATCTCATCTGAGGCACGGATTCCTCTATAAGATTTGATTTTTGTGTGCTTTTCTGTATTGCTTTCCGAAAGCTCGTGTTTACATTCTTTCTGTCATTCATGGGAGGACTCCGATAGGAGTTTGGTGGTCCTGTTCCATTCAACATTCCGTGTGAATGGTGATGTGAACCTCCATTGACTAATCCGACAGTGTAACCCGAAGGTGATGGAGTCGGTGGTGTTGCGCTATAATAAGCTCCAGCATTTGAATTGTAGGAGTTGGAAGCATTTTGAGCACTCACACTATGATGATGCAGCTGCTGCTGTTGTTGTTGTAACCCATAATGCTGATTCGGAGAACTTGGACCACCATAACTTCCGTCCGTGTAAGTGTTCATTGCGCTGGATGGTAAGGCACTATTTCCACTGTTCACTCCACCAGTTGCACTCGAAGAATTATTGAGCAGTCCATTTGCTACTGGTAGAGATTTACCCTCACCTATCACTCCACCGTTACTATTATTAGAATTATTATTCACATTCGCACTATTCACTGATTTGGAGTGGCTACTACCATTGGCACTCGCAGCGGCAGCTCCGAAACGACTAGATATCATGTCTTTAATGTGGTTGTATGTCTTGGTATGAAATAATTTGGAGGAGTCCTTTGCACTTGCCTTATTTTCAAGCATTTGATTTAGATCAACAGCAGCGGATGAGGAAGTGGGCACAGGTGAAAATTGTTTCTGTGTCAGTAAGGGACTTTTTGATGAGAGCTGAGGATTAGATCCATAACTCTGGGACAGTACACTGCCGTTAGGAGTACTCACACTACCCCCACCACCGTTGCTATTATTATTATTATTGGTCGTAATACTGTTGTTTCCGGCTCTGAGAGAGTTTAAGTTGGACACGGACATCCCATTATTACTCGCATTATTCCCAATGGAGTTGTTAGTGTTGGAACTATTACTGTGATGGTTATGATTACTGCTGCTGTGGTTATTAGTTCCATTATTATTGCTACTAATACCTGACGATGCTGGGATGGATTGAACTGATAAGTTTTGATGGTGTTGCTGAGCTTGCTGCGACGCACCTCGGTGATACTCGATGGTGAAATTATTATTATTCCCATGACCATTCACCCCCAAGTTACCATTGTGTCCCCCCGGACCGTTGAACTGAAGTGGCTGGTAGGCAGACGCCTGTTAGAATAATTACAAATATTTTCACACACTTAATAAAGACATGAATAGTACTCTGTTTTGATGCAGCCATCAGTTTTATTTTATGTAAATATAATTATTACTTTTGAGAAAACACTACTACATGCGCCGCCTTAGTCGTAAAGGAGAAAGCTCATTAAGGGCATTAAGAAAGGAGAAAATAATTAGTAAATGGCGGGATGTATGCTATAAATTCTTTCAATACGCATACGCATTTTTCCAAAAAATAATCACTGTGACAAAATACAATGGTGAAGAAACAACAATGAAAAAAGTGCCAAATTTTGTAGTGAAGCGAAACCGTTATTGACGCTGCGTATAACACAAAATAATGTCTGTAAAATACCTGTTGCATCTGATAGGAGCGACTGTCAACAAAGACAGTGGCATCTCGAAAAGAGTTATTGTTTTCACTTCTGTGGTTGAAGTCTATGGGTCTCTCTAAATTTGAGTCGATCGATCTTTGCCAGTCCCTGATTGAGGGAGACGGCTGCGCTGGTCTGAAATTTAATATTCAATCAAAAAATTATGAATACAGATTTCATTGTAAAAAAATGACACTCACAGGAGAGAATAGGAACATATGATTTGTACATATATAGCATAAGCATCTTAAACAGAATACTGAAGACCACCACAAAATATTATGATTTCTATTCTATTTCATTGGAACACATAGTAAAGCCTTTTCAATGACATGACAGCCACGCGTCAAACTAGATGACATTTGAAACGTTACAGTGCAATATCTGCAATGGATATTAAACAAAGAGATATCTGACTATAGATAAAAATGAATTCATACATCTATTGATACATTGTAATGTAATCTTAGGTCCGTGGACATAATTATACGAGTCCTGAATTTTTTATCTCCCTCGTCACTTAATGACCAAACCATATTCTATACCATACATTCATATTATCTAGGTACCTCACACAGTTCCTTCAATAAGATAAAAATACAAATACAAATCATAATTGGCATTGGCAGTCCTAAATCCCAGTCAGTGTTATTAATGTGAGAATTTTTTTTCTCCTCTATAGTCAACACATTTACAACTCCTTGCACAATTATAACTGTAGTTTAAAAATATACTTACATAAAAGGAACTGACTGCATCGGTATCTAGCGCAGTGCCGTAGTCATAGTAATTTAACAAGGGCTGATTATATAGGTAAGTAATGAAAGATATTGATAAACTAACAAAGCGATGAATACCTATATATTGGATCATTGAATAGGAACTCAATAATGCCACGGAGATATAAAATTACAGCCTCAACCCCAAATAAATAGTACATACTTAAGCTCCACAATGTTTTCCTATGGCTCTCTGGCATGTTTAGTCCATGTTAAGGTGTTCACGATGACTAAGCTTTAAGCTCGAACACAATACTAAGTAGGATAATAATGCTCCAAAGTACTGACTTGTGAGACCATAATATGTAGCCGTATATAGCTACTTAAACTCCTCTCCTCACTAGCTACTATTTGAAATCAAAGTGGAGATTTTTTGATAGAACGCGGAACGTGACTTACCCTTTGTAAATGACAGTATCCATACTATCAGCATTAGATGATGACAGACTCAGGCTTTGTGAGTTGGATGAATCAGGAAAATAACCTGACAACTTATTACTGCTGCTTCCAGTGTACAGACCAGCATTCGACTGGCTATGTGAATGCCCATGGGACATGGAGCCAAGATCTAGTGCTGGATTGTCAACTCCTTCCATATTATTAATTCTTCCTCCTTGCATCGATGCCATTAGTGTAGATTGTTCTTCATTGAAAACCTAAAGGCAAAAAAAAAGATTTTTTTTTATTACAACAATGTATTTTAATTTGCATCGACAATCGATGAAATAACAAGTTACGATAGGGTAAAGCATAAACGCTCGTCAGTCCTTCATCTGATAAAATAATAATATATCACACGTGCTTAAACACATAATTTTATTCCTATTATATATTTAGAAGGAGTTACATTTCGCATATTTTTCTAGATAAATAGTAAGCCTACGCCCACGAATAAATGACGTACCAGCTAAGTATTTTTTTTTGCAACCTACTTATTTACATTAGATTTTCCAAGTTATAAATTTCATACTCGATAAATCATACACAAGTCGTCGGACATTAGTATAAAAAAAACCGAAAAACGAGAAACGCAATCTGGTAATAATAATAATAATTGCAGTAACTCCTCATTTTTTTCGTCCTAGATTACTTCCCACGCTCCACCCACACACAACACAGGGAGAATATTTTAGAATCATTAGTCTTATTACATACGTCATTTACACACATTTGTTAATACCACAGACAGACAAGACACAAACAGAGAGTGGTGTGCTTTATCTCAACTGTATTCTAAATGATCTCACCGCCCATTTACACCTTAAATACCCAGAAAAAAAAATTTAATACTGTAATTCCGTGTCCTATATCCCTGCTGACAAACTCAAGACCCAAAAGATTTAAATCCCTCAAAAAAAAAAGAAAGAAGAAAAGAAAGAAAGACATCTGAGACACAAGACAGACGACTTTGCTGTCTTTGGTTGAGTTCAGCAACCCGTGAAATAATCTTACTATTAGAACTAAACATGTCTACGCAGTTTCAAAAAGAGAGCGTCATATTTTATGTATACACATCAAAAAAGCAATAGATACCCACATGCTGCATATATACACAAAAAGTAACTTCATCCACATTTATAGCCCGGGCTTGAAAATTATGTCATTTACATTGCACTCATATCCGACTCCGACAGTAATAATACCATCACCATCACCATAACCGTCAAGCCAATCTTTCAAATTTTTTTTATCCAAGTAAAATTCTCCAACTTGACGCTCCCAGAGTGAATATAATATGCTATTAAATCATTTTAAGGCAGTTTACGCAAGATTAACTACTCAGTATGCATATCTCTTTGCATAGCTCATCCCCCCCTTCATATTTGTATATATGTATCCAAACAAAGAAAAAATAATAACTTCGGTGTAGGATCTTTGTGTGTCACAGATACTACACAATCATCACAATATACGAGATTGTAATTTCCCATAACATCCCATATTATTCCTAGGAAAAAGCTCATTGAAGGAGTTTCGGATTGTGTGTATATCAGAAAATTCAGATTCTCAGAATTGAATAATAATGGGAAAATGAAATTTTTGCTGGTGGCGTAAAAATTCTTTCCGTTCAAATCAACTTGACACGGAAATCTCTAATCGTCATCGTACTCGCATAACGTATCCTTTAAGTCCTAAGGAAGTTATAATGTAAACAAAATAAGTCGTTAACCTACACATATTACAAGATAGATCCCCATAGACAATAGACATACACTAAAAGCCATATATACATACATGACATCCCTTCAATAAATTATGCTCCACTTGAAAATTACAAGAGATTGAGCACGTAATCTCAAATTGCACATGCAACAATTCACTATATAGACTACTATAGGATTCAATGTAAAATATATATGAATTGACATCAAAATCAAAATCAAGAAAAGGAAAAATATTTTCCTTTTTTTTGTGTGTATAATGCCTTGTTTTTGTTTACTTGCTTTGGTCGCCGTAATATTTCTTAGGAGCGAGCATGAGCAGCACGTTAAAATTTTGTAATAATAATAATAATAATGATCGACTGGTCAGACTTAAGCCGTAAAACATTGACAAAAATGAAGATGGTCAATAGAAACTCTAAAGCTGCAATTAAATGGCAGTATATTATATTGCAATATCTCAGGAGAACAACAGTAATAATTTTTTGTTTGAGCCGCTACTATACAGCACGCAAGCATTCGTAGTTCGTACTTCGTATTGCAAGTTGTAATAGTAATCGTAGCCCATTACATTTCAACTTGAGGGAAAACAATAGAAGTTAATAATTTTATTATAATAATTAAAATTTCGAAGCTGTATAATTTTCTATTCACTTTCAACTAAAAATTAACTCGTACAATGTATTTGTTTTTACCCGCCCTCAAGTCCTCATGTTTGTTTTATTACATTTTGGCTTGGGTTCGCTATTTACTATATTGCGTCCAAAGGGAATAAAACCATAAAAAATCATCCGTGTAACTAACTCTTAACTGCCATCAACCGTAAAGAATAATTATGTATGTACATATTTTAAATACGTATTATGATTTATATACCTATACACTGACTGAACTTAAAACTTAATTGTGAAATTAGGAATAATACATTTACTGTATGCTTTCCATTTCATTTTTAAAAACATTTTTAGTTGTACTTGTTTTACTTTATTAAAAGCTGCATTCTCTGTAAAAGGTATAGATATAGGTACAGGAACACATCTTCCAGCAGCATTGCATTGGGACTGGCATCTCACTCACTAGGCAGTTTGTTCCTCTTCGTCTTCATAACAATGAGTAATGACTTTGAAATGAGCATCGTCATTTTTTGGTAGAATCTCTTGTTAGCGAGTGTTTTTTCTATGTAATGTTTTCCTTCTGATTTCATATCCATATACCTATATATATTTTACTTTTAGGTACTATACTCCACTATACAACTATCACCACTAATATGCACATCCACACGACAACGTTAGCATCAAAATCTAGCCAATTTGAGTCAAGTCAGACTCAGAATCCTCACCCTGTTTCGCTTGGGTGGTCGGAAATGAAATGAATTTTTAAGAGACGAGAAAAAGGTGGAAATGAGCACAACATGAAAAGCAACGAACCGTCCTATTCGTTCCACAATAAAAATCCATGGATATATTTATATATATTATATAGTAGTATGTTCTTTACAGAAAGATGTTTTATTATTCATTCATTCCATTTCGTATATTATTATACACTTTTCTGTTTTCCATTGTGTTCGTCTCTATCAGTCTGATTGTTAGATTTAATTGCAGACTCTGTGTTGGGAGCCTGTGTTGTGATTCTATACAATTCCACAGACTACATCTACACTGACATTAGTTCATTCAAGAATTTCAAAGTGCAAAAGTCTAACAACAGTAAATAACATTAGGAGCGTAGCAACCGCTAATCGTGAGTTATTTTATTTCATTTCTGCAATTAGGCTGAGGCCTATACGCTAGTTTTAAAAAATACATCAGTTTGAAATTTGCTCGTGGATTGGATTGGGTTGTTGGAATGAGCGGAAATACAGATAGTAAAAAGATAGAGAAAATAAATAATAAATGAGGTACCACGAAGCTTAGCTCCTGCTCTCCATATCTTACCTTCAGGAAGTATTAAGCAATTAAAGCAAAAAGGTTCAGAGCTATAACGTACTTACTCATTTACAAAATCATAAACCTTTTCCACCTGCTTCAAAAATCTTGCACATAATATTTACACTTAACCAATACGTACAAATGAAAACAAGTCACAGACAATTTGCATAACTAAGCAGTAAATATAATATTGACTCAAACACGCGGACAAATTTTCAAAAATATTACGTACATATTTCAATTCACCTTAGGCCCTCACCAGAATTATACCTTTAATACTGTGTAAGTAGTGAGCATCAATTAACTGAGCAAAACATCTGGGGGCATCCGGAATGCAAGCAGAAAGTTACTACTGACTCGGCTGACATACTGACAGATCTTTACATTATTCTTTTTCGGTTACTTTTCCTTTGAACTTTCAATCTCAGCCTCAGCTCTAAATCAATTTCACATCTCTCAGTCAGAACTTCAAGTATTTTTTTTACTTTCAATTCAATTCAATCCTTTGATTCAATTTTTCTCACCTCGCCTTATTCAATTGATTCAAAATGGAAATCCAAATCCAAACCTTCCATTTCCAGACAGTTAAATGTATTTTACGCCTCATTGCATTTTATTTATTGAATAAAAGACACCCACGCACACACACAGAGAACAGAAAGACAGGTTAGGTACAAAGTACACAGTCGTACTCATCTGCTCTGTATGCACTGCACGACGTTCTAGAAGTCTAGAACCAACACATAAAATACTCAAAAATTTCTTTTTCTTGTTTTGAGTCTTGACTTGGGACTTGTGCCCATGTAGTCACTACTGTAGTATGGTTGTGAAGGAAAATACAGTAAGTTGATTTGGTAGTTACATTGCATAATGTTGTCTCCAGACAAGGATCAACTCATCATCAAACTAAAATATAGCTAACCCAACCCAAACCATTTGTAAGTACACTGAACAAGGTTTTTTTTTCGAAGCTAAACATAAAAATCCACCTGACGATATAAGTCCGTCCACAGTCCACAGGAACAATAACAATAAGAACAGTGTAGGAAAATTGATCGAAGAAGAGATTCCAAATTCTGAAGACTAAAGACCATGACTACAGCTATATAAGTCAAGCATTGAAGTGTCTTCTTCATCTTCTTCATCCTGACTCTGATTCCCAAACTGAATGCTGAATTACTTAACTAATAATCTTTTCTCTCTCCTGATTCTGATAATCTCAATCTTTCAGCCCGTCTGAATATATACTTTTATATATTATATATTTATTAGCGATAAGTTTAAGGTCCTGAGGGATTCCCTCTCTCATTCCTTCATATAGTTTTCATATACAGAGAGAAAAACGCTTTCAATCGGTAGATGATTCTTGTTCACGTAATTGAAGCGCCCCATTGTTTTTGTCTGACTCAACGCTGCTCCTTTTCTTGAGCACGACCAAAAAAAAAAGAAAAAGCAAAAAAAAAGGAAAACGAGCGCTGCGAGTATATAGCTAAAAGAAGAAGAAGAGAATAGAATGGGAAGACTATACAAAACGAGAGCTCAAGTTTGAGAAGCTCTAGAAGAACTAAGCCTTTGGATGTCGAATTTGAATGGAAATACACACATTCATTACCATCATCCCATGTTTATTATGTAATTTATGCACGAAACAGTAAAATCTCAGCGGGAATTCAAAGAAAATCTTTCAAATCTAATCCTCCCGTCCAAATTCAATATAATGAGAATGAAATTATACAGGAGACCCAACAACTCCTTCTTTCTTTAACTACCAACTACTGTCTTGTGTGTAGGTATGTACCTACCTAGGTATATACCCAGACCCGCAGTCAGTAGACGAATCTTTTTTGTCTCTTTTAGTTTAGTTATTACCATTAAGGATTAGAGGAGCTAACGTAAGACAATATCAGTATGTAGTGGAAGAAGAAAGGCGGCCTTGTTTGACACACAGAAAAAGAAAACATGAAAAGGAAAAAATTAATAGATATAAATAATATCTGCCATTCAGAACGACTACGAATTGGATGACGTGACTACGCCGGAATACTCAATACCACGCTCACCTCACCTCCTATATATAATGTATAGTGTATGAATATTTTTTTAAGACGTGAAAAGATGGGAAGAATCAAACACTTTGTATCTATCATTAATAGCAAAGAGATAATAACAACAACAACAGCAGCAGGAACATCATCTTTTATTATCGATCGTATGTCGATGCCGATGCCGATACCGACCTATTAAATTAGTCATGGATAAAACAGCACAAATGAACATTGTGAGTTGTTAGTACGTTTCCAAATTTCAAAATAACGATACAGCAACAACAGCAACAGCGCCACTGTTGAACTTTATACAATTAACTTGCGGTTCCCCGATGCTCGGCGATCTTGTTCTTGTTTACAGGCACCCACACGTTCTCTCCTTCCCATTAGTACGGCAAGCATGGATAAGATATTGTAATTCTAGGAAAGGTATTTGAAGCTTGAAGACGCATTAATTGGATTACTGATACATTAGGCTACAGAATTGACTTATTGAGTTTAAGCTTGCACATTGTGTGGTAAATATGTAGTAAACTACAGTGATGTTTGACTTTAACGAATTCCAAATTCCAGTCCATAAAAACAAATTAGTAGAGGAATATACAATATGCACTTGAACATGTTATTCTGATTGACACAAAAACGCACGGGGAAGAATGGCGCCTGACCAGTACCAGTATAGTACCAGTGACAAGCATCAGCCACCATAGCCCCATAGTGAAAGACAGAGATCAGAGCAGATGTTGACACAAACATCATTAAAGTCGTTCTCGTTCTCTCATTTCATGGTACTTCATTTTCATTTGTATATTTTCTGACAATGTCTATCAAGCCCATCAACGCATGAGGATCATCATGGTCAGTATCGAAACAATAATGAGTAAAATTCATAACAGCTAACAAGAAACCACAGTTCATCAACTCCTTTCTTCGTAGACACTCAGGTATGGATGGTAAGTATATAGCTAAAAGTACATAATATAATATGCTTGTAACCCATAGCTTGTACATAATTACTTACAAGAAGAATTGCAATTCCCACGCTTGGGCGAAGGAACACTTGGGTATTGGTTAGGTATTTTGCATGTGAGGTGATGTGATCCCGATTCCATTTCAGCATGAACTTACAAAAGTAAATTATTAACCACTAATTAAACACAGAAATTGCTTCATCATTTTTATAATTGAAGATAATAATGTGCCTCCCATTCTTCAATAGTTTATTGCAGTACATAATGCAGCAGTACACAGTGGTAACAATCATTTCATGTACTAATTACTCTTTGCTAATGTTCCAAGTGCAATAAAATCTTTTGTCTTTGTCTTCAGCTTGAGATTTGAGTAGGTAGGTAGGTACATGCATTCAAACTCAGATTTTAAAGTAAATGCATTAACTTTGTAGCAATTTTAATTTCTATGTAGCAGTGTGTGTACATGATCATTTAATGTTTTCAATTTTGTTCAACACAGTGAATATTTAAAATTTCAAAAAATAAGAACAAAAAAAAATATACAATTTGTACAGGAAGGAATATACACAAGATTGGACAATAAAATTACATGTGTTGAGTTAAAAAAATGTAAAGCGTAAACCACTCAACCACACAGTCTTATTCTCATCATCAGTCAGATTCTACCGCAAAGGTAACAATTAAATCAGAAGATTGAGTAGGACAGATAAGATCTTTCTCTTCCTCTCTCGATGTAAGTTTCCTAGCTAATTCACGTAAATTAATGAAGAAATCCGAAAAGCACTGTTTTTTTTACAATTGTTTTCCATCCATGAGAACTTCTAGTTCGGTCTTAGTTAGTCAGTCAACCAACCACTTACTTGGCTTGATGGAACACTTCAAAGAACTCACCACATGTAATTACCTACATCATGGTTTTCGGTTAAAAGACATTATTATACGGATATACTGCCAATACTAACGCCAACACTAACACTTTCATCTAATAAACATACCAACTATGCGCATATAAACCGCTTTAAAGTTGTGCTATTCCACGACCAAGCAGTATTATTATGCGTAAGCATTAGAAACTGACAGTGGCGACTAATTCCTTTTACTTATTACTCGTCAGAATGAGATGGTTATCTAAACGTATGCTAATGTTTCGTACTCCTCTTGCCTGACCAATGACCAAAAAGCAGAGCTATTCCATACGTATTCTCATACTAAATTGTATGCAGATCCTCGTCATATTTGCTCGAAGATAATTGTTTTGTAAGGGCGCCGATGACAGTGAATACAGATTAATGAGCTTAACTAAACTACTTATCAGCTGTATATGGCTGCATGTCATCAAAATCAATTCAGCAACAGCAGACACACTGCAAAGGATCATTCTCTGATGGCTATATAGTACTAGGGCAGTGTGCAGTAATCAAATACACTTAAATTATAATTATTTATTTCAAATATATGTATAACAGGTCTACTACATGGAACTCGTGAACATGTGCAGATATTCATTAGTAAGAGCGATAGTATAGCGATACGACGAGGTCGAAGATTCCAAGATGGAAAGATTCTCTACACTTCCAGTTTGAACAAGACTGATTATTTATAATACAAAAAACTAGTTGTAGATTGTGGTTTTACACTGAGCGAAATAGTAATTGAGAGCAGTCTTTAAGCATTTAAGTAAATCATATGATAATCTCGCTCAAATCGAATCAGCATTCATTTCGTATGCTTTGTGATTAGGTATAATGTAAGCAGAAGCAGAAGGAGCGAAACAGGAGAAAAATCTTATTAGCTACTACACTGTCCTATACAAACAACATGTGTATTATGACGGTTCTATTGTTGTGTATAGGCCCCTACCGTATTACATAGTGTGTAGGGACCCTCGACTATACCTATAGCAGTTGTAACATTGTGAGTCGCATTCTTAATTTTTCTCCTTACTATTTTTTATTTTCTGTCCAACACGATTTTAAACAAGTTACTGTCTTCCGAAGTTTATGGGATTTATGTATGACTACATTTATTTGTCAAAGCCGTAGGGATGCACCATGTTTTCACAAACTGTAACTTTGAAATATATTTCTTTATGAAGGAGATGTACCAACGCTGTATAGTCGGAGTCATCTACAAAAGTCAAAACAAAATAATATTGTATTGATGTGGTGTACTTATTTGCGGTAGGTACGTGCTACTTGCTTGACCCATCTCAAGTCATATTTGAACAAATGCCGTTTTTCAAAAAATTGCATATAATCTCAAAGTTCATTATTTTAAATTGTCACTTCTCCAGTCTAATTACCACACGGGATTTTGGAAAAGTTTAGAAGAAGCTTTGCAAGAAGTATATATTCGAAAAGGCTTTGCTTAATCAAAATAATAATGATAGTTTTTTTAAAAAAAGCCTAAGAATTGGAAATACTTATATGTAGGTATGTGCATGTTCTTGACTTTGATTTTTTACTCAGAAAGACTTTGTGCATTGTAGATCCATAATATGTGATGGTGGCGTGTGCTGTTTATTTTATACCAAAGATTGTGGAGTTAAAAACTATAATAATTGAATTATTTCTATGGCGGTGGAAAGTTAAGATGCCTATAGTAGGAATAATTACCTTCACTACGTAGGTAGTAATTCAGTCAATACAAAACCAATTTCTCTTAAAACAGCAACCAACCAACGCAATAACAACGGTAAGGTACAAAGACTCACACGTCACACTTTTCAGAAATAATCATCATCCCCAGGACTCACTCAGGGTATATGCATATTATTATGATGATTTCAATGGAAACGGCAAATTTGAAACAATGGGCGTTCTAGTGAATATAATGATGTACTCAATGACAGCTCAACCGTTAGATGCAAATAAATCACCACGACCACGAAAATTGCATATTAAATGATAAGAACTATAGGCGTCACATTAATGTCTTCACTTCATTCATTCAAAAACAATGTAAACACCAGCAAACAAAAAACATTTAATTTTTTCGCGCTGATAAATACTTTCAAGTGAACATTATTATTTTCATGTTGGAAAGCTCTGCGTCTTGATTGGCACAACAGTCTCCACACTTTTGCAGTGTGTAAGTAACTCAAATTATTTTTTATTTTATCGTTGTATTCATGCTCACGATATTGCGCTCCGGAAATCATTTACATACCTTAAACTCTATATAACAAAATTTATGCAAATGTTTCAACCAAATTTATCACTCACTCTGTGTCTCACGTACATACCTAATACCTACCTACATATTTCCCAATTCAACGCGGTGCGAATTCCAAATTAAGGAAATAGTAAACAAAAAATATATAATTTAGTTCGTATAGATATATAGGTACGTGCAGGGTAGAATAGAATATAATAATACTATAATGTTTTCTTACTTTCAAAAATGTTTCCAAGTCAAGACTATTTCTCCTAGTCAGTGTTGAGGGTGAAGAAAGTAATCGTTCTTGAAACTCTTTTGCAGTACGGCTGTCAAGTGTAAACTGTGAGGACAGAAAAAAAACAAGTCAATTGAAACGTTTTTACAACCAGAGCATGGCGCAAGTATTAGATCTTGTATCTTTTAGTTTTTTTTTGTACATTTTTTAACAGATCACCAATCACCATTAACCATATAGGTATAGACACTAGATTGATCAGCAGCACCTTATAATTATATGCTATGTACATTCTTGAAGAATCCTATATCTGTATTCTCTACTTAGCAACGACACCTAAATAATGATCATGAACGAGATAGCATAAATATAACGTGTCATTTAAGTCTTTAAGCCAAGTAGTAAGATTTCAACTTTACATTTTACTGTGTAAACTTGTATGTAAAAAAACTTTTTAATACCAATAAATATTAAACCTTATTCACTCAAAAGACTACAAGGCTCAAGAGTTCCTTTCTACATACATATGCCTAATCATTGTAACTATTAGAATTTGAAATAGGTACTCGAAAGTGCTGAAAATTTTACTCACTTTAAATTGTAAATAAATCCTTTTTCATTTTACAACTTATTTAATAGGCACTTAACATGTTTCAAAAGAACAAGAAATTCTGGAAAGATTTTTATTTCCATGATTTTTTTTTCGTGTACTACCTAGTTCATGTTTTATATGCCTTTCACCGCGACCTGCTCATATAGGTAACTTAAAAACTTAAAACATATGAACGAGCTTAAAAGATCTACTGTCCAAGTGCAACAAAGCCAAATATGTAGCTACCTTCGAGATAAACATGAAACTCCTGTGCGGTCAATCATATATTTATTTGTAATGAAGTTTTTATATTCCATGATATTGCATGTTCTATCAACGATAATCAATTATTGAAATAACTATTCGAAAAATCATTGTATCCTCCGCCATGTATATGGCTTAATATTTTATCATCACGTATTTTAAATATTATCCCCATAATTGATATTCTATCGTTGCTTTGAGCTTTAAACCTACAAAATATTATACTATGCGGCTTTAAAGACGTTTTAATCACATAACCTTTCTACGTGGTAGTGGTAACACAGACAGGTAGGCATGTCTCCTTTAAAATGAATAAGAGCTGCTGCTTCAAACTGGCTACATAGTATATTGCGGCAGTTCATGTTTTAACAGAAGATCACAAAAAATAATTTGGTATAGTTTTTTTTAGTTTAGCTCAAACCTGAACTGAAACCCTATGAATACGAATGAATAAAATATAATGAACCATGTTTTCTTTGATTATATCACTGAAGCTACACACACACTGAATTCTTAGCTTGTAATAAAAATGTCACCATCAGCTTGTAGTTTGTAAGTATTTTGTCTGCTGGACTCATACAACTTAAACAGATATTAGATCTACAACTACAACAAGACAAAAGATGAACCTTTAGTCTTGATAAACCTGTAGAAGTCACGTTCTATAATCCTTTATAATCCTCATAAGAATGCAGCTCCGTTTGATTGCAGCAGTTCACAACGGTTTGGAATGCATGCACTAGTGTCATTTTAGTGACCTGACGAATAACCTCGGACATTAAACTTACACATAAATAAAATTGTAAAGGCTTACAGAGTCATAATCGACGATATAATATGTAAGAGATTTTTTTCAAAAAACACATGAGGCACAAGGAGAAGGTGGAAGAAGATAGGTAGAGGCTCAATAGATGAATAGTTCCGTCAGGCCAGGCAAGGAGAAAACATGATCATAAAATAAACAACTTTTTTGACGCAACTGTCACCAAGACCAAGACGAAGACCAACCAATAGCCAAACGGTAGTCAAGCCAAATGAGAGTGGAAAACATATACAGAGAGAGAGAGAGAGAGGAATACATTCAATGGAAAAATCTGTCTAGATCCTTGTAATAAAATGCTAAACCACAAAAGACTACACTGCAGTAAAACAGCAGCAGCAAGGCAGGAGTATAGGAGAGAATTCGAATTAAGCAAGACTTACTTAACCAAAACTATCTTAGGTTATACTAACAAAACAAGGTGTGATCGGAGTCTCCCTATTTTTACTGCAGGCAAAAGATGTCTCAGATCAGTAGAACAAGAACGAGAACAACGAAAATTTACACAGAAACAGAGAGCGAGACAGACAGACAGAGAGAGAGAGAGCGACAGTAACAAGGAAACATCAAATTGTATGGAGTATGGAGTGAGTGTAATAACTTACAGCTTTTCTTTCATCCGTCCATGCAATTTGTTTCGTGGTTAGCTTTCGATTCTGTATTTTATGGTACTGGGACAAACTTGGAATTTTCGACTGCGGATGCGGTTCTCTTCCACTCTCCTTTGAGAACACTACTTCACGTACGATCTGTTCACACACCAACAAAGAATATAAATAAGATGATGTTGTTGATGATGATGATCCACCCTCTCGTCTACTTGCCAGAGAGGCTCTACACTCCGTCATGACACTCACGTAACAACAACATCAACAAAACTCAAAAGAGATTCGGTCCTCTCTCCATGCACACACACACACAAAAAATCACATTAATTTCAAAACAGTGAACTTCACTACTACGGCAAAAGGCAAAAGGTTCGGAAGGAATGCAACTCTGAGCCGCCCAAACAATCTACGTCCTAGTCCCTAACTACAACTATTATATGGACTAGACCTGACTTCTCTCTCAACGGCTCCACTCTCAGGAAAAATACCTAGGTAATGTTTAAGTATAGTAGAGCCAGCAAAATACGAACCATGTAATATATAACACCATACTACAATAACATTGAATGCAGGCAGGATACTGTAACTGGGATGTATATGCTTATATGTAATTTTGGTTATAAACGTCCTAAGGATGATTGTTTTATATTCTGTAGCTAAATAAATTAAATGAAAAAAAAAACATCACGGAAATTCTCGGTGTACAATGGAGGAAAATGTGAATGGCATTATGACATGTAGGTTAGGTTTTAGATTATTATAGTTTCCCCTTCTGCCTCCTGCATTACATTACATTGCAAAGCAACAGGTGCCAATCGCAACTTCCTTTCCGTTACTCCGTATAAATATTTACCTATAGAAATCCATCGAGATAATAATATTATAACCAACTAGTATGACTATGGATGGGGCTCCATCAAGCTTCAATGAGTAATTGTATATATTTACTAACGAATGTGGAGCTTATTGCTACTGCCTCCACTAACTCATTTTATAACGAAGAGTACCTACTTATCTATGCATTTGAAAACTCTATTTTACAATGTGTATAATATATACTTCCATTCCAATTACATGGAGATAGTAGATAGGGCTTGATTTTTTTAAAATGCAAACAGGGATTTGTAGTCGAACCATATAGCTTGACTTACACAATGCTCTCCTTTTCCGGTTCGGAAACAGGAAGCAGGGGCACTCAACTGGTAACTTCGAACCGGTTAAAATGTGTTTCTAAAATGATATATTATATATCTCTCTCTCTCTATGTAGAACTTTTATTATTCATTAAATGAATGAGAAGGATTAAAGTACAAAAATAAAATGGCAACATAACACACATTATATTACATGGTAATTGCCAGATTGCTGCCTTCCCCTGCTTTAAGTTTCCCTTTCCAGAGCCTTTTGTTGTCAAATGCACTAAAATCACAAATAAAATACACACCGAGACGGCATAATATAGCCTCCTCCATGACGATGATGTAATTTAAGTGAAAGTTGGATGCATCGTGCACTTGTAATATTTCACAAAATGTACAACCTCCAATGTAACCACATGTTTTAAATCAATCACTATGTTCACTGCACAAACCAATAATGTTGATAATAATAATGCTTCGAAATAAAAATTATTAGTTACCTAAAAAAATATTCACTGAATTCTAAACTGTGTAAAAATAATAACAGAGACTCGCTAGATTTAATTGTAAGACAGATAGATTTACAAGAGAAACACAAAAGATAAATCAAAACAAAAAATAGAGAAGGAACTCACAGGAAACTTTGAGGAATGAGTTTGGTAGGTACTGTAGTCTGGAACTGAGTTTGGAAGATCATGGAAGGACGGGAACGGCCCTGAATTATTGCTCAGGGCTGGGGGTGCCCTGTATGGTGGTGGTAGTTGTTGGCTCGATGCTTGTAGGAACGACGATGGTGGTGGTGGTGGTGGTGGTGGAAGGACGTGAAGACCGTTCGCTTGGTACAGGTTCACATTCACACTCTGACTCTCACTATTATTTCTCTCCACTTCTCCTGATTCTGGTTGTGGGAGATGCGGCTGCTGTGGATTTTGACTTTGACTAAAGGCTCCTCCGTCCTGATTCAAATAATTGATACTTGGGCTGGTACCGTCCGACGTTCCATTCAAATTCTCGTCCAGTTCTGTGTAAGTAATAATAACAGCAACAACATTAGACTATATGTACGTGGTTATAGTTGTTACCATTCACTTTGTTACAGCTACTCCGATGAAGGAATCGTAATTGTAAGGCAATAATTGAATTCCCTATACCTGCGGGTGATGATTTATGACTCATCAAATTCTTCTCAAGTTTTTATTGCGCCCTTCAGTCCTAATTCTACCATTTCCCCCTACTATCTCTACGTCTAATGTATCATCATCTTTAGAGGGGATTGAAGGCCTGTATTACTCATTTTATGTCAGCTCTAGATGCTTGATTATTAAGTATTACAGCAATATATACGTTAACGATACACCGATAGCCGCTCACTGATTCTGAAAGTGAGTATAATTTGCCTTGGTGAATAATAATAGCAGCTAAATAAAATTCCTCCAACTCCAACACTGACTGAGTGAGAGCAGTTTTAATATATCGGTATTTGATTTTCGCCTTGCTTTCGTATTAATTACATTTTATGCATGTACTAGATATTTAAAAAACATGTTTTTTTGATTTTTTTCTTCTTACAATTATAATACCAGGCTCAAAGTTCTTCAACGCTCTCATTTATAGCCTTAAACTAAAGAGTAAAATATGCGTATAATTATGTATGTAAGTAATAAGCAACCTGTTTGGTGAGACGCTTTTTTCTGTCTGTACAGCCTATGCGAACACATCTTATAAAACCGCCAATGAGAGGCTGAAGTGCAAAATATATGTAAATTTTGGCTTCGTCAAGTACATTTTTGCACTATCGCTGCTTAATACATGAAATTGATACACACATTACATGCAAATTATAAGAAAATAATTATAACAATCTAGAGTAAATACTATATGAAACTATTAACACGGGAGAATACTTTTTGAAAAATTTAAAAGTGAACTGGAATGTCAGTCATGAGTAGGGATGGCGATGAACCAGACCCAATTACCCAGGTACATACAATACAGGTATAGGTTCCTAAAAGTACTTAACATGCTCTATGCATTGCTACAAGAGAGAGGCTTGTCGGGAATTGGGATGGGATTTTACGCTTAGTGTTTTAATAAGTCAAGAAAGACTAGACTACACTGCTTGGCTTGCTCTGAATCACTATACAAATTTTTGCGTCCTAAACACGACAGCCGCCAATTCACCTCACAATCAGCTAAATAAATGATTAGCAATCCTGGTCTATCAATCAAAGTTAAGTAGAAACCCTGATTAGATGTCTGCATAAAAGGATACCCATGTATTTGGAAGATCTACGTGTCACTCTATCATTTACATTCATCGCTTCATGTACAGTACCAATCATGTCATCTTTGTATACACACTGGTTAAATATCGCGTGTATTATTGCTTCTAGTTTTCTCATTTAATGCCTTAACTATTTTAATCCGCACCCCATGATACGCAAAGGTTCTAACCTCTAAGGCCATACAAAGATTGAACCAGCCCGCAACCAGTGTCTATGTAGTTAGGTCTATCCATACAATACACTTTGTTTCCTAAATTCCAACCTAGACTATCAAGTACATTTACAAATACGTCCTAAGTAAATGGAAGGATGGACAATGGATATTAATCCAGTGAAAATGGAAAGCGAACTATTAAATCTCTTTTAAGCGACACCCTTTAGTTAGGCAAACGTTAATATTATTTCTACTTATTCTCTTTACAAAATATGGCACTGCACAAAGGAAGTACCTACCTAGGTACATATATCTAGCAGATGAAGGCACGTAACTGTAACAAGGCACTGCAACATTTATTAATTTGTATTGTATATTGCTAACATCCATGTTTATGTAGCAGCACCATCCCAGTCGGTGCAAAAGACGGCTTCTTTGAAACCAGGATTACAATATATCATTTTTCTTACTAGAAATAAAATATGCTTCACCACATTCTTCACGAATCGAAAGGCAACAACATATCATGTTACATATAGTAAATTTACATAATATTTCCTGAAGTTCACGTATCAACACCGCGTGCACTCAACCCAATATCATTTGAACTACTAAACTTGCCAGCCAAGTAGTTCAAGTAAACAAAATATCGATGAACAAATTACAATAATAAAAGCATAATGGAGGCAAAGGTGACACATATCATTAGTGTGGTGTGATGATGAGAGGCTGACGCATAATTATGACTTCACGCTTTTCCTCCCTACATTACTACTCCTGCCAATCTGGTCTAAACCAACACGAGTCTGTTCCCTATATATAAGATTTTCTGTTTATTTATCTTTCTAACTTCAAAAATTTGATTTAAGTCATAAAATAAGCCTATTGAGCATAGAAATGTTGGCCAAATTTTGCTTACTACTACTGATATAGGCCAGCCACATGGTTCTTTTCATCGCATGTTAGCTGCTATTCCATAGCTACCTAATTGCACAAAATGATTTGTTCAAATCAATTTAAAAATGATTGCAAAATTTCAACTCCAAAATAAAGTCTGGCTTTATTAATACATGCTGATTTAATAATTTGATCGCCATAATATCAGTAGTAATGAATGGTTCTTGAAATGCTAGAAACGCAATGTTTACTTATCATTGTCATTAGACCTTATTTAGATAGAAGAGTAGATGAGTGTGTTCTTCCAACTTGGAGCACTTGACGAAGCAACCTACAAACTGACGTTTGGAAGCAATAATAACCCCTTGAAGTGAAAATGACATTCACTCAGACATATAATTATACTTGTAATTATTCAGCCTTAATTCATGATTCTGAAGCTGAACTAGTAATTTAATTGTTTAGTAGATTGTACATTTGATAAATGGTGAGAGGTACACTCACTGTGATTAATTCTTCTTCTTTCAATTATTCAATTTAAAATAACAACCTTCTATACAAATATAACTAGCACCCTTTCTTGCTATTACCGTCCACACGGTCCCATAGTAATAAAAGTATTCAATTAGAAATTGTGTATATATGGTATATGTCACTTACTATAGACTTTACAGTACATTACGATACAATGAAATAAAAATGAATGCAAAAAAAACAACTTTAAAGTGGAGAAATGTGTAGCTTACAATAATGTACCGTACAGTTGGTTGCGTTGATAGCATCAGAACACAACAACGAAAACCACAACCATAATATTATGCAACTGAAAATAGGTCTGACCCAAGCAAATATGAAATAATATCATATCACATCATTCATAATATAATATTCTTTCTCAAGCTGGATTTTTTGAATAGAGAAAAAAAATGTCTACACAAAAATGTATATAAATAAAATATAGCAATAATAATAATTATAATAATCCACCTGTTGAAGAATTATTAGACCGGTTCGTATTTGTGAGTGAAAGGGAACGTCGAAGCCTCGACTCTTGCTTGACTTTCCGTGGTGTTGTATTCGTATTCATTATTCACCACAATAAATAATTACACTTTCCACAACAACAACAACAACACCAAACACTCAAACTCAACACTACTTAACTGCTAAACTTGTTTGGCCGTCTATCAATTTCTCAGCATCTCAAAAACTCTTCACCATGCCCAACGGTGAAGGTGTCAAAATAATGAGAACTCTGTACTTCAACTTCAATGTCTGACATGTTCAAAGTCACACATTAAATTATCAATGATCCATAACGTCAATAATTTTTTCTCATAATTAATTTACTTTGAGCTATGTACTTCACAAGGAATTATTACCTCAGTTAAATTTTAATTGTTAGCAGGAAGCATTAAAAAATTCAATGTGAAAAAATTCACTTAATCTCAATAATGCTCTTCCAACAGCATCAACATCCATCCCTTTTAGATAGTAAAAAAAATATATAATAATTTGTAATGAGCGCAAATTATACACGAGGGACCGTCACGATAACAAAACATGGGCAATCATTACATCTATAGATGTTTATTATCAAATCCTTGCTTCCGGTCCTTCTCCTTTTATACTACCAACTATACCGGTTATACAGATCAAACAATTATTACAATTTATAAAGTGTTAAGGATTCCAAAAAATTCTCAATGTTTTTCAAACGTCAAACGTAGCAATGCAGCACACACACACACAATGTACTAGTCAAAGTCAGCATTAAACCCCCAGAGCATTTTTCGTTTTAGCTTGATTAATCAATTAAAGATTCCTGTTTTACGGTTACACTGTATTTTATTTATTTTTTACGAGAGACCAACTCACTCAAGAAATGTTGCTGATTTTGTTCCTTACTGTGACGACAATAGGGAAGTACACACACTATAAAAAAAAATGAAACGTTGAAAGATCTATACAGTCAAAAAGTAAAATGGTTGAAACTTTTGAAAGGAAACGGAAAACCACTATGCAATCACGTTTCAAGCACGACACGAGTCAGATTTATACAGATATGTATATAAGATTTAAAGTCTACGAGTCCATGTGATATGACATAAGACAGAAGCAAAAGCGTCCCTTTTTCATTCGTAATCGTTCATCTGTTCTCATGGACAAAAGGTGGAAGCAATTCAACAGATTTTTCACAATCACAGTTTTCACATTGTCCAGAAGTGAGCAAACAACAAACGAAATTCAACCAAAAACCAGAGAGGAGAAGAACAAGAACCAACAACCAGGAGGCATTGTTATTTTTCTTATGTTACATTATGTTCCTTCCATTCAGTCAGTCAGATTTGTACTTACTTCTACACATGTAACTACTTGTTCCTACTACACGAGCTTATAAAAGAGCCTCTCTCACTAGTCAGTGTAGTACACTCGAATTCAAATTTCACTGTGAAAATCTCCAGGAGCCTCAAGAACCAAACAATACAATAGAATAGACTTGTAAATTGTAATGGGGACTGACTTGGGAAATAAATGACTCGAACGACGAACGAATGGGAAGCTTCCCACTTCATTTACCACCACCGAATAATAATTATCATGATCAGTCTCACTCCACACACATACACATAGTCAATTCACACTCGCCAAATAAAAAAACAGGTAAGGACACTTGTTGAGCTTGATTGTCTATTGTTTACGTTTGAAGATGCAGCTCAAGAATGTTAACGAATGAGCTCCCTGCTCCTGTATTTACTCCCAAAAGGCACACACATGATGATGTAAAACTGGGGGAAGACATAATATATAGGAGTAGTATCAGTAGCTAGACAAAGACATGCTCCACACAAATGTACTGTACAATGGAAGTGACAGCGACAGCAATGAACTAATAAACAACTTAATGATTCAGTTTTATTCACAGGAAATACTTTAAAAAATATGTTCTCCAACTTCCATGAGAGTATGTCTTGTGTACGTGTGTAGTTTTGCAAGGAAACACTCTGTCAGCTGACAACCGTGTGGCAGAGTATCAGTTACTGACAGGGCAGGGACAGAACAGCAGTCAGGAGATGGACAGACAGCCTGTCGTCGACGGTTATAAAACCCCGCTCAAAAAAGGCTGTTGCAAGACGAGAAAACTGAGAGAAGACGGAGGCAAAAGAAGTTAGACTTTTAGACCAGAGCCAGCGGGACAAAATAAAGTGTAAACTGGCAAAAGAACGTCTTATACTTATGGGGAACAGCACACAATTTTGAGCGTAATTAGTTGTTACTTAATCGAGGAACTTTAAAAGTCATTCAAAATTCAACAAGGGAAATGACAATAAGAAAACACACAAGATCACATTTCCGTACTGTACGTTTATTATAATGATTATTGTATTCACGTTCAGGATCCCTCACACGTCCGTCCGTAGTCCGCCAAGTTCACACCTCATGGCTCACAATCCAACTGAACTCAACAGTTTACAACAATATAACGATAACGGCAAGGAGCAACAATGAAAATTGGGAACTCAACAAGAAGAGAAACGTGAAAAAAAACTGAAATTTGACATAAAAAGAAAAGCCTCGCTCCCTTTGCAAGTTTTTTTTGTGTACAAGCTTACAACAGCATTAAATATATATTACTTATATATTACTGCAGTATATTTCCCAAGTTTATACATTCGTCTTATGATTCTGAGAGTCGTCTACTCGTCTAGTCTCTCTGCTGCACACTGACTGTTGTAATGTTAATAATGTAAAGAGACATCCCACGTACATATATCCAAGTTCCACTCAAACAATTTTTACAGAAAAGTTGTGAAAAAAATAAACATAATCTTGATGCTCACATGCTTATGGCTTTATACTGCAACCAAACTTAATAATGACACTACGTACATAATATGTTCCATATGTACCGCAGGTAGGAGGTAAAGGTACCTACTATATACTGATAGTATTATAGATTTCCCTTTCATTCAACTTTTCAGCCAGACCAGAAGACGACATAAAAGTTTTTATAAGTCACAGTCACACTTGCCGCGTCTTATTATTACAAATAATCTTGATCTTGAAAGTTTTATATGGAGAGATAATAATATATAGATATGGTAGATTTTTTATTCTCTCTCTCTCTGTCTCTCCCTCCACAATAAGTCAGTTCAGCAAGTTACAGACTATAATCATGTATCTCCATTTACTCAGCAGTATAATAATTTTATAACAAGTCGGAATTAGTTTGCTTTCCTCCTCCCCCTCCTCCCCTCAAAAAACACATCTCACCATCAAATCCAACTTCCAACATCTCCTTCACACTAATCATATAAAAATGAATAATCACACAAACACAACAATGACATTGCGCCCAAGAGTAGAAGAAGTAGAAAATGTACACAGAGCTGACACAGAATCACATATATTTTTTTTATAAATTACTCAAAACCCAACATGTCTCTCTCTCTCTCTCTCCAGTTTCAACAGATACACTTTTGTCGCTTGTAGTTTCTATTGTAGACGTTTAAATGTGTAGTAATTCAATGCAAATACTGCTCGCTCAACGTAAGTATCTACTGCGAAAACAAATTTAAGCTCAAAACCATACAGAGAGAGAGCGAGGGAGATAAAATGAAAAATTGCATGGAAAAAGTCACTTGACTGTCTGTCTAATCAGATCTAGAGATATTTCATATCTGGATTCGTCGTAGCGCAGGAGAATAATAACAACAATGGAATGTGAATTATTGCCACACACAGCAAAAATCTTGTCTTTCGTTGAGGTGTTTGCTTTCCTTCTTGTGCTTACACTTGTTGGTTCAGGATCAGATCACATCAGACACTGTGCACTGTCTGACTCCAATCTACGGAGTACATAGTAGTATTGTGGCCCGTTGCCGTTCCAAGATGAAAAGGATTGACATGGGAAGGCAATAATAATAATGGTAATAATGTGTAGTATGTAGAGAGACACCAAGAACCACGTGCTGGGCTTGAGCTCCACTCTCTTCCCCTGGCTACTTTAAAAATGTTTACAATGACATGTGTAATATGACGGCCTCTGCTCACTCAAACACACTATTAGTAGAAGTCTCCTACAGACACACTGGCTGACCAAAAGACTTGACTTCCACTCACACAGGTGGGTACAGAGGTAAAAAAGCTAAAGGTGCCTGCTTGCGTCGGTTTCGTATATAGTCGGGGATTCGTATTTTGTATGTATTTAAATAAGAAATAATATATTTTGAAACCTCCATCCATGCACCTCTCTCGAGCTATCTCACCGGCTCACGATCAGTCAGACTCACTCAGACAGAGAGATGTACTGAGAACTGTGTGCGGTTGAAGGTAAGTTTTAGAAGTGTAAGTAGGTGTAGAGGTACGTTGTAAAGCCCAAGCACTGTATGACTGTCTCAAGTCTCAAGTCTGAACCACCTTCCTATAATAAAGTATGTATCTCTTCTGTGAGTTCTGTACTGAAGACAAGTTTGGAAGCGTCCGTGTGCTCCACTGATTTCACTAAACGCTCTGACTTGACGACTATAAGCCTTGACTTAAAACCCCATACTTACATCAGCTATTGAGACAACCCACACTCAAAGAGAGCATAAGAGCATATAGTATATAGACGGCAGAAGGAGAGAGAGAGAGAAAAAAAAGGTAAAGATCGCTGTTGTGTAACCAAAACTTTATATCTCGTATCTACCATTATATTACCATTATTATACACCTGGTCTATTCTTAAAGTCTGATAATCGCAATTGACGTTATGGAATTGGAGGTGAGCGAGCATACGGCTACGGCTACGGCTACGGCTACCCCTTGGGTGTAGATTGTATAGATATACCTATATAAGTGTAAACACAAATAGGCTTATTGTCCGACCCTTTTTCTTTTGGTTTTTCTATTTTCTACGAATACGATTACAGGTACGAATCATCAATGCTCAACAGGAACGACTCAAACATCCCCCGACATTAAAAGGCACAACAGTGTACACAGTGCTCACACACACACACAATAAATACATTGTACGATTATTTTTGTTTTTATTTTCCTCCTTTTGATTCTGATTAAGTTAGTGTGGCGTGAGCATAATGGGAATAACAAGCTTAACCTATGGATGAAAACGTAGGCAATAGTTTATATAGTGTAATTACTACGTTTAGGTATCAAATTTATTTTGTATGTAAGGTGAATGTTGTTAACTTTGCTGCTAGAAGGTAGGCTATTGCTACAGAGATTTCCTTTTCCTCCATTCCATCCGCATCCATCCATCCATGATATTCTGCCTGAGCCTGTAGCTCTGCCATGCCATTATGCCATGCCATGCCGTGTTTTCTTTCTCTCTCTCTCTCTCTCTCGTATTAAGATTTGTCTCGTGCTCCAAGTCCAGTCCAGTCACTTTTATCTCTTATTTGATTTCATGCAAAAACTACATATTATATTATGGACGTATTCCCTTCAACCTTGGAGCTTATACTATGTGTTCTCTTATGTTATTGTGTGTAGCATGTAAGACCGTGAGCAATCGGGTCGTCGCGTCAGTCTTCATAGGTCCCCTATATGCTATCATCATTACATTATCGTTTAGCTCACAATAATTCTTTATCAGAGATCTTCTCAACTCATTATTTGCATGCACACGCTACGCTATATTATGTACACAGAGTGTCCAGGGCAATAATGATAAAACGAAACGCATTACACATAATTTATTCTAAATACATAATTTTATAGTATGAACGGATTAATGATCATTGAATTGAAGTGTATTGATTTTATCAGAGATAAGTGCCCATTAGTGTGGAAGATTAAGACGACATGAGAAAAAAATCTGAACATTCTACTACGTGTATAGCGTATCACTGTTCTGGACAGTCAACAAAAAAGATCATTTTAATTTTTATCAAATGAAAAATGCCGATGCCGACGCCGGCTCCAAAAGAAAAAAATTATTTCCAAAAGAATTTTAATTTTAAGAGAACAGAAGTGTTTTGTCTATAATATACTATTGTCTGCAAAAATGCTTCTAGAATTTTTGATGGTGGACGCCGGATTTGTATTTTTATAAGGCGTAAGATGAAAAGTAAGGGCAGATACTAATAAGTTTATAAAGATATACATAATGCCGTCGCAATTGTCAGAACTGAAAATGTACAGAAGTCGGATGGAGAGGATGAGATTGCTGAAGCGTGGTGCCGTATTCCGCTCGCTTTGTTATTGCGTTCTCTTATTCGCTATTATAAATCCGACTTTTACGCTGTTTACAGTCCCTTATAATCGCTAGTTCCTTGGTTAAAAAGCTTTATGGGTATTTATATTTTAGTATTTTTCCTTCTCATCCTTCCTTCCTGTGAAAAATCTGACTTTTTGGGTAGTATACTGTGATAGCGTAATCGTCATATCGCCGGCAAACCTTTTTATATTACTGTGTAATAATAAAATGATAGAAAATGTGAGGCATGATATATACATTACGTACATGCAACGAACCAAGAGCCTACACTATAAAATGTGCTGTACAATTACTACAGCTGCCTTCCGACGACGACCGATGTTTGATATAAAATAAAAAATTACGTAACTTTTGCCTGATTATCAAATGGATTTACTTAATTAAACTTTCACAGGATAATAAGATTAAGAAATTTAAAATTTAAGCTTTTACGTACTGGATTTTTACTGTCGTAAGTTGTAATCTACTTGGGACTCGGACAGAAAATACAATAATTATATCAAATTGAAAGATATATAGTGCACGAAGTGTATACTTAATCTACTATTTACTGCCAGTCCATGTCATATTATATGATTATTCATTAAATTCAAAAAATCATGTAAATTATAAAGGGCACAGGGCTATATAATAATATATAGTCGTATATCAGTAGAGAGAGAGAAAAAATATACACACAGTTTACGGCGAGTATATATTATGTTTGAAGCCTGTGGTAAAGAAAGGAGAGTAATAAAAATATTCAGCTCAAAATGTTATTAACGGAATGAGGAATGAGTGAAACAAAAACAATCCAAAAGACGCAGACGAAGACGAAGATGTAAATGTAAAAAAGAAAATAAGTAATGGAATTAAAGTTTCTCGTTTGTAATATTTATTGCATGTTTGCCAAGAGAGACATAAATTTTCTCAAATGTATTTTTTACGGAGCATCCTACGGAGAGAAGAGGGTGAGGGTTGATCATCCTTCATTCTCATTCAGATGGAATTTTTGAATTCCACCCAGAAACATCATGAATATTTGTGAGTGCATAATATACATAAATGTACCCACAACATACACACAGCACAGATCCAGACCAGGACCAGAGCATACATACAATGTATATGTAGAAAGCAATCTTTTTTTTGAAGTTATAGGAACGAAATCAACTATCTACATTTCCCCGTGAACCAAAAAGGATCGAGAACTCAAGCCTTTTAAATGATGTAAAAGTACACAGGTATAGATGTAGATATAGCAAGTAATTTTTTTATACAGTATACACTTATACACTTATACCCGAAACTGAATTTGAATTTTAAAATCTCAACCATGGCCTATTTCATCCTCCTGTGGTCCAAAATCAAAACCAAATCTACTATCGGTATCAGTACACGCAAGTAATAGTTACTAGTATGTATATTCAATCCAGTACATAATTATAATTTCCTCCTCCAAAAAGCCGATGCGGATTCATTCCCTCGAAGGAAGTTCAAAGGGAGACACGGCAAAGATAACGATAACAATTTCAATGCGCTATTAGGGAGCGACAGCAGTCTCCTAACATTGACACGCTATCCTATACACAGCCCGCATACCGCCACCCCATTTAGTTCAATTTCAATAGAAAACTCGGTCCAAAATAGGTAGGTAGGTACTTCATACATCAAGAGTCCGCAACCTAAGTAAGTAATGATAATCTAATATGCAGTAAAGTCCAAAGTCAGACAGAAGTACTTAATACTAATAGGAAGGAAGAAAAGGTGCTCTACGTAATAATCATCATAACGCTCTATGAATCAGTCAAAGTAAAATCATAAAGCTCACGAAAGGAAATGAGAAAAAATACAAGTCGGCGCGGATTGTTTGTAGTCTCTAATTCATACTAAAACTGACAACTAAATGATTCACAACATCACAGGTAATGATTTTATGGGCACGCTTTTTCTATTGTAGCCTCCGCACAAAAAGTACCGTATTTCCGGTAATTGTAGACGGGTCCATTTAACACACTATTATATGGCAGTAGACGAGCCTGCCATAGCATAGACGGGCATGTAATAGACTGGTTGGGGAGGTCCGAATTTGAGTAGTAGACAGGATCCACTAATTCAGAAAATACGGTATAGACACCTAAAGCACAGAAACAGAAAAAGACTCTGAACACTACTGTGAACATTGCATTAGAAAGTATTTAAACTATTGAAGTGCGTACCATTTGCTTAGTTGTTGGTCGTTAAAGTTCAGGTACATATACGGGGTTTTTTCAGTTTCAAATTGAAAATTGGAAAAAAAAAACCCGCGGGTTTTATTTGTTATTTTAATTCAATTACTATACCTCCGCTGTCTTACGTAGCATTCCGCAAGGCGGCTTGTTTCAATCCAGATAAAAAGGGACATACAAGAAAAAAACGAGAGAAGAAAATCCTTTTCGCTACTGATCCTTCGACCAGGACCAGCACCAGCACCAGCACCGGCACCAGTATGAGGAAGGATAAAAAATTATTTGCCTAGATCACGTACTACGTAATAGACAACATAATGTATCTAGTAATGTATTCAATAGATTTGATGCGGAGTACACAGACAAAAAAAGCTAAGAAAATATTTTTATTCTATATAATAAAATAATAATGAATAATTAATCCATTGCTGGGAGCGAAATTTAAGACTAATTTTTATTCTAAACATTTAATGTATTTCATGTAGCTTGTTTTTCCATAGCTTTTTAGCTTGTAACGAAAAGTATTCTGACCTCAAACCTGGAGCGCGAACGTGATGGTCTTGGAGGCAAGTTCTGATTTGATTTGATTAGAGAACTCTGACACACTTCTCTCTCTCTCTCTCGTGGTCTTTCCTGAAACATAAACTAGGTACCTAGGTACTTTCCTTGTTCTAAATACATCCTTTCTATCTTACAGATACATGGTTTTTGAGTCTGTATTTCTATTTCAAGGTGAACTGCTCATTTATGAGGCTGGGGCTGGAGTCCTTACAACAGTGGGCTCATCGTCAGTATCAGTAACGTTGATGTACTATATTATGTAGCTCCTACTTTGTTTTGTAATCGGGATGAATAACGTTGTGGGTTGCATTGCATACATGCATCACTTGCCGAAAACACCTGCTAAGATAGTCTAGAAAAAAACCGTTTTTAAATGCATGTTTTCTCTGAGATAATTACCCTGGAGATTCGTCGAACATTCGACTACTCCTTTCTCACAAAGCGTGTACCGTACCTACTACGTTCCCTAGCACTGATACAGTACCAAAAAATGATATGTAGTAATAATAATACTTTATAAAAACGAATGAAGTAATAGTTGTACTGCACACTGCACTGCATTGCATTCAAAGTGAACAGAAAAAAAACCTGGAGAATAATAATATTCACATATCAAGATCAAGGGATGATGCTCCAAACTCGCCCCTTTCATGTCGCCCTGTACAAACTCATACCCTGCGTATAGAGGATAAATGTACAGCTGATTATGTAAGACTGGCGTAAGACATCGAAACCATGTATTACTCCTAATATACTTTTTGGAGGGTACCTTCCACACACATATTATGTAACTGCATCTTTACAACACATATAATTAATTTCATAATTCTACTTGAACGCTCTTAAAGATTTGTTTAAAAATATCAGTGTACGCCGTTGAGTTGCGTTGTTGTAGGGATGAAAACTAGAGAATCCGACTCCGACTCGAGTGAATCATAGTAGCGTCAGCATCATTTTTTTTTGTGGGATACAAAAATTCGAAACTCCGAGAAAAAAGTCCAAGATATGATAATATGATGATCATAAATATTAAATACATAAGGACGTTTTCCTATCCTCATTTCATTACTGCATCGGTTGAAAAAATAAATTTTATATTGTCCAGTATGTGGAGAGTTAAGACGGTGGAGCACAAAGGGGTGTGCATATTACATAATAATAACCCTATTAATAGGCTAAAGGCAATCCTAGGATCATATTTCTTCTCCCTTTTCATCTCACAACAATAACAATCCAGTACAGTTTTCATTTTCAAATTATCTCTGCATTCATGTAGACACATTAGCCCTTACACATAAGCTCCTCACAAACACAAACCAAATTAAGTGTAGCCCAAGCGTACTGACAAACATAAACGTGTAGCAAAGCTGGACTCCTCGTAGTAACCGAGACGGAGAGTGAAGACAGGATTTTTCCATAATGTTGATGCTACCATGTAATTCTTTACCCACTGCCCGGAGTAGATGCCATATACCAGTGCACAGTCCCAACGCCAACGCGAACAGCCAACAGCCAACAGGTGAAGCTTCATTATGTATAGAATTTGAATCAGAGTAGGTACTCTCCAAATTTTTATTGTTCCCTGCAGATATACGATTGTTGCAGTGATTTCCATGTGTGCACGCTACCCGCACATATCTCTAATAAGGTCACCCATACGTCCTAATTCCCTCTTCTACAAATCTCTATGTATCTAAGCCACGCTATCAGTATAGTTTTGAATTTATGCTCTCAAATCTTTAACTTGAACCACATATCCCTTTATAGTACTTGTAGCATCTGTAATAACAGTGGGGCGTCTAACTCTTGCACAAGAGGGTAACTACAGATAGCTACGAAATTATGAATAATTACAAGTATTTGTATGATTTCAGGAAATTATGAAAGGATACCAGGCTTAGGATTAGGGCAAGCAGGGTTCCAAAACTCAGCATTCAAAGAGCAATAATTACTCCTCTCTGTCAAACGCAATGTATCTCCTTTCTTTGAATTCGGATTTAGATTATGCGCAGTAGATGTTAATCTTGCCATAAAAATACAGTAAAATCATTATACGACGTATATTTTTGTAAAACATTTTAAAAACATAATTAGGTATTCTACAATTTAAGTTCAAAATTAGTTGGCTTTTTCTGGGGAAATGAGAAAGCCTTGTACCTACATGTACACGCCAAGGCTTAGAGTTGCACATTAATTGCATTTTTTGTTCACTCGTATACAAAAGAAGTGGATCCGGATACAAGTTTGAGACCAAATCTAAATGAATCTAAATGGAGTAAAAGAGCTTGAAATACTTTATGGAGCTATGTGCTATGGTCATGGTGTCGAAACTCATCTTTTACTCCTAGACTCGAAATTCAAATAAATATACAGAAAATGAAAATGCATCTATATCGAATGTAAGTAGGTATATGGGGGTTGATTTTTTGATAGTGATCTATGTTGGGGTTGAAGTCACTTATTTTAAAAATATAGAGAAGATCTCAACCAGAACCAAGAGACGGAGACGCAATGAAATGAAACGAAAATGACGATGGTTCTCCCTTCTCCTCGCTCCCTGTGGCCCGAACCATATCTACATCTCTACACGTTGGTATTTAGCTAGAAAAGGTACACGATAGTTTTAGTTACTGTCTATGCAACGGCTTCATAACATGGAGAAGACACACAAAAAACTGAAATTATTATCAGAATCACCACACCCTGCCTGCCCGGTCCTGCAGGTCTCCCTTAAGTTTGAATTCGATTTTGACTCGCACTGGTCCTGGTCCTGCCTTAGCTTAAAATAGTATAATATATAATTCTACCTAAATATATAAGAATAAGCAAAGAGCGCGTGGTCTGCATAGTAAAGTGTATATATGTATAGCATATAGTCTCGAATTCGAATTCGAACTCACCTCAAATCAACTTTAAAGCCAAAGGGTCAGCCCCTTTATTATGAGGACGTAAACTTTGGCTCTGTACCTGGAAATAATAGGCGAGGGTCGGTCTAAATGAAGATGAAGTGAAACACTGAAATTACGCTTTCAGATAACATTTCAACTCAACATTAGACAGAGAGCAAGTTATTACACAAGTGTACCTATACATTGGCATTAGGTATATGAACGACCACTGGTACGTCTGCTCTGCCTACCTGTATGTAATAGGCAACGCACAATGAGGCAGGTACATCGTAGTTGCTTAGGTTTTGTAGTTTTTAATTCACTGGCTTTTCTACTTTTTTTTTTACATTCCTCGGACACTACTAAATAAAGAAGATTCATCTAAATTTTTCATTTCCGAACTTTTCTCGGATGAAACAAAACAAAATTTAACGATTTGAATTCAGCCTTTGTTGCTCTCAAACTGAACTTGCATTAATTTAACTTTAAAAAAACCTCTTGCCTCGGTGCAGTTTAAACTTGTAACTTATATATTACAGACAACCACTGTAAAATCCAAGCTTTTAGCTTTTCGTTACTTTATGATAAGAAGGTCCCCTACTCTTCTACTACACACGTCTCACCTAGACTTCCCCTGTAGGTACATATATTTATGGAGCTGAATGTGGCAGTGAATGGTCCTTTAATATATCTTTAACAATGCATCTCCCTGCATGCGGATTTGAAAGAGCTGCAAGTCATGCATGACAGGAATATCTGTGTAGATTGTAGTTGCAGACAGGTAACATGAACGCTACAATTATGAAGAGAGACGATCACGTTATACTCATTTTTCTTGGGTGATGTAACTTCTCTGCGTCTGTAATCTATACTCACAGACTTTTATGCAGGCCATTGCAGGCTCAACTTGTTTCTTCATGCTGTAGGTAGGTAGAGAGGCACAGGTACAAGCTACACCTCCATAGTTCATAATAGTAATAATAATAACAACAACGATACACATAATATCATTTTCTCCATGAAAAGCTAATAAAGTGGACCCGCAACAAGTGGTTTTATGATAAGAGTACGACGTAGATCTCGTGGTCCTAGTCCTTAGTATCTATCCTAGGACTCGATTCCATACTATCTACATTTTTTTCTCATCTCTCGCTATGGCTGGCCTTAGGCTCCAGGACCAACATGGGCACCTTTCCACAGCCATAACAATACGTTATGATTGACCTTAATGAATTCTCGGTTGATGTGGGTCTTATTTCAATTTCAGTCTCTCTAAACTGGCATCCTCTGCAACGTAGCATGTAACTGTACTTATATACAGACAGATATAGCCACAGTCAAAATTTCTGACGCTGACTGTGGCAGTTTGTATAAGCGTAAAACTTTAAACTACAACGTCTCTGCTTTGGTGCTGGCACTATATTTAGTAATGGTCCTGGTCCAGGTTGGGCATCGTATGATCATGTAGGCTATATAAATCCTACAGATTCAGACACAACATTTCCTTTTTAATTTACAAATGCTGATGCTGGTAATAGACCAAGAACAAGATAGTTTATCTACACATTAGAGAGAAAACACAAGTGTATTTGTATTTCTATGCATTTATTGGACAGCATAATTTATTTCCCAACTAAAATCTCAATGTTGTGTAGCGGGACGTTACCTTAAAACATACTCCTATCCGAACCCTATAGCATTGCTTAAGAATATTATTAGAAGTGAAAATGCTTTTCCATCTTAAATACATATTCTACCCTCCAAACAATTCGAAATCTTCAGAACAATCCTGGACACAAGATAACTGAAATAAATGTTTTTTTATGTTTCGACTTTAACCTCAACTGTATTGCTTCATTGTAAAAAATTTCAATCTTCTTTCAACTTTCTGTTTCCCGATTTCAGCTGACCGCGTGAGTATTAGTAACGCAGTACACCCAGAAATTGTTTTGTTGAGTACTTAAAAAAGAGTATAATCGCGTTGTGCCCCACAAAAATTGTGTCTGCCATCTTTATGTTATAGCTCATTTAAGATTTTTTTTTAAAACAGCCTGATGAATAAAACATGTACCTTTCAGCATTATAGAAATATTACATATTACTTGCTAAGCACTATATACTATATACACACCGATCTTATTTTAAAATTGTAATTTTTGAATAGTAAAATAAAATTATTTTAACTTACGATTAGATTGTTGAACAACTAAACATGAATCATAGCCTCAGCTGGAACTTGAAAAGTACGGCTCTTATATTTACACATTGCTTTCGAATACACGTAGATACTTTGATATATAGTGATATTTATATTAAAATAAAATTTACAATTCTATCCACGTCTAAACTTATTATTGGACTGTATATTAGTTCAGAGGCGTAGACAGAGTTATATAGACAGTTCTCGGCACTGTGTAAAATCTAAATTTAAAATCAGAGTTTCCAAAGATATCTTCATTGATTTTTCTAATCTTACAATTTAATCTCAATCCACATCGAAATCGACATTGTGGGAAGTTGGGTAGAATGAAAGTAGAAGCGCTTTATTCATAAAGCAAAGTAGGTACATAATGAAAACATGATGAAGCAATCACTTGAGCATGCGAGCATCAGATTTTTAAATTAAAATCTTCTACTAACGATGATAGCATGTCGTATTGAAACATCAAAATCAAAATAAGAACATGTCCTTAGGGCCAACGTTAACTTTTTATGTAGTATAGGGCCACCTACTCGAACCATAAAAGTTTAAAGGATCAACTTTTAATAATGAAAATCAAGAAGAAACTGTGTGGTGAAGCAATCATACTTTTACAACAACATCTATACGTAAGGCAAAAAAAGGATCAATATATCTTTTCAATATAAAAAGAATGGCAAAACATGTAATTTGGAGCCTTTTTTACCCAGTAAACGCAGATACTATTGGAATAGATTAATATTAATCCTTTGGCAGAAATAAACGACTCGCAAAATTCAAGTTCCTGTCACGAATTGTCCTGTGAAGCTGATGCGTTCAAAAATAATTATTAGATAGAATGAAATATTGTTTTGGTTTGGAGCTCGCCTCAGCTCGCAGTGGCAGTGGCTACGCTTTGGTTGAAAACCTGCGACAATTACCAATTAGGCCATTAGGTGAAAACATAAAATAATACATAGCAAAACAACGCGGTGCTCTATCAATTTCAAGGATTTCGCAAGGTACACAAGCTGGACTATAGACTTTAGCTCAGGGGTCGTCCATCAATAATGCTTAAGAAAAAGGAAATTGTTTACCCCCTTCCCCCTCCTAGTTTAGAAATTTCACAATGTGGCGTCACACGAAGTTTATATAGGTCGTTTTCCCATCCCTCCCCTAAATCTACACACCATTTTTGAATGCCTCCTTACTGTACCGTCTCTAGTACTACAGGACTACAGCACTACAGTCGACACTGCCTTAAATCATATTTAATGCCTCAGCAGTCATAAATTGCTTAATATATATATAGCTCAGAAATCTTTCATTTCTATTGCAATCATTATTGCAATCGTAATTATTCGTACTTGGCATACCTTTGTAAATTAAATTTTTTCCCGTTCTGGAATGAAAACATTTTAAAAATCAAGGTACAAGTCGAAAAACAAGTTTAAAAATATTACTATTGTTTAAATGTTTATAATTATTACATAGCAGTAGGAGTAGAATAAAATTATACAACTTTTTTTGTACAAATAAGGGGCATATAATATACCACATACACATATTATGTGTGGCATGTTTTTTGCATAATGCAGTAAAAGTAGAATGTTGTCGGCAGTAGACTGTATGGGGTAAAAATCCCATAAACAATAACTACTCTCATATCAATACTACAGATAGACGCAAAGGCGCACGAATTAAAAACTACAGCTATAAAAAAATATATAAAAATAAAAACAAGTTGCTATCGGAAGTGTTTGATACCACTCCATATTATTGTGCATATCACACTTTATGCTCACATTTCCTTTTCTACTACTTTCATGACTAAAACTGGAGAAAAAGGAGATACGCTTGCAATTTTCTATCCCTTGTCTTCTTCCTCCTCGGTTGGTCTAATATACAATATATATTTTAAAAGGGTAAAAGCTGACTGACTTTTACTATCTGTATCAGGAAAGGGAGGACTTCTTGCTATGTTATTAAACTCACTCACCAACCATGGAAATAAAGACGACGGAGAAGCGCATCAAAAATCAAAAAGCTAAAAGTCCGTCCGTCCTGCTTTCAAGTTTTAATCTTCTGACGGCACAAAAACCATGCATGGAACCGTCTCAAATGATTGACCGAGCAGAGGAAACAGGTGCGCTGTCGTCTTTTTTTTTCTGTGTGTGTGTATCCATTCCGTGTTACTTTTTTCTCCTCTCTTCTCAATTGCAATAGAAATTAAGATGGAATGCTTTGTGATTATTCCATTGCTACCGATCTTTGTGCGATTCTTATTGTTACAGATTGTGTGGTAGGGACATAATATATTATCGGTGTAAAGTAGGATCTATCTATCTATATAATTAATTATATGCAGAATACAGAAGGCATTTGAACATAGGTACGAAGTACGTGCGAAGGTATGAAACTGACCAAAATTATGAGCGACGTAATAATATTTATTACTGCTAATGATACAGAATGTGTATATCCACGTGCCATGTGAGATTTTCCCTGAAAAATAATGAACCCGCTTGTTGTCGAATGTAACTCTCAATTAAGAACGCTCTATGATTTTGCCAATTGACGGCTGAGGTGATAACTTGAGTTAGATAAATTATATAATAAAAAACAATAATATTTAATTACGAGAAATGGAAGAAGTTGATATGTAATGATATAATTAATAGACACATGTAGCAACGAACCTCAGGTATGTGTTGATTTCTAAAACAAAAGCTTTGCAACTTCATATAGCTATATAATATGTATTCAGTTATAAAATAGTATAAGTAAAGTGCAGAAGCTCAATAAAATATTAAATGTTTTTCAGCTCCTGAATGCAATACTTGCTCTGCTATAGATTATGTATAGAGATTGTAATTTTATTAGTGGTTTGCGTTGCGTTCTACTAGTAGGATAGTATGTAGTATTTATGCACAAGCCCTAATAATTCGGATAATAATACAACACTCTCTTAAATTCGAATCTCAAACGACATTATTTTATTACAACAATGCAATGAGTACTTATAATTTTAGCACTTTCATTTTATTACAAGTGCATGATATCTTTATATAAAAATTAAAATTCAAGAATGTAGGTACATACTTTCATCTGTACAGATTGCTATATAGATCATATTTTCTTTATGATTTAGATTTCTGGATAGACCCATTACGTGTAAACACATAGAGTCCGTGTCATATCATCCCCTATGGCATGACATCATGGCATGGCATGGTGTTGTTTGTCGACGTCTTTTTATTATATATTTTACGTGATAACAAGATACTTGTTACTTGTTACAATAATATTACACTTTTTTAAAACTGGCCCTGTGTTCTCTCATTTGACAGAACAGTGTGAGCAGCAGTGACAGTAGCCTACCTTATTGTTTCCTATAGCTACTTGTGGTACAAATAAAAATGAAGTAATGATTATTTATAATGCTGTTCACAATTCCAGTTTTTTTCTCATTTTTACGAGCTTGAAAGTTCAAATGGGAATTAATTTATGAAAGTTACAAGGAGCTACATCTACACAGGAGGGAACACAAATCTCGAATAAATAATTTACACCCTATGTAATCCATTGTACATGACTAACAACTAACTAGTCTATATATTTTATATTTCTCTTCAGAATTATTGTTTTCCTCCCTGACCCGACCAGTCGTTTTAGAGTATATATGTAGCTATACTAATTAAAAAACATCATGGACTGTATATTACAAGTCATTAATGTCTTTGATTTTTAAACACCCCTTAGTAATTACGCTAGATTAGTTTTGAGTTCAATCATCTACTTTTAATAACATGACACGGACTGAGACATCCGAGCGTATGACGGCTATGAAAAGGCATAGCGAAAGCATATATGTATCGTGAGTGAAGAACCAAAATGACCCATATCCAATTTAAGCTAGAATCAAAATGAGCTAAGTCATAAAAACAAAATGAGAAACACCCGTAATATATGTTAATTAAGAGTTTTCGAAAATTGGAATACGTTCTACCTACATAGTTTGGAAAAGTGGAAAATGTTCTATTTACATGTCTTTAAAAGGTGCTAAATGGTCTAATTCCATGTTTTTGAAAAAGTTCAAAAATGTCTAATTCCATGTTTTTGAAAAGGTGCAAAATGTTCTATTTACATATTTTTGAAAAGTGCAAAATATTCTATTTAAATGCTTTCAAGAAATGTTTCAATACTTTTGTAGATAGTGTGTATTGCTTTTAGCTACAAATGGATATGGGTCATTTTGGTTCTTCACAGACGATATGTATTATGTTCAAGCTGCATTGGTTGTGGCCACTTCAACTAAACTACAAGTACTAAATAGCTACAGATACCTGCTACAAGCCAAAGCAGGTACCACCAATTTACTTGCCCTTAAAGTAGAAACTGACTACAACTTTGAGAGCCGAAATCATGCCTACAATAAAGTTGATCTGCTCCAATAAAACAAAAACGAATTCCCACGATGAAATTCGGGATGTAGGTACTATGAAAGCGGGCTCTCAAAACCTCCCAAAAATGATCATAGCTTGAGACTGCTTAATAAGTCGTTTAGAAAGGTAAGCAGGAGCTCATAATGTGAGGTTCCTTTTAAAAACAGAAAATAATTGTATTTTAGGGCGTGAGAAAACTGTATTGCTCAAATATACCGTGGCTAATGTAGCATGCTAAAATTGAACGCCCTATTATATCACTCATCTCACCATTATTACCGCCATAATAATAATCATGAATGAGCGGCTTGATCCGGAGTGTTGATGTTGATGTTGATATGGCATGTCCGTAAAATAAACTGTACAAAAAGTCTACATTGTATTAGTAATGTAATGTGTATTGGGTAATATGGGTATATGCGGAGCACAATATCCTATTAAATTATTATGAAAATTTATAATTTGGCTCCAGATGTTTTCATCTCTTTAGAATTTAGATTTGTATTACAGATATAGACAGATTACAGATACTGTAGCAGTGTCTATATACCGCACAAAATACATCGCCATGCCAGTCAAATTATCATAACCTATCTCAATATAAAAACTCGTGCCCGCACTTGTTCACAGTATTGGATACATATCAGTAGTGTAATGGTGCATACTGTAGGCACTTAAATTAAATCTCGCTCTTCATCTCCTTCAATGACGGTGGTGCTTCTCTGCACTCACTCTACTTAATAGGGATACACACACATTGTCAAAAGTCAAGATTAAAACTGCCAATTAAATACAGCAATTTTCCGTAGTATTCTTGTTCATAAGTACAACGGCCGACGAGCTAAACGCATAATTATTATACACACAAAAGAAACTTGGACTTCAAGTAAGTCTCCCTACTCGACTCGATACTTCGCATAGGTACATACATGGTATTTATTATTGCTCCCTCAATACCAAAAAAATTACTCCTATTTCATTTTCATTTTGTGTATCTAAAGCCTAAAAACTTGAACATTAAATAGCCAGAGAGATATGTCCTTATCTTGATTACATGAAAATAAAATACAGCCATCATTATTTCATTTTGGAATCATTTCTTGTGAAATATGAAATCTTCCACTCCAACGAAATCATAGTCATTACAATTAGGCATAAAATCCCAAGGTGAAATTGAAAGTTCAAATATTGTTCATTTAACGTCTCGAGTTGAAGTTTTTTCTAAAATAATACACTTTCCTTCTAAATAATAGCAGAGCCCACGTAGGTACGTATGTACATTGCTGGGGCTCTTCGCTTTTCCCAACCCTAATACCTACGTAGGTACTGGGCTATTATTTGATTACCTGAAATCCTCATGTAATTACGCTCGCTATATACTATCCGTCCAACATTCTATCAAGGGACTATAACCATATAGCCATATATATAAGAATCTTTTTCATGCATATAACAAATTTTTTCCTGAGCTTTGGGTGGACGCAAAAATTAAAATCAGAGCAATACAGATGAGATATCCTCAGTTTTTAAAATAATGATGATGTAGAGTACAATTTACAATTTAAGATGTTCATGTTATCAGCATCAGCGGAAAGGTATCAATGACGTTTATTCGACGTTAGCATGTTCACATTCTGTAATACAATAATTATCATTGGTTTAAATTACGCTCATAATTCCGTCCGCTTTCCTTAGGCCGATACGCCGGTACATAATACTATGTACCTACTACAAACAAAAGCATCTCGGTAAATTGTGGAATCTTGTTCTTGTTGTTTTGTTGTCGATGTCGATGGTTGACCGTTGATACGCTAGCGCTGGCCTCTCTCAACTCTTCCTTTAACTTTGACCTAATGATGATTTTTTTCAAGTTCTTTTTTGACAGCTGAAGCAATCTGAAATCTTGATGGGAGAAGAAGGAAGAAGTACAAAAAAAACAAGAAAAGGAGAGACCGACTTGACTTAAGCTTCGGTTACTGATAGACTGGAAAAGAATGTTGTTGTATTGGATCTCTCAAGATATTCGAAGGAGTTGGAAAAGATAATCACGTCAATCAAAGATGAAACATTAAAAACCTCCACCTCAATCTTGGCCCATTTGTCCACAGAGCATATCTCTCTATTGAACTCATAGTCATCTTTCGTCTTCTCTCTCTCGGTCTCCCTCCCTATCTCTCTCACCTCTCTCACCAATCGCATAAATCACTTTGTATTCCAGACCTCACAAGAGAGCTCAATGAAATATGCAATGGAATGAAATACCTTCTTCGGAGTCACAAGCCAAAAAGCCACTGCAGGACAATCTTTTATCTCCGGCTCGCCGGGCAAGTCTTTTATTTTGTTTTAGTCACATTAATCTATATTATTACGCATCAGATCTTTAGAATTTCATTATTCATTCCATTTTTTTATTTCTTTTATCAGGCCCATGATGTTCATACTACAACTTCATACACAGTCTACGTCTACACATTATACCGTATATAGGTATGTTCGGTGCAATGACGGCGATGTCAAACACACAACGTCAGTACATCCCACGCAGCCTCATTAGCACTGTCATAAAATTGGTAAAATAAAGCAACGTGGACATCACTGTGAACTCCATACAAAAGTTATAGATTAGCAACATGTTAAAGGGGCACGAAAGCAGAGGCTTCTTTAACCTGCCGGTTCAAAAGCTGACACTGACATGTCATCGCATATTACTATTACATTTTTGTAAAAGACTTTGAAGGAGATAAAAACACGGATAACATTATATAGTAGTCCAACGCTTTTACCTGTCTGTATTTGCGAAGATTTCTTGGAAATCTTATTCATTTCATGCCTTCAGAAACTATATTTGTTTTCCCAGCGGCAATAACCTGCCAACTTATTAGCATTAGCATGCATCACGACGTTAAAGAATTTAATTCTGTAAGTACATCCACAAATTAAATATGTAAGCGCCGGCACTGCGACTTAGCCTTACAATAATCTATACATAGATGTATAAATCAAAACGTATTAGAAAAATATTTTGAAGGGAAAGAAAATCTGGCAGATCCTTGAATGTAAAAATTTGAATGTGAATTTATAAGCACTACAATAAATATTACAAGGGTGAACATACATATAATCTGACATTACATTAACTCTCAATTTTTTAAAAAGAAAATGTTGTATTGCCATCATCGGTGGAGTGCAATTAAGAATTGTAGCATTTCCCATTAGAAATATAATCTCTATAGGGCACCAATCCGCAGTCCACACAGCTTAGTACTCATTAATCGTTCATATGTTGTGAATTTTACACACAGTCTATATAATACAACAGGTCAGTGGGAGTGCTCTGAATTTTTATTTAAAAAAAGTAAAGTTGTACATTAAAATGAACAACTATACAACATTTAAAAGTTGTACATTAAAAATGTACAGCAATATAACATTTAAAAGGTATGGCAAAATACTTTAACATCTGATGATATGATGGTGGCTCGCCAAAGGGTTTCCGAATTTGCACAAGGGGTGTCCTGTCAAGACCACAGAGACTCAAGGAATAGCGAAAACCTGAATTAGGAATAGGAATTCAAATATTTTCCCTATTTTTTTGCATTTGTACACAGAGATTTGATCCGGGTGGTGGTAGTGGTGGTGGTGTGGAGTCTTTTGATTTATGTCCAAATTATTTTTTTATAAAACTCAAAAAGCACGTCAGTTGATGATACATAAACTCTTAGCTTAATTTATCAGTCAAGTCAAGCCGTGTCAGTACCAGTACCAGTACCAATACCAATATCAGTGCAATATAGTGCCAGCATAGTAGACTATAGAGAAGAGTTTAATAATGCCACGCTGACGTAGCACATTACGTATGTACATTAATATTAGCATTAGAATTTTAGCCTATGCTGTAACATAGATTTAGCAAGCATTATATAAATGTGGTGCTGCGAGCCACCTCACACTTTAATATGCACCGACATTATGCATAGCTAGTGACGCTAAGGGACGAGCGAGGGATTTATTATTCCGCTGACCAAAAGATTTCGTGCAGAAAATTATGAATTGTTGTATACCTATAGATATAATATGCATGCATGCATATTGAACTGGCTACGGATAACCTCAAGTTTGAAGTAAGTATGAACCTCATCCAAGACATACGTTAAACAAACTTGAACTTCCTTGGAGGTAGAAAATCTAGAGCAATTTATTCAAATTCCAGTTTTGTTTGCCAAATGAAACATTTGATCCATCATTTTTGACATCTATTTACTCTATTACATGAATTATATTTTCAATTTTCTTTCTATGATTACATGCTTAGCATCTTCAAGAAGAAGATGGAATTAAACAAAAACTTTACACTTTCATATGTACATACTACGCTATAGCGTGTGAATTTAGGACCTGGCTATACCCATATATCTAAAAGATACCTACACCCAACTACTGGACTAAAACTATCTGTAACCCCACGTACGAATACCCTGTAAGCTATCATTATACAATTGTATGTAGTTTTACACAGAGAATTTTTTTCTTTGATATACATGTTGTTTTGATCCCTGTTCATTTTTAATTTCAAATTTCAATACATCAGCACCCAGGAGAAAATTGAAGATTAATTTGCGGTTATAAAATTTCATATCCACGTTAGGGTGTAAAAAAAATCTGGAGCTTGTGAAAATTAATACAGTCTCAAATTATTAGTAAAACGATATGTACCTTCCCACTAAGGTAGAATGTTATAAAATATATATGCATATTATGCCTTTACTATAATCAGTCAGCAAAGGGTAAAAAGAATCTCAATAGATGTACATAACAAGAAAAACTGCACTAAGGAATTCACTATGTATCATCAGTAGTTCAACTTTTCAAATTACATATATTTTTGTGATGCAGAAGATCATTAATTATGGACTTTGGACCAAATTTTACGAGCTCTAATAATGTATCACACTTCTGACATCTCACATAGTAAATCAATTCTGTGATAAATCACCTTCCCATATGCAGGCATTTCCCTATGTCTATATCCATATACTATCTATATTATGTAGTTCACATAGTACAGTCTCAAGAGCAGACTTTTAACTCTGGTATGTTTTTAAATAATTACTTGTTCTTTTTTATGTAATTTCTGGATTGCTGTTGATGTGGATGTCAAAAGAACTGGTAATAAGATGAATAAGAGACTATCAGACTTATTGTAATGATCATACCTATACAGTGAATATATGAGTATATGATATATACACCGTTTCTACACGTCTATATTATACCTTAAAACTCAAAAACTCATCATCCTCATGCTATCTACATGTGATCTAAATATTTAAAATTTGACTTGGACCGGTCAATGTTGATGTAAATGAACCCTCGGGCTATACTTTTCACATTGTTAAGTATATTGAAATTCTGAGTGTGCTCTGTCGTTGCTCTGGCTGTTGCTGTGGGAAGAAGCTCCATTCCATCAAAGAAAAAAATAGAAAATTATAGCTTTGGAATTAACTGCAAACTTGCCACGAATGATTTATGCTCATTTCAATTTGATTGTATATTGTATTGAATACTCTAAGACTGGACAATACTGATATATATGTAGTATGGCACCATTCCCCTTCTTCGTCAGTCAAAACATACTGTCTGTCTGTGAAAATAATCATGCAGTGTAAATCAACCTTACAACTTACAACCACAACTTATCTCTACTAATCTTAATTTTCATTGTACCTTAAGTTAATTGGTTAAGAAAAAAATATTCATAACCGGATTTTTACGTGGTAAGTTGGAAACATAAGCAACAAAAAAAATGGGGAAAAAATATATATAAAATAACAAAAAGAGCAGCAGTGTCTGATCGTCCAAAAATACAGATTCTGAGAATGCTGAAAAATTTGCGGTTAAGAGTGTACCTACTTTAATTATATGTTCATACGATACCCAGTCCAGCCAAAATACTCACGAGAGCTAAATAAGACTTCACGCACCTGGACTGATACTCAACACTGACTCCAAATTGCTCTAAGGTACGACGTAACGTACTACGTAGACAAAGGGCAAAAATGAAAATACATGAGACAGAGTCAGTGCTGTCGTTGTAGTATTTTACATACACACGAAAAGCTGTAAGCTGACAGTGAATTTGACCATCGCATCGTAATGAAGTACACAAGTGAAAGATTTATGAGGTGGAAAACATAGCAGGGAAGAAACTTAGCACAAGCTATTAACCAATTTTAATTTCAACTCCATTTACCTATATTTAAGCCTATATCTGTACTCTCCAACTCTGTACTTATAAATTTAATGGTTGTAAAGTAAAGTACGAGAGGAAAAAAAATCTTAAAGAGTTACACAAGTGCAGAGTCAAAGCCTATATATGATAGTAGTGGTGATAATGAGAATGACGAGAATTAGACAGGATACCAATTCTAAGAAACACACAGCCAAACGGACGGACGGACAACAGAGTCAAAGATTTAATGAATTAGATAAAAATGTAAATTTTCTGATCTGCCTCACGTCTCATTCTGACTCTGAACTTCTGAAGAGTGCCATGACTTGCCTCTCTGTCTGTCTGTCTCTCTATCTCTCTCCTTTATAACTTATAGCTTTGTCTTTTTAAAAATCCGTTCCGGCAATATGCATAGTACACAAGTCATTTATTCAACATTTAAATTTTCCTCCATTAATTTGAAGATATTATGTTGTTTTAATAGGACAAATTATTGTTAAGTTTGCCAAATTGCACTTAGGGGATTTTAAATTCAAATTCGTTGACATCATACTCATGGACTCGCACAACGGCAAAAAGTGTACTATATGTATACTGTACTGTGCATCACATCACACCCCTGCTTATTTCATTATTTTTCATGTTTCCTTTAGGATTCTGTAGTATTTAGTCTTAAAAGTTGGGCGTCATGGGATCGAGACATAAATCAAACCCACGTCTCCTTACTATACATTATGTCAGCCAAGAATGTGAATATTCGAAACTTAGAGTATATGAATCAACATAGGTTGGTATAGGTACATGTTTTAGACTTAACAGTATAAGCCGTAAGAATTCTGATAGTATGATCTATGATGAACTTGTAATAATGTACGGAAACCTGAGCAAGTACGGTGAAATATTTTTCTAGATTGTTGAATTACTCAAGTTTAATTGTCAGCAAAATCACCATGAAGCAACTATTCCAAATGGAAATGGGATTTCATGACATCACCACCACACAGTACCACTTACCAAGCGACTCCATTAGATTTACCGAGCGTCAAACGTCATATACTTTATACATACTATATAGGAGTGAAGCTTAAAATCCCAATTCAATTTAAATTAAATGTGTGTGCCCAGAGAAAATTACTTTCTCCACCTCCAAACGTCTAAACTTGATAATAATATTGCGCGTTCCTCAATTCTGCCATGTCCTGAGTTCACGGCCTACAAACTATATGGAAAGCCAGAGGGTCCACCTATGCTCATGTATCATGTAATTACGATTAGTTTATGTGCGTGCATAAATAGCCCCACCAATTAACTAAAACGTATATATTACTCATCCAGCCATTACATTATTTATTGCTTTCAAGACATATTGATAAATTGGTGGCAACCAATTAGCCTCGAAAAGAGAAATCATTTCATTTTACAAGTTTAAAAGCCCATGTCAAAATCTTCCTTGCATAAAAATAAAAAGTGTCTAACATCTAAATCCATTTCTTTTTTTTGCACACACCTTCTTTTTTTTACAATATCGTTTATCTTCCTTTAACTCCGCTAATGCATAACTGTTAAGTGTGAATTGAAAACTAAATTCGTAGAACACCAAAAGTCTCTCGTTTCTCACGACATGTCAAAATTGAGATTAATCGAACAGTCATAATTTCATAATTGCTCTTTAAATTCGCAGTGCAGTTAATTTCAAACTGTAAAAATGCAAAGTACGGATATTTTTTAATAGTGCAATTTCAAAGTGTACTCCTTTAGTGTTGAAATCTAAAATAGAAAAATAGGGACGTAAGAACATATGTTTTTTTCAAATGTGCATAGGGATACATTATACATATAGAGGCATAAATATAAACATATGAATGAGGGCAAGGTCATTAAACTGAAATAAAAACCTTGCGATTCAAAATACAAAATACCTTCCAGGGTATAAGCTATGTAACGTGTACATAATTTATTTAATTTACAAATAAATACTAGACAGACATATGTTCAATAATGCTTGGATACTAACTAAGCAAAAACAATTCTACAGCTACGGCAACGGCTACGGCTACGGCTACAGCTACCGTGGAGTCCAAATTGTGAATAAAAAAATACAAAAAATAATCAGGTGTGCTCGTACTTCTCACTTGTACTCCCTGAGAAACGTAGGTAGGTAGGTAGGTAGGTAGTCGGATGAAAATGTGATTAACATTAAACTTTATGATCTCTACATGTTTCTCACACGATGCCTTCATTACTACCTATTCTTATTACTGTACATTTCCAAACATTTCTCAGTTTAGCGTCCATTAGCTTCAACTCATGTTTTCTCTACGAGGCTGTCAGTTCGCAGTTTGTTTCGTATGGTGTTGAGTTGTGGATGTGTGTGTGTGCTACACACAATACAATCACCGTATCATAAATTGTACACAGGAACTTGAGAGTCAGCGCATATAAATATAAATAAATACGTATGACGTCTACATCCCATCCCATGATTATGATTCTACTTGAGTGAGACTACAGAGGAAGTTTAATCAGAGTTATGCACAGATAGACACGAGTGCTGAGAGTGCGAGTAGTCCGGAGGTTGCATAATAAGAAAGAATGGGACTTGAAGAAGGCAAGAAGGCACACAGGACGCATGGATTAACTCCTTGGCTATGGTTTACATTTTGACAAGGAGCTCTTTTTTCAAACTTCAAAACTCCTCCAACTTAACCGCACACTAATTTCGTGAAGAGACGGAACTCGCCACCTGCACTTAAATTCTACACATATATATAAGGTAATTCCATAAAATTATTGTATAGCAGGATTCTATATTAGCTATTTTAATAGTACTTTTTATAATATGTACGAAAGTTAATGAAAACACATGGAGAGTGTTGTGCATACATGTTGATAACGCTGTGAGAGTGGTGAATAAAATATGTAGTAGTATGAGCTTGCGTACCCGTAGTACCCACAGAACAGTAGCATCTCTGTGGACTGAGAGATTTGAATTTTTTCGATTTCTTTATGACCAATTAGATCCCTCTCCTGACTCGATAGTGAGTACATATGTGGTTGTTTTGGTATTTAAATGGGCTATGTACATACTATAGTGGGCAACATATAACTTCATTAAAATACTGATGCTGAGATCTTGAGAAACCCAAATCCACATAACGAGGACTGCAGGCAGGGAAAACAAGCTGGATTACTATTATTACCTTGTAATAAACTGTACTCTATCTGTCTGTCTGTAGTAGCAGTGGAACTGCAACTACTCTCCACTATAAAACATTGAACAGAACAGCAGCATAGAGGAGTGGATGACAGAATGAGAGGGTAATAGTAGTGGTTGTTAAACTAAAATTATCTATGAAACTTTGTAAATAATTGTGGCTGACTATATCCCTAAATGTCTATAGTGGAGAGTGTATAGTAAGTACTCCTCATATCATGAGACCATATTACCATAAGGTAATATGGGTAATGGTGGTGTAACCGTGCCTTATGTCTACGTCCTTCTTTTTACTTTTAGTAGTCGTTTAGAGGGTACACATGGTTGACTCTGATTTTGCGGCCCGAAAATCCTGGAAACTTGGTGGGAACTGACAATTTAAACCCTCAGATTCCCACAGAAAAAACTACAGGGATGCAGATGTCCAACGGACTCTTGATGGCTCGATCTTCCCTATCCTTAAAATATCATGTACGTCGCATGAGATCTTATCGTTAAATCTATATCTACTATATGCATACCGTGTGTTCCATCTATATAGCTTTATTATTATTCTCTCAATATGATTCCAATAACAATGCAAACTTCAAATTCAAGGTACGTCAAACCATGTCGTTGAAATGGGAATCAAAAATTTAAATGTGAAATTTAAAGTACCAATAAGTTCCTATACTACAGTAATAGTCAAGTGGAATAAAATGCGTTATATGCGAAATATATCTATATTTGCGCAGCGCTCTGGTCACCTGACTTGATGCATAGTATATGACAGGTTGTCGATGAATGTTGTCTGCCACGCTTCAGTCATGTCAATGTCAATAATAGAAATAGCATTGGTCTAATCTAAAAAAAAATGCATTACCTGGAACTTTATCACCAATCTCACCATTTCAAGCTTTATTTCGTTCAACTACAGGCACAATTGCCTTTTATTAATGGAATACAGTGCAGACTGCATATAGTCGCTTAACATTCCGTCTGAATTTAAATACGACACATCCACATCTCTTCTTAATCTAACACCTGGAGATCCCGATTACTCACAACATAGAGTATCTATTAGTATTAATATTCCACTAGGCATTGTTCAATAAAATTCTGTATTCGCTTCGGATCACATCTCATTTCTCATATTTGAAGTCTTCATTGTTGTGAGTAAATGGGAAAGTCAAATCTCCACGTCTACTCAACCTACGATTACTGGTACTGGTAAATAGCGTTATGCGTTAGACACTTGAAGGTAGGACCCTCCAGCCGAAGTTGGTATGTATATATATGAATTGCGTAACACATTAATAAAAAAAATCAACTCAACTTCAATTTCAATGCAAGAGAGCACAATGCCATAACCCATAACCATAACCATATAGCATACATAACATTGAATGAACCCTATTAGGCCGGCGATACGTCTCTGTTAGTGCTATATTAGAGTTAGTGTTTAGTGGGTAACATTAGCGTAGATTGTCAAACTCCATGTTGGACCTGAACAGCTGGATATGGGAAGGGAAGTTGAACTTTAATAAATAAGATAATCAATCAAGAGAAAATTAAAATTCTTCTGGCGAATATAACCTGGCACGACGACGCAGAGCGACAACTAAGGTGTAGCACAGAGCAGCACAACAGAGCACACACACACACACGTCATATTTCTACTACAAAGTCAAAATATTATTGCATTTCATTTAAAAAAGCTCAAATTTTAATTACACATATACGAAGGAGCATCAACTTTTAAGGCTTGCCATTAATATTAATCTTAATTGCCCCTCATAAAAAGCTAATGGTAATAAAGTATGCATTTAAATATGCTAGTTGAATAAAATTTATTTAGATTTAGATTTATTATTCCAACGTATTTCTCATTAAGAACAAATCCTTAAGAGTTTCCAGACTGACTCAGGAATGAGGAAGATATGGTGGCTCTGTGTTATAGTTATAGGGTATGGCACTGTTGACTGTACGGCGTACGGGAAATACGACGTCCCATAAAAATAAACAAATATATACATTATTAGGTAGGTACTAGGTAGGTAATATAGATAAACTAACATTCTGCCATTTACAATTCACAATCCTAATCCCGTTTGCATGAAATGCTAAAAGGTAAATTCTTTATTGCACGTTAAGTTATGGCTTTGTACTTCCCTCTTCTCGGTCCTATTTCAATTTTGGCTCACATATATACTCAAATAAGGTATTTAACCATGTGTACATGATTAAATTCTATATACCTAGATATGTCTATATGCATATCAAGTCAAGCATACCAGGATTTTGAGTTACGAATCGCTGACTATTACCCTCTACTATTTTAGCCAAGTAAAATATCTGCATAATAAAGTATTTACGTGGCGGCGTGTGAAAAATTCAAAATTTAAGCAAAAATATACTTGTGGCTTGGATTTCCTGTGGTGACGAAATTATTTATGTATGCTCAAAGAAGACTTCTTACTTAGTAGTCTTCCCGGGTTTACGCGTACTAAAATGCGTGTGTGTAATCATAAAGTATGTAAGTACGGTTTTAAAAGCACAAGTCTTTTGCAAGTGCAAACGTTATTGTAGGGAGTCGAGAGAAAAAAAAACGTGAGGGATCTAATAAATTAAGTATTTATCTACATATGGAATACACTAATGAGATTTTAGGCATGCTCAGCAGAATGAACCGTCACCAGCGTCATTTTTGCCGTCACCCAATCTCAAGCTGAGAGTCCAGCTCTGAATAGTAATTAGCAATTAGTCTCTTTTGTCTTCCCAGTACGACATAATTGAAGTCCAATTAGCCTAATATACACTGATAATTTATAAGGAACTCCAATGGTAATTTAATATTCACTAACGAGAAAGATATCATATATGAGAGTCTCTCTCTTTCTCTACTCTGCCCGTCCAGTCACCATAATCGACTGTAACAACTATAACTTGAAATGTGGTAGGCAAACTTGAGAGGGACGCTATGAAACAAGAAGGCTTTAATTTTTAATTGCCTGTAATCAATAATCACAAATTGTATAGAGTGCAATAACACTCAAATAATGGCCATAGGAAGAATACTTTGTCTTTATATGGCTTTACGGTTACCCATTAAAGCTTTTGTTTTTAGATCATGGTTTGTCAGACGCACTGCATACACCTCCCTATAGGTTCTCAATTCCCATTTATGAAATTTATAATGTCTCAGCAAATAATAACTATAATATATGATGATTGAAATGAGTACAATGTTAGAAACAAAAATTCAGCATATTATACTGACGAGCTACCAAACCACAACCACCTGACAGAGAAGACAGAAGACCATCTTATGAATATAAGACACTTTTTGCATAAGAATGAGGGGAGAGACGCAGTAACCTGAATTTGAGGCAGTAAATCAGATAACGTTCCTTTTAATTTCCAAATCCAAATCGTAAAATTTATTGATATTATACTGTTAAATCAATAATAATATATTATTTATATATTCATGTAGCTCCGTTTTCACAGGATATAGAGATACACATGTATAATTAAATTGTATTTGTATAATATGTTTACATGTAGTTCAAAGGAATGTCTCTGTTTTCCGCATTTATTTTATTGAGATACTTAAAAATTTTATTTATTGGGTATATTAGTATTAGGTATGAGTACATAAGGAGGTAAGTATGATGATCTGATCAAATTTTTTTCCTCTTTGACAAACTTCCTACAATCGACAATCGACATCATATTTGTTTCATGCACACGCACTCACGTACGCACGAAGGGAGGGAGGGAAGGAGGCAAGATACGCACAGTCAATAGTCAATGGGCAATTCAATCCTTATTTCTTGATCAGCACAAAGTTTAACCTTTGTTACTCGAGAGTCGAGAGTCTCCATTGTTATTTGTTCGTTGAGTGAGCTCAATTGATAGATTCTGATCCATTTTACAATAAAATTACATTTCCATCCCTCACGTTTTCTCATTCCATTCCATTCCAATAGACCTCATGAGATCATGTCTGGCTTGTGCGTACGGAAAGTCGTGAGCTGGGATAGAAAAAAAACTTTATGCAAAAAAGTCTATGTCCATGACGATGGCGCTGAGGACGAGGACCAGGACGACGACGACGTGATACATATTATTTCTTATGCATAATATCCCATCTATCACTATATCAGCTACAGAGACAACGTAGAATATGTTATGTACATACATGGGTTTAAGCATCTCTAAAATACACTCACCCTTCTTGTACTATTTGCATTTGCATCGCATCGTCGTCGTATCGTAATAAGTGTACATGCTTACTACATATAAGTAAAACTTTGCACCTCACTTGTTGCCTACCTTATAAAATATATTTTTTATTACATTCTTGAGCATGACAAGGTTCATTGTATTCAGATTCAGAGTAAACTTGAATTTAAAAGAATCTGACTATTAGACACTGTAGTAGTAGAAGGGCCATGACGATAGATACACGAATACATACACATACAGGTAGGTAGGAAGAGGTACGCTGTATGTATGTGGCAGGCTTTGGTATTGGAATAAAAAAAAGAACAAAAAACAAATTTGTCTGCTTCACTCATCTCAATATCTCATGTCTCATGCTGTATGCACAAGGGAGCTGAGGAAAAAAGTCGACAACATTATCTAATGCATCCAGAGCAAATTACAATTACAAGTACGAATAGGAACTGACTGCGCTCATGCTTTTATACATTATGACAAATACACAATGCTAATATCTGTAATAGTAATAGTGCAAGGAGTAGGTACATATTACGCTATGCAGTCACCGCGTATGTCTTGTGTACGTTTTGTCTTTTGTAGGCTCACAGCTCAGACTATGGACTCCATAAACTATTTGACATGATATACTTTGCACGAGCAGACTGTTCAGTGTTAAATCATTACTGGCCTCACACACAGTACGAAGCACAAGTTACCTTCTTCATAGATTTTGAGAAGGATCTTCCTTGGCATGGCTTTGACCACTTGCCTTTTAGCTTGAGTTACGAATTCGAATTCAAACTCGATGCCGTACTCGTACACTCAAACGCTTCATTACTGTGACACTAAAGCGTCCAACCATTCACCCTATATGGACAACATCCCCCCATAAATCCTCACGGTTGTTGTGGTTAACAATTTTTTCAGATTTAATTTATACACATTTTGTGTTGTGTGTGTGTGTGTACTTACGACGCTCGGACATATCACACTTACTTTCTTCGAGACTCAAGCCTCTAAACTCGCGAGAGAATGTCTCAAGTTTTGACTTATCAAGTTTAAGTATCTACTTATGACAAGACGGTTAGACTCGTCCACACTCTCGCTAAATGAAGCCTATGTATCTCATTTGGATTGAAAATAATGTTATGACAGTGGACAAATCTAATCTGCTCTTCTCAATTCAAGTCTTGGAGGACAAGAGCCATGTGCCTAATCACTTTTATAAGGTGATTCTTTGAGACCAATCCCAATTCTGTATGTAGACGGAATAAGAGCACATATAGTCAAGGAGCCAAAATCCAAAGCCATAACCCAAGAGCCATGAAAATGAAAATGAAAAGTATAAAAAGTAAAAGGTACTGAAAAATGTGGACGACGCGAGTGAGTCTTTTTACACTTGCTTCACACGTAGCCGTATAGCCTCCTCAGCATACGGGCTGATTAATTACTCTGATAAATTGCCCTCACGAATACCTACAGACTACAGACCCAAACGACTTACCTATAATATTATCCTTATGTATAAATCCTTTGAAGCTGCGAGTAGTTCTTTGAGAATTATCATTCCTACAGCACGCGGAGACTCGCTGAGACACAAAAGGTAAAGTGAGGGCCATTGCTTTTACTATATATTAGAATAGATTTTTGATGGTAATATAGTAATGGTCATAAAAGAGCAGTAGAATGAATTATGAACAGATGTTAGATATGGTTTACTCAGAGAATCCATCCAAACTTAAATTCAATAATATACTATCCACAATAAATTATAATTCCATGGTGTGTCCATGGTAGCGCACAAAACTATTGAGCTCTTTGCACACACACACACACAAAATGGATGGAAAATCGTAAAAATTTCCACATGTGGTAAAAGAACAACTAAATAGCTCTCATCTTCATGCGGATTATGGATTGAAGTAAGTATGGAAGTTACAAAAGTTACAAGGAAACACGATCTTATCAGTAGCTTTTGTAGTACATAGTACAGTGCGGAAAGGACAGAAGACAAAACGTATTTTGAATTGAAATCGATCGTAAAAAAGATGGAAAAGGCGAAGACCCGTAGAAGACCTGGAGGAGACTACGACTGCAGGGAGACAAACTAGGTAAATCAATCAAGAGGACTGATAAGCCCACAAGACATTTTTATTTCCAAGATGTTTTCAATAGAAATTAGATATACACTCAAGTACAATTTAAAAGATGCATTAGCATTAGCTCCATACAAGAAAGAAGAATAGAAAATTGCACATTAAGTTTTATTTACCGACTCTCAACTTGAACTTGAGGAGCAATAGGAGTATAATATTGACAATTGAGCTGCCTCCATGCCATACCATTGACGGTGACGGCAAATAGTAAAGGAAATCAAAGTAGGTAATAATTGGATGACCCTGTGCACTTGAGAGACTTGAAGTTTTTTTTGGAGGCTTGAATTTGTTTTAAATCTTATGAGAACACATGCACTTTTGTATCCGTACTAAATGACTGACATATATAGGCAAACTCTCATTTCATCTTAAATAGGAGTAGGACGAGAGCGATGGGAGATGGAGATACGAGATAAACCATTAAGTAAACAAAAGAGGATTCAGATCGGGGTTAGCAATAACAACATCCCCTATGGGCCAAGACAGGAGATATCTAAATGCCACAAGCTAATAAAGCTGGCATCTTGATTGTTTTCCAGAGAACAGATTTTTTTAACGTTCTATGTATGCATAGGCAAACGAGATACGGCATACCTTCCTGTCAGCTCTGTCAGCTGAGAGGCTTTCTGTCCGCTTCGTCCTCGTCCTGTGATTGGCATCGGAGTTAAGTAGCTTTTGTGGAATTTTGCATTTTATATGCTACGAGAAGATGCGAAACTTGTAAATACTGGGTAAAGTACTGATATACATATACAAGGTCTCCTTTACATAAAATTTGATACAAATAAAATTGCCTGCTCGAGAACTGCTACATTTTTATTTGAGAGCATTTTGTCATGTCTCCTCTGGAGGTATAAGTATTAGTACTTAAGTAGTGCAACAGCCATGACATTTAATAGGTACGTTGAACTTCCATAGATTGGACCTTCTCGTACACAAATGTGTAGTATGTAGGTGCATAATGTTCCACGCACAAATAATAAGTGCATTTGTATATAACGCTGTAATATGCGTGTCCACAAAAATTGTTTAAAAAAATTACTGGAGTACTTCCACTCATTGAGCCACCAGGGCCAGATGAGCCAGAGCAGGGCGAGAGCATCAGAGAGAACCAGCTCTTGACTTACATTACTTTACATTAAAGTCCAAGATTCAAGTCTGACTGACAAGATTACGCTGTCATTAAAGCTCTTTTTGAATAGTTGTGTGGATGTAATCATAAATACAACGTAGGATCACTATGAAGTCTTTACGTCTTTACATCGTCTTTACATACGAGTGGAAAGATATTGTTATGGGACTCATAGGTTGGGCAGGACATAGATAGCAGAGGGAGATAGCTGCCGGGCTCTTGCCTCTCTTTCTACTTCCTATATACAGATGAGATAGTGTGCATCTCTGAGGATGTGAGGATGTGATATGATTATGTTCGACTACCACTCACTCGCTTTTCCCTCAGACTTTCAAACTTCCACACGGACCGCTATCATTAATTTCCTTTACTTAATCTCATCCTTTCCTCAGTCAATCCAGAATCCACAAAAGGTGGGTTCACGTTTGCATCTGCTTTTTAGCGCTCTCTTCTTTACAATGCCCGTAGTCTGTAGCTTTAGAGATAGTAGATACTTACGCGAACAATCTCATCTTTATTCTCACGATGATAACTAGACGAAAAAGACATATTATGCACTGTAGTAGAATATACACCTATGTAGGTACATGCACCAGCCTTAAGCTTCAACACAGGAGGAACTTTGTTTTGCTCCTTAGCTACCTGCACAAAGGGAACATGGAACAAGTGCATGCATATTAGTAAATTTACCTACATGTATCTACATAATATAATAACGTTGTACTTGTAGTGCACTGACTGAGAGTGAGACCGTAGCTGGTACTGTTATAATTATAGGAATTTTGAGATGCTCCTATTACAATATTAATTCCATGCAATCAAAATTCAAACAAGAAATTAAAATAAATTGTACGTCTGTATTTTTCTTTTTGAAATTAGGATTTACTCTTGTGTCCTTTCCCTTTTCCTTATAAATCCCTTCACATAAGGCAAAACGAATAAACACATTGAGAGTGTTTGGATCATTTTACTGTAGTAGGCATAATTACACGTAAGGTGGGTAGTAATGGTACACAATGTACAATCTACGAAATATGAATTTTAAAATGTACAAAATCATTAGGATTGTGTTGTGATGTGATCGCATTCCGCGTCGACAGAAGAAAGTACTAAATACCACCACCACCACCACCACCACCAAGCGCATAAATAAATCTACTACCTACAATCTTATACAGCCCAAATATTTCCTAAGCTGTAATTAAATCTTCGGCTCGTGACCTGAACGAAAAATCAACAAGTGAGCTTGTGGAGGGCAAAGGAATTGGAGTTGTAATGGCTTCGCTTGACATGGAAACTTAATAGGTGTACGTACAAGTACATAGAGACCTCCTCACATTTACGATTAGATCTGCACAAGACAATATTAAATTATAACGAAATGATGCCCACCATGCACTACTCGTAATTCGTACTAAATCCTACTGTTTTCATATTGGTGGCCATTTTTTGACGTATAGTATATGTGACTGTAAAACATTGCATTATTATCCTCAAAATTAAACCACGAGATTTTAATTCATACGAAACTAAATCTATTATTCTCATTAGTATTTCTTTCTTCAAGGTATTTCATTACAGAAGTCAATTGAAGAAAAATAGACTAAAATAAAGAAAATAAGCTATTAAAAGGTTTGTGCTACTATAAATTTCTTGTAATTTAAAATTTTAAAAAAATGTTTTCATTCAAGTTTTTATTTTGTGACATGATGTAGGTATGTGAGACCACGAAACATGCAACTAACTAGTTGCAACTATTTTAATCAACGTTCAAACACCCGCCCTGGAACCCTGGCCTGATCCTGAGCACGGCACCGGCAGATTACAAACTATTTTGTAGACAAAAGTAGGCACGTAATAATTGGCAGCTCAATAATAGTTATTAAGCTCGTAACATGGTTAGAGATTCATCAATGGTTCCAACATTTAAGTTACATAATATAACTAATTACATACAAGCACTCCACTTTATACGCATCCAGATAAAATAAAACGAAAAAATATTTCAATCTTTTTAAAGAGTTATATTTGTTGCACACTGACACTGCACTGCCCTGGAATCCGGACAAAATACAACAAAAAGTGTATGAAATAATGGGGAGTAGAATACAATTCAAAAACAATCCAAATGCCAGTCAGTCATCACTGTCATCAGCAGTTGGATTTGAAATTTGGAATACCAAAGCCTTAAGGGTTGACTGGAATACTAATTTAGAGTGAGAATTTTTGAGAAGAACGATCGAGAGTAGAAGTGAAGACACAACTCAAAACGAGTTACATCCGTACATGTTTATATAGAGCATAAAGCAAACAGTCTTATTTGGACGGGAATGTGTAATTTAAATTTGAAATAAAAACAAAAGTCCTATTATCATATAATTGACCGAATTAATTCTAATGTCTTGACATGGTAATAAGACGCTTTAAGATCAACATACTACAACAGAATAAAGTGCTAACTATACAGTCAAGTTTTTGTTGATGTAATGAGAATATAGAAGAACAAGTCCGAGCTTGGAATCCAAGTCGACTCCGACTTTAAAAAAAGTATGGCTCGTGTAGGTATAAGGCATAAGGGCTTCCATCATTGCCTCTTATATATGGCTTCCTGTTAAAGGTACCTAAGGTGCATTACAATATGATTATGTACGTGAATATATACAGCACTGATACAATGGACAAGACACCTTCAGCAGTTTTTAATTTAAATAAGAATGATGGTGATTGGTGATGGGGGAAACCACACCAAGTTCTACAGTGAGACAATCCCTGATTATCCATCCAGCATACGCAAATTGAATTAAACTATGGCAAGTGTGAAAAATTGATAGAGCCACGCAGTCAAATTTTATTCACTTTTCTGAATGATGTGAAATGGGAACTTCTCTCTCAGTTCAGAATCAAAAATCAGCTCCACAAGTTGTTAGTTAAAGTCTTATGGTCTGCCTAACACAAGCCACACTACATTTACCACTGCAGCATGACAGGCACTACAACGAATCAAGTCATGTAGTATATGGCACATACATAGATACCTAGGACCTAGGTTAGGGCTGTATGTAATTATATATTCACCTATTATGTAGATACAGGATGCTAACTGCGATGCACCTCGTTTATATTTTCCACGTAGGTAGGCAGGTAGGTAGGTAGGTAGAGAAACACTTGAGTTCTTGAATTCAAAACATGACAAAGCCGCTCTTTGACTCCGTAATTTAAATTTTAAATTCTTTGTGAACATTTTGAAACTGACAATTAAGCGATTGCTTTGTCAATGTAGGCTTGTTTGAAGAGGTTGGTAGCACAGATCGTTTAGGTTCCACATGAAGAAAAAACTCTCGTTGTCGTTCAGTGACAATTGACATTATGAGACGATGATAGGTTTGAGCATTCGACCCATTCAATTGTGTAACGTATCGTGTCGAGGAGTGGAAGGAAATAAGAAGCTAGGAAAACTTATCAATCATCATGTGATGACAAGTCAGCAACAAAATTTAAGGTGTGATTTACGCCCTTTCCAGCTCATCAATTCAACGGTGACGAGGATCCTTTTAGAGGAAGCATTGAAGCAACTACAGATATTTATGTACCACACTGCGAGGAATGACTATTTGAGAAGGGGATATGAAAATACTTTGGTAATTCTGACTTGTGCCTACTTATCATTAGGTCCAAGGTTGAAACATTTGCAGGGTTTGCCTTTCTTTTTGGATGAGGAACCCAACGATACAATTCTACCGCTATGTATTTTTAGAAATACAAAATTGCACTCTCTCTCTCTCTTGTCTATTTTTTTAAATAAATGGGTTGAAGCTTTAGAATTAAATGCTCACGTACAATGCAAAAAAAAACTTGGGAATTCTGCATTTATTGGGGATTCTGGCTCCGTACTACACAACACTGCAGTGGCCTATTATTGGGATCAATACTTCATTTTACACGATAGGAGACATGGCAGCAGACGAAACGTTCATCTGTAACCACAGTTACAGTGTATCCAATGATTATTAGTATCTGCTTTGAAGCATAATATAGTACGGCTACAAATTCGGAATTATATGGCACCTTCTCACGGTACTTACTTATTACTATTGCTATAATAGCCCCAAATTATCAAGTTGAGAATCGAGAGAGTGAAACAAAAAACACCGAAGACGGATAATACCATGTTTACGAGCGGCAAAGTGCTTTCAAGTGAAAACTTGATTTTTATTACATATAGTTTTCATGATTTTAGATCATGTTAGTGAGTGATAAATTCACTTGGTATCGTCATCAGTAGCATAATTTATCGTATACTAATGCTTTCTGCTATCATCCCTTATTTTAATGTGTGTTCCAAGCTCTCCAAAACTTTCCAAATTTTAACAGGCTAGTTCAAAGTCGAAATTCATCGTCGCACCCATATCTCTCATTCACTTGGAGTTAAATGCCTATTCTTGACAGTTGATCCTTTGTTGCGTATTTCACAGACTATGTTCTCATATTATGCGTGCATTGTTAGGTGTGCATGTTTTGTTTGTATGTATGTATGTCGTTTATACGTATGGGTAATTGTACTTTTCACTCCACCCAATTGCAAAATAATGAATATCAGTATATAAATACATAGGCAACGGTAATTGTATGCTTGATGAATGCAATGGTAGAACTTCATCTCAGGACCAGCTGACTAATGTGGACAGGTTACATCATGACAATGCATCCTGATATACATAGCAAGCTCATTTGATACTATCACTTATATTTTTCTATAATAAATCTCATGGAAATAATCCTATCGATAAAATGCAAGAAAAATAGGTACTTATTATACGTGCTGATTTATCGTTTTCTACAGTCAGTACAGGTACATATTGTCATTTGAACTTAATATTTCGATTACAAATTTTCAAAACATGGTTCCCTACTTATAATTACCTTTATCTATACTACGGTGGAAAGATATATACAGTCCAAGAAAAATTCAATCTTTAATAATTTTTTTAAATTGACTTACTTTTTGATGATTCGGCAATCTCTGCACGCAACAAAATGTCTATTAAATAGTATCTTCCAATAATTTCAACTTTGAACAATTTCACAAGGAATTTAAGTGGTCGGGATAGGTGTAAAATAGTTCAGCATTAAATATTCCTTCGCTCAAAAATGCTTTTAGGTAGTAAAAAAGGGATGATGTGATGTACCGTACACAGAGTTGATCCTTGTGTATCTGAAAAAACCAAAAACAAAAACATTCGTTAGCATGAAGGTTATAACTAATATTAATAATACCTAATATGACATGGGAAATGTCTTCATCTAAACAGTCAATAAAAAACATTGCGCGTTCATTATTGCGCCAACATCGCATACTAAGAACTATAGTAGTCACATTGCATGTTTTCGGATCATTCGACCTAAACACAGCATTTTCGTATTTTAATGTTCTGAATAATTTCTGTTGCGTTTCTACACGAATACGTATGGCATGGAATGAATATCCATGTAAACAGATATTTTCAGGGTTTTTACACCAGCGCATAGCGCTGTGTTTAAGCTATCATAGGTAGTTAAAAGAAAAAAGGTTGGCTTTTGACGCTTTAAGTTTGAAATGAATCGATGTTTTGTCGTCAAAATTAAGTTCAATTTTCGTTTCACAGTGCCCGATTTTGTACGTTAACGTTACATTACTTGAATTTGTAAGGGCGAAGTTAGTATTTCGTTTTTAAGTCCATATATCCACTTCCACAGTTTCATTTTCTCGGTAACTTTAATTTTAATTATTGTAAGTGTAAGTTAAAAATGAATTCTTTTTTTTGCTGATATTGTTATAACAGAGAGTACCTATGTTTACACTATTCATTCCAACATGACGTTATACACGGTCATGGCCAGTTTCACTCAACTATAAACTTTTACTCAGCATATTACTCAACACCACCACCAACAACCAGCATTATCCATCACCAGTCTGACTTTTTTTCTCAAAATGCTCGCATGGCATGGCATGGGGATCTTAAGAATAATGCGTTTACTTTTACGAAAGGTGAGCACTGACTTGTTGTGAGTGTACTGCACGTCCCATCCGCGTCCAGCCTTTACTTTTACACGCACGAATTAATTTCCCATTGTAAGGAAAAACCTATCCACAAAATGCTCTCTTTTTCATTTCCACACAAAACTACCACCGCTTTCTAACGTAAAACCTTGACACTACACATAAGTTCATAAAATCACAATTTAATTCTGGCTTCAAACTTTTAACGACTCAGAATGAATGATATGCCTATGCAAAATTAAGTTATAAAACCGACCACCACCGGCTGACGTTAATTAATTTTTTAATCGCAATAATATAATTTAATCATGGTTCCAAGCACTATCATACAAGTTATAATTACAGGTGTTGAATTTTGAGAAAATAACAATATTTAAAATTTAATGAAGGCAGCACGAAAATATGAGGAATTGAGTATTAAAATATTACTATTAAAAGTGTGCAGTGCTTTGCTTATATACTTTACAACATGCATTGGAAGCGTTCGTCGCTCATCTCATCGGACTTTGCAGTGTTTGGATGTTTGAAAATTGTGGGAGTGAAAAAAAGTACACACTTCATTACTGTAAAATATCCACACAGGTAGGTTGGTTTTTGGGTTTTGCTCATGATGATAAAGGTAGGTGTTGTGTCAAGAAATTGTGTGAGAAAAATACTGACGAAAATCTTTAGTTGATAAACTTATCATTAGAAGCAGGAAACTTGTAATGTGTGGAAAAACTTATCATAAATTAAAATCGCGATTACGTTAAGACAATCATTTATTAAGAGATAAAAAGCTCATCATTTCAAGATGCCATTTCATCTTCACCCTTCTAATCCAAACTCATCTCATGTTTTTGTGCTTCTACGTGGTCCACCACCACAATCACAATTGTGTATGAGAATGTATCATATGTACGCCGTGATACCTATAGACTTACAAGATACACCTGCAAAATAAATATTCTTCCGTTCGCCTATAACATGATATAATAATATGATTATTGTTTAGGTGTTTGTACGTTATACGTAGGTATGTAGTACGGTGTGAGTATGTTTTGTTCTGAAACTCCTGAAGCTATGTATCTTCCGTGTAAATTCTTTGCTGAGCTGGAGCTGAGGCTATTCAAACATTCACAGATTTTTTTTGTCTTTCATACAAGGTAGGTACAAGTAGTCAGTAGTAGTAACTAGTAGGTAGGTAGGTAGGTATTTGTTCTTAAACTAGCGATAATCTATCCTGTTGCCTTCTAGTCTGACCGTTCTCGACAAGGATTAATTGTAATTGCTCCACTAATGTGTCCGTCAAACTGGTCTCGGAAAGTCTCTTTTTTTGGCACCGTTTCAGCGGTGTAAAAATTCCATGTTAAGTTTTTTATCATCCGTCATTTCATTCCATGGTCCGTTACTAGCATTTGAATTAACCACTGTTGACTGTGTATCACACTGTATCTGCTACCTATATAGTAGTAGTAGTCCTAGGCGCCGAATCTTTATGAACCCTTAGCTTCAGATTAACACGAGTACTATTACGTTTAAGTATTTTCTAAAAGCCATGAAAACAGCAAATGACTTGTTTTCCTCTTCATTTAACTCCAAGAATGAAATAATTTGCAAGCGTCAAAGGTATTTGGCAGTCAATAATAATTTAATACTATCAGTATCAAAAAGGATAGTTGATTGTTCACAGTTTGTATTTTAGCTTTTTAAACATGGTAATACTACTTTATATAATGTCTGTATAAGGATAATAACGATAAAAAGCAACGTAGTGCGCAGAACTTAGAGGGGGAAAAAATTGAATAGCAATTTAAATGAGCTTGATCATAATTTATGCTAAACGCGTACTAAATAGTGATCACTGCATGTGAACAGCCGCACAGCCACACAACTTCTTAAAAGTACAAACAAATATATGTATATAGGTATAGGTACAATTCATTGTTGTCCTATATTGTTTAATTTTTTTTAGACTGAGGAATCAATGAGTATACCAGAGGCAAAATATGGTGTTTAATAAGGAATATAAAAAAGAAGTCCAGAAAAATTAGGTAAGAAAATTCAATCATAATTATTTTGTACAAAATAAAAAATCCGAATAGACGAGTATATAGATGGTGAAGTTAAGTCCAGAGAATTTTTATATAACAGTAATAAAGCTATGAACTTCCAACTTGGTTTTATCTTGACTTTGAATTTGGCTTTAAACTTGCCACGGCTAGAAAGAGATTAATAACCGTCGTTGGAGAAGGAGAAGTGGAAGTTACCAAACTACTTGTCTTATGGGTTCCTGGGAAAAATTTGAAAGTTTCCCCTTTGAAATATTACCATCCGGTTTTTTTTCACTTGATGTTGAATTCGAATTTAAAAATTCAAATATCAATGGATCTAACTTGTTGTTTGTACTGCATGGACATGTACAGATGTATAGAGCAGCCGCTTACTCCGATTCCATGTAAATACTTGGACTGTGTAACTGTGTAAGGAATCAGTTAATGAAGGGAAATCAATGAAAATTAGTTTTATAGATTTATCTGCCTGACATCCGAAAAGTGACTGTTGTCAATGATAAATAATGCCTACTTAGCAAAGACAACGAATCTCCATTTCTCCTCGTGATTTTTTTGTTAGTTGTGATTTTTCATGTTCTTCTACAGACGAGTTGCAAAAGTAGTCGACGAGTGCTCACGTTTGCGTTTCATTCACAAAAGCCAGACGCCCGCATCAAGAACATTTGTTTTAATTACCTTGCTTTATTACGATTTCAAAGAGCAGGATCTGGTTCTCTTATGAAGTACAGAAGTATACTTACTAATAAATGCAAAGCTTTTAATCTGTTTTGAATTTACACAGAAAAACTGGAGCTCGCAATTAGCTAGTTTTTTTCATTTGAGAAACAAGCACATACCGTAAAACTTCCAATAAAAGCCCGGGTATCTATTTACTCAACTTACTCATGGTAGCCGGTAAATGCATTACGTCTTATGGCCTTCTATTAGAGGCGGGCTTCAATACGAGGCCGGCTTGAATTTGAAGTTTTACGGTACATAATGTTCAAATGGGAGGATAGACCCATAACCATAGACTTGAACTAATGAATCATTTTTATTGCAGAAAATCAGTTGAATTTTTATTCCATTTAATATTGGTTTGATTTGTTAATATTCCTTTCTCGATTACAATATGTTACTCTAACCGTAATCCTAAATCCCATTCCAAATCCAAATGGCATTATGTATTTGCTATCTAAGTAGAAGGTTTTTATATATATTTATAAAAAAATAAATGAGTGATGATGTTCGATTTGCAACGTCGCAACGCCTTCTTTGTGTGCAAAATTGAGTTGTGTAAGGAATGGATTCAATTTCGTTTTTTTTTATTTGCCAGAACAAGACCCTGACCCTGACCAGGACCAGGGTAATAATAGGATCTACAATATAAATGAGTTGTGGGGGTTTATTAAGATCGGATCTTTGCAAACCTTCTTTCATGTCCAGGGTGGTCATAGATGGAAGAGAGAGAGAGAGAGTAATTAGTATAATAATCCGTCCCTTTAAATAATTTCATGATCTTGATAAAATAATTACAATTTATTGTAATGCCCAAAGTTCATCGGCTGAGACAATCTGTGCACATTTCTCTTATTATTGTATACGATACGGAGTGAGGAATAAATTAGCAATAAATAAGACGTAAATAAATAACCGTCCAGTAAAAGAAATGAAAAAGAAAAATGCCTTGGTGTGGGTACTGAGCTGCGTGGTCTCTAACTTGTAAGTCTTCATTTGCAATTTATAGAGACTGATGAATTAATCTTGAATTGGATTGGGATTGAAATGAAGTTGTGCGCCAAGTTATAGTAGAATATGCATGTATACATACTTTGTATACTATCTACCTGCGCATAAAATGAAGTTATTATATGTATTACGTACCCAAGCATTTTCGTCGTAGATAATACTTTAGACATCCGAGACGTTCGACGTATTTCATGGATCCTGCACACCATAGCCTCATAGATTAACAATAATGCCGTATTTATTCTGACATGGTACAATAACAATGTCTAATATTAATGGCGTCGTGATATTTAAAAGTTTCGGTATTTCTTAGGATGTCAACTGTATAAATATAAATATTATGTACCTTTGTAGTTTTTAATGAATACCGAGAGTCTGAGAGGAGCATTTCTATGTTCACTCCTCAGCTGAATTGAATTAAGAATTTGTTTGAAGGTAAATGTACTATTGAGTTATTTGACAGTCAAAATGCTTTCTTTTCATTTGCAGTTACGCTTAAACTTTAAAGTAAAGTGAGCAAGCAGACTGACTGCGAGAGTCCATCCAGTGCCCAGTGTCCACTGTGTGCTAAGCTCATCGTCAGAAAGGGACGAGAGATCCACCAAATATACAAATATTATATATGCCTGCAAGTGAGTAATTGAACAAAGAAGATTACCTTTTAGCAACCAGCATAGATGCGATTAGCAGAAAATCGTTGAATCTAAATTTTATCTACACAGAAGAAGACCACGCAGACTTGTCATTGTCAAATATAGATATTAGAAATACACGCGCTGCCATAGTCCATAGCCCATTGTAATGGTTACTCCTTTATTGCATACGTAAAAATACATAGATGGCCAAGGGACTAACCCGCTTGTGGACTACGACATATATATACTGTATATGCCGTATATATGTATACCAGCTAATAAACTACAAAAAATTCATTTCGCTACACGTTAATTTTTCTTTATGTACTATGAACACCTGTATGTATAAGTGCATGAAATATATTTTTGTAGAATGTAGTTGTAGAAGTTACTACCGTATAGACTTCACAGATGAATGTGACTTTTTTCATCCATGCTCTATGTTTGACGAGATTCATGAGAATGAGAATACTTGAGTTGTGAGTTTTGTGAGAGTGCAGTATGCTATTTACTATTTATTTTTCTGTGTAGAATTTTGAAATTTTATGATGGTCAAGATGTCAGTTGACTATCGTATTTAACTGTGAACCGTGCAAAGTAATCTTTGAGATTGCTATAAATTTCTTCCTCTACCACCCATGTTGTCTCCTGTATTAATTTCTCATTTGCAGACTCGACTCACAGCCGTGTGTGTAGTTGTAATATACCTACCTACGTGGATACACGGAGTGTGTGTACTATAATATGCATATGTACATACGTACCGTATGGAAACATTTGTCTAAAAGAATAAGAAAGAACAACGCGGCCTCATAAGACGGCAATAAGAATAAGAAATCTCATTACTCCCATGTCCCTTACTTTGAAAACAATTTGCATTTCCTAATTTACAAATGGTGATCCTAATGTTGAAGTCACTTAGGAAACCTTTAGGATTTTGTTTAGCATTCAGAATGTTACTGGTTATTATCATACATACTGTCACTGGGACGGGGACTGGTAAAATACATTTGCATGGGTAACACATTTCTCCTATGACAGTTCAATAGTCAATGCTAATTATTTCATTTTAAAATGAATGTGTGTCTGAACGCCTACTACCTTAACTTAAGTCAGAAGCAGGAATTTAAAATACAGTAACATATATGAGATCAGTAATGAAGGTTCTACACAGGTAGCTACAGGTAAAGTTTTTTTTTAAAGTCATCATGCCATTTTAAATGTTAATGTCTTTTTGCACGCCTCGTTTGTTTGCAATTAAGTTTTAAAATATATTAATGTACTGACAATTTAAATAGCTGTACGTGCTCTGCTCGCAAATTCTGGTCCCGTGGAAAAATTAACTCAGAACGATCGAATAATGTGATGCTATAACTAAAAGCCCAACAACTGCCGATACCGTACCCGGAACAGACGTGACCACCAAAAGGAACAGAAAATTTTAAGATCCGATCTTTCATTTTTGGTTAAAGTATTTTTTTAAACCGTGTTCAAGTGATCAAGATTCTCAAGCTCAAGATATTGTCGGATTCATAATTGTCTCCATTTTTCATTTATAAAATTCCGAACAATAGAACGTAATTCAGTGACAATATCTACATTCATAAAAAAATTCTGAAATTCTTCTTTTTGTGCTCCAAGCTTGAAGCATATATATATTCAGCTTTCATTTTGAATAGAAAGTTGAACTGACAAAAATCATATAATACTGCTGCTAAATTAAATCTGAGTCTGAACATCTGCTATCCGGAAGGAATATAGGAAAACAAGTTGTAATTATTCCCAGTTCCACACGGAGTCACACACTTGAAAAATATTCAATTTTGTTGTATTATAACCCTATATTCTAAAATAAAAAGTACCACCTACTATCTAGTAGTAACAAGTAAGAGGGCTAACCAACGCCTAACGATAACGATAACTTGTGAGACGCAGCAAATATGAATGGAACACTCTCTTTTTATTTCTGTACTGACTATGAAAAATCAGCTAGCGTAGGAAATCCACGTGAAAATGGATGAGTTGTAAATTGCTTCTACAGATAGCTTGTTTGTTTGTTCTCGAGTTTGTGCTCAAGTCCAAGTCCAATACACAATGCATGATGATTGCAGAGGCATTTAGAAATTTAAACAGATATGCCCATCTCCTTCGGAATAATACGTGTGAAAGTGCTTATTTATGTGTATTCCTACACCTACGTAATGCATATTTCCTCCATGTATTAACATATACTTACTCTTTGAGTCGCACCAGGTAGTAGACAAGATTATGACTGACTGTACAATCAAAGGCAACCAGCAAGGGTTGTTGTTATTATAAGTTTAACTTTTCTTATTTGTTGTTACAAGCACGTTTTACATCTTCCCCAAGAAGCTATATGCAGCACAGTATACAAATACACATTGCTCTGAATTCAGCTCATCATGCAGCTGCAGCCAACTTTTAACTTCCATTGAAAACCACAGGATTTATATGCAACTTGCAAATATGCACAGAGCAGTGATAATGTTTAATGAATTTAAGCTACTACCTACAGTACAGCTACTATTCATTGCGTTGATATTCTACGTCTGCGTCGCTGTACGCTTCCCGTACGTCTAAATTCTTTTAGCTCGCAAGTTTGTTGTTAAATGAACTTTGCATTCAACCTCGCACCTGCATGAGTGCAGAAATTAAGGAAAAAAGATTGCACCGGAAAATCACGCTTCATTGATGCAGATACACCATATGTACAGACACACACATTGTATTATTACATGTTTATATTATGTACGTAATCAAAATTGAAAGTCGGCATAGACTTTGAAATTCCCAAAATGAATTCTTCCAGAGCCAGATCTCGCCCTTTATTATGTCCATAAGTGTAAACTGAGGGCTCACGTAAATATTTTTTTAGTATTGCCGATGCCGTTGTTTTGAGGCTCTCAATTAATAGAGGATGCTATCAGTATTTTCATTAGAAAGATCCTGTTCTTTTTCGTCTCACTATTAAGATTACGATCCTTATCACAGTCGTAAGGATAAAAACTTCCATAGAAATCTCAGCACTTAAAGTTAGTTACATATATAGTATGAAGGTTGTTGAGTCAATATAATATACACGTACATGAAGCTGTAATTATATCTTTGAATCAAATGTGTACGGGCTGAGATGCTGAAATATATAGCGTGTGTTATCTCGGCAAATAATACACAACACACAGTCTCGTCTTATACTTCAACTCGGCTTAACCCGTTATAGGCAAGCCATGTTAATCTGAATGTTAACTCCAATCTCCATTCCCTTCTCAACATGATGCTGAAAATCAAGCAAAACAAGTAATTTTGTGAAAAATGTAAGTAAACTGTGAACATTTCCCTAACAAATGATTATTACCAAATCACCAATTTATGTAAAAAGAAATTGTGAAAGATATCTTGTCTACTTGCTCAGCCCATATGTACCACCACCACCACCACCACCATAATATTTTGAAGAAGCCATCCAGGTCCTGGTTATGGCTATCCTATTGTTTGCTATATTGTTCTCATGCTCGTAAGCATTTGGAAATCTTCGATCCTTGTCATAATAGGCATTGTCACGAGATTTATCCCAGAAATTTAAATATGTGCAAGCAGTCTACTATATAGATGAGCGCATGACAATTATTAAAAGGTGTTCTATAAATTAGAGATATAAAACGTGTAATGATCAAGATGCCTCTTGTAAACAGCTTCTTAAAGTCTGTGTATAACTTCTGTATCAAAGCTACTCATCTTATTTATTTCCTTCATACATGGCCTCTCTCAGTCCGTCTCATGGGCTTGGTACGAACAAAACAAACGGCAAGTTTACATCTCATGTTTTGAAACATGTTACTTTTTTGTCTATCTACAACTACCTGTATAGCTGTCTACATACTTTGCCAAATCTGACTCAGGACGAGATTTCCATTGCCTCCGATTCACCATTCCTTACAGTGGAATTATTGAACATAATTTTCACAGCGTTTAAAATTTAGTATAACCGTCAAGGTTGAATATCTGGATGCTGGAAGTTGTATGTTGTATGTACCTACCTCCTTAGTTACAAGTGTGCGTACTTACAGGGGGAAGAAAACCCGTCAACTCAGACGAAAATTAGTTGGTAAAGCACGAAGCTTATGGACTTTCAAAGTATGGTAAGGATACGGCATAACGACAACGGCAACGGCAAGTACATACAGATTACAGATGCATAACATAGACGTAGAAGGAGGTGATTGTCGATGCCGAATGCCGATGCCGACAGCGTGAAAACCTGAAGGAAAGGTGATTTGGCACGGATTTTTCAAATGGATAATATAATGGTGAATAATACCCAATCAACATGTGAGAAGTAAATGCTTCAAACATATTAAAATTTACAGCACAAAGGAGAGAGAGACCAACCATAACCATACCGTTTATGTTTAGAGACGATACATGATACTCCTCAAAACTTGTACATAGCACTCGACAAGTGGGGACTGCGGGTACACCTTTTCTAATCCTAAGACAAGAGCAAACCAATAATCTAATGTGTTATTGTTATGTTATACGCTCATATTCCATCCTTGTAAAAATAATAATAGTCACATCATGAGTAATCGCTCTTGTACGTGACGAACATACATGCAATACTTTTTGACTGAATTACATGCTTTCACATGAATGTATAATTACACCTATACTTTACGTATTTAAGGGGTCACTAACAAATAACACATGATTGAATCGCTTGATTTTGATTTTGATTCAGTATACCAAGTCATAATAATTGTAGTATGTGCACATATCTCGAGTCTATAGAAGACACAAAAACGAAGGCTATGGTGTATACAACTTCAAAAATCAACTCAGCATTCAACGACACCGCGTTCACACGTACTATGTACAGACTGCAGACAACGAAAATACATGCATTCGATTTCGATTACTTGGCGAAAGAACATTAGGCATATATACTGCTATATAGCTGTGTACTTTCAATGTATTGATAATATTCCAGTGTAAAACCCAAAAACAAAAATGAAAAGACCAACTCTCGGTTCCGTCTTCACTCTCGTACTACAAAAAGCAGAAAGGGTCCAAAACGCTGGGATACGTGATGCCGAGTGTAGCCACACCAATGCTGAATGCACCGAAAATTTACAAAAGTACCTACAGAGCTTAAGGAGCGCTCAGAGCCAAATAATGGGATATTGCTTCAATTGTTGGAGGGCACACATCCTCACACATGTTTTATTGTCCATGTTACACCTCTTCCTTTCTCATAGTGTCTCGATTCATCACGGAGCATGTAGGTGGCTTATAAATTATTTAGCGTCGATTCCTCCATGTTCATACTATACAGTGTGTCTCATAATTTTAAACTCACCCCAGATTATGGGGTTTTCTTCCCTTCCAGAAGGAATTTTTCAGCGAAAGTTTTTTTATTAGATGACCACCCACTATTAATTAGGATTCAACTTTGATTGACCCCCAGGGGTCGAGTGGTTCTCATACAAATAATTAAAAACCGAAAATGGGGTGTCTCAAAATTTTAAACTCACTTCACGGTTTTTTAAATTCAAAAAGCAATATCTCCCAGCTGAGCTAATGCAAAAATGTGAAAATTGGTATGCCTACTCTCACATCTGTTACCTACTCATAGAATCATTAACTTTAATAATCGGGTCACTGTAGAACTGGTAGGGCTGGAGAAGACGGGTCAACCTTGTGTCAACTTTTTTCCCCATTTGATAACATGCGAAAATCACGACTTGCACCACTAAATTCCTATACACATGCGCAAATGTCAACCGATTAAAACTTAAAGAAGTCGTCCATTAACACAATTAAATTCTCTACAAAACAGCATATAAGTCAATACTCAGGTCACTCGGGGTCACAAGACGTCTGGGATTGGACATTACGAAGAGTCGATGGAATTGTCTCAGCGGTATGCAACGCACCCTAATGTCCAATCCAAGATGTCTGTGACCCGATTATTAAAGTTAATGATTCTATGAGTAGGTAACAGATGTGAGAGTAGGCATACCAATTTTCACATTTTTGCATTAGCTCAGCTGGGAGATATTGCTTTTTGAATTTAAAAAACCGTGAAGTGAGTTTAAAATTTTGAGACACCCCATTTTCGGTTTTTAATTATTTGCATGAGAACCACTCGACCCCTGGGGGTCAATCAAAGTTGAATCCTAATTAATAGTGGGTGGTCATCTAATAAAAAAACTTTCGCTGAAAAATTCCTTCTGGAAGGGAAGAAAACCCCATAATCTGGGGTGAGTTTAAAATTATGAGACACACTGTACTATGTACTTCGGCTCAAAAAAGAAGGCCCGTAGCGCTATATAGCGTCTAGCTTTAATGCTGCATCACCTCAAGATCCTGAAGTATTATCTTTGAGCGAGAAAGAAATACTGATAGGAAAAGCATGTAGAACGTTTTTTCGTCTAAAAAATCTCCCATCGTTTTTTTTGGGCTAGGTCATTCAGACGAGAGACGAAGACGAGGGACCCATTGTAGAATTTGAAGTCGATGTCGAGTGAATCATAAGTAAGGAAGGGGAAGGAAAAGGAATCACGCCGATTTCCTTTAAATGTCTACGGAAATACATATAAGAAATAATGAGATTCGAAATTGAATTAAAAATGTAATATAATATACAAATAAGACTTTTTAGTCTAAGCACACCTAACAATTACATGTAATAAATCAAAAATTTTCAATGTCTGCCCTCATCCTCGTCGTGTTCGTAAGGTTTGAACTTTCCCCCAATTTCTTAACTCTTGAAGGAATACACACAAAAAATTAGTTCGATTGTCGATTTGTATAATACACTCGGCGTCGGCACCGGCACTCGGCAGTCTCACGATGTTTTATAACTCGAAACGGTTAAAACAATAACGATTATTAGTACGATTAATTCATCTGCCTCAACTCCTAAAACCATGTAACATTGACTGTTGGCTTTCGTTTTTGGCTTTTGACTGTTGCTGGATGCATATGATTATGTAAATGCATCCAGTCATGTACAGTATAAAAATCTGTGCTGCTACGTAATATGCTGTGCTATAGATTCCTATAGTTGGCTGGGTATAGAGTTTCAAGTAAAACGCCAACTCCAGGAATGAAATAAATAAAAGTCGTCGTTTTTATGCAAAATTCCAAATGTGCGTTTTTCTCTATGTGATCGAGAGTTTAAAACATTCAGACTCAAAAAAGAAGAAAACAAGTTTTGTGATAAATAATTCGACAGGAGTAATTACTTACATAGAGGAAAATACATACAAAGGGGTTGAAACTGTAATAGTAATTTTGATATTAACATTCCTCTGCCAATAATTAGAAACTATCAATTTTTATCGAATATTATTATTTTCTGTTATTATTTGTTATTTTCTTTTTTTTTCTTTTTACACAGACATGGACATGCGACCAAACGCCAAAGTTATAGCCTCTGGCTCTGGCTTCAATGACTTTCATCCCATAATTTATTTGACATTGTTCCGGTTTTCTTAATTAAATTGGTATCATTATAATTATATTTAAGATTTTCTCCTGATAAACATTTCCCATGTCGATGCGATGGTTGATGCGTATTTGGATATATGCTGATGTTGAGTCTCATCTCATAGCGGCGGCGGCAACGGCTCAAGTAAAATTTAAATACACACTCTCAAGAAGCGCTCACAATCGCACGGCTGACTTCAACTGATTAACATTAACATTATTATTGTTGGTTACACGTATTATACAAGGAACCACAAGCGCCCTGTCCAACTCTAGAATAATGCAGTGAATATAGCGACATACATTCTTCCTTTTTTGTTTATTACATTGTAAGTGGATGGAGGGACATCCATGGCCATGGGATGGAGAGATTCAAAGTAGGTAACTCTAATAATTATATATAGTAATTAATTCGTGTCTTTAAATTTTGTCTGTGGGTATATGTACGTATTACGTACCTATGCGTTTTGAACGGACGTAGGATGGAGATATGTTAATGTCGAAAATATGAGGAACAGGTTCTCTCTCTTCTCTCTTGAGAGTCTTAAGCAATTTCCTTTATAGCTTATAACTTATTTCTTGAGTGACTATTAAAATATTAGAAACAAACAGTGATCATGATTATTGTGTATCTATCTGAGCAAGACGATAGACGTTTGAATGTTTTGACGTTGAGCGTTGAGCGTTGGTCGTTGGACGAGAGACAATACTACCCACATTTTATCGTAATCGTCATCGTAAAAAGAATGAGGAACATACAGCATGTAAATTCACAGTGACTTTGTGACCCCAAACACTCGACTTTATTGTTTTCACATAAATTATTAAGTGAAGATAGGTATACACACAATGTACATGGACTCCTCATCATGATCATCATCATCATATTATTATTATTCCGAACAATTTCATTGACCATCACCATACCATAAATGTTTTCTCAAAATAAGAAACTGTAAAATATACCAGACTATTGAGATTGACCATTGACCATTGACCATTAGAATCCACAATATTGCATCTTTTAAAACTAATATCTCGTCAGTGGTTATTGGTGTGTCTTTGTCTGGGTCTTTGTTCTTATGTCTTTGATCATTACTTATATTACATCTCTACCCCATGACGCTTTACAACTAATTTAATTCCATTCCACACTGACTGTCTGTGTATCTAGATAATTAAGGATTCTTCCCTCAACCATCACACAGCACTTAGTTTCAAACTTATATGGTTTTTTACAGCCTTTTTACAACTTGGAGGTAAAATATATATTATATCATAATAATAATAATATTATTACATATTCCCCATCCGCGCAATTATAATCACAGAGAGGGATATAGAAACTCTTTTACTTTAGGTTTACCATCTATGTAATTATGAAGCGTTGGTTTGATTGTTATTGCTCAAGAGGGTTTCTACCTACTTTACTAATACATCCAACATACAGCAATTATTAGCATTTCATAAATTTTAATCCGTTCGAGGATGGAGGTATTATACAGTATGTAATATGTTATGCAGACATATGTTTGAAGGTATCCCAACTCGGACAATTTTTAAAAGTGGAGACGAATTAATCACACATACATATTATGTATAGTGAATAGTTCTAATTCTAAATAAGTGTATATAGTAATATTTTCATTTTTCCGTTTGTTGTGAACATTAACATAAACTGAAAACCCGCCCACAGTAGTTACTTTTCCCTCGTAATGGGATTATTGTGTTATGTAGTGCTTGTAATTGCCATGAGCTCTGTGTGAATCTCAGTGAGGAGGAAAGTGAGGCTCATGAATTTTCCATGAGATTTCGATAATGATGGGCAATAACTTGCTTCATTGATTATAGGTACTTACCCCCGTCCAAATCCACGAAGTGATATTATTTGCATAGTTTTCTTAGCAGTTATCAGTCAAATGGCTTGTGCTTACTACACACTACTATATAGTACACATAGTTAATAGTTGAAATCACATGATAACCACCAGATTTTAATATTTTCTTTCCATTTTTCTTTATAGTTAGTGGCAGATTTACAGATATCTGTAAAAATACATACATGTATATATATACTTCTTCTCGTCTAAAACTTAACTCATCCATCGCATCTGTAGTTCTGTTCTGTATTTTTTCCCTCTCTCCTTACTAATTTTTTATACCATAAATTATTTGGCCACGGATTGTCTGTTCAGATTCAAATCTCAAGCTTAACGAAAAATCAAAACTAAATCTGTGTGCTAAAACTGAAGAAAAAAAAACATCTTTTTGCAAAGGGAGATGGTTTTGCAAGTGTAATCAAAATCAAGACGAGTTGCTCCCATGATTAGGCTTAACATATGTGTAATATGTAGGAAAAAACGTGCTCCATTTTAAACATTCAAAGGCTTCTTGATAATACAGTTGTTTTTGTTGTTGTTGGCGTATTTGCTATTATTGTTACAGCATTTTGTTGAGATATCTTCAGAAGATTCCCAGGCCCTGGCTTATATATATACTAATAGAGGTGGACCTATACTTTTAGGTGGGTAATGGACGGTATCATAGGTGGATATGTACATGCATATGGACAATGGTCAAAATCTAATTATTACTAAAAAGAAAATTCGCAAATAAATTGACAAATATTGCCGTAGGGCTCCTTGTTCGTAGTTCCGTTTTTGCTACCTTAGATCTCATGGAACATTAATGAGAAGTGAATATCATCTCCTCCATCAGCTACGCCCAGAATATAATGCATGTGTATAGGGAGAAGGAACAACCGAAGGGAGGAATAATGGAGGGGAAAAAAATGAAGGAGCAGGACGAGAGTACCTAATTGAAGGAACACTCTCAACTTCAACTGTTCAACTCTCTTCTATGGGTGCATGTGGAAATGGAGTGTACCTGTTCCCCCCACATTACCTCTGTGTATAAACATTAACGTTTACATACATGTTCAGCCAGCACAGTCACAGTCAACAGTTGTTAATTTTTTTCGAGTGAAAAATTTGGACGTTTGACTATATAGGTGTACCTACCAATGTCTTTTGAGTCTTCTAGTTGGTTCGGCTGTGACTTGACACGCAAACTCATGTGCAAACCTTTAGTAATAATAAAAACTAAAATAAATAACTTTTTCACTTTGGGTATGGCCGTTGACGGTTCTGGTTCTGACTTTTAGTGAGTAGTGAGGGAACAGATTGTGGAAAGTCAGAGCCTTTGTGTCTGTGTTTGCAATTTTATTTTTTCCCCAAAAATTAATTATTGTTCAAACATGGATGTGGTAAATAATTGCACAAAATATATGTAACACGAATTTTCTGATTAAATTTGACCCCAACATATATATTCTTGTTTTTTGCATATTTTCCCAATCCCTTTCATATTCGATTTATATTTTTTTTTTGCCTTATGACAATTCATCAGCTTATATATTTTGCACACCTTTGTAAATTGTATTCTCAAGACATATGGTCATTTTGTTATTTGTTTATTAATTTATTTTTGCTCTCCAATCTTATCATTATAAAGCTTGCAAAAAAATTTGTGAAATAGACTTCATTTTCATGGAGTGGAAAATTTAATTTTTTGAGATCGAGGTCAACACCTGCTGCTCAAGATATACATTATTAACGATTCCATTCCGCCATTCATAATAATATATTCACAGCAAACAAAATTAAAAATCCTTTCCTTCCTTTACATGTTTCTCGTTGCTTCTTTCTAGTTTGGATGATTCTCCCTCTTGAATAAATAATTACTTTAGTATGTCTAATTATTTGCATTTTAATTTGTAAAGTATTATCGAGATTTTTAAAATGACTTTTCTTAAAAAATTTCACCTCACCTAGAGCAGCCTCTTGAACACAATTGAAAACTCAATACAAATATCTGTACTTGACGAATTCAAATTTAAAATTGAATAGATACTCATACAGATAATATGTGATGATTGCGGATGTGGATGCTTTCACTATTAAAGTTTCCCCATTAAATTGTAAGAATATTAAGAAGAATATGCACATGCAAGTAAAATAATATGCTCAAGCATGAGCGTGTGTGTGTGTGTGTGAATACCGTTTTCAAAGTCAAAATTGAAAAAAGAAGGAGAAGACGAAGAAGACTGGCATTGAAAATTGAGAATAGCTTTTCGAGACTCGAGTGTGTATTTAACCATGCAAATGTCAAGATGAAGTGAACTGAATTAGAGCCAGTTTAGTTTTTGATGATGGTTTCAAGATAAAGGTGACGTTCTTGACAAAGAATTCATTTATCTATGTGTGCTAACATTACGAGTCCGAGTACAATGGATTGCGGACATTACAGTGCAATTGTATTATATTCTCATACACAAACTTGCATAGGTTCGAGCTTTCGTCTTCGTAGTCTTATATTTTTCGTACTCGTCTTCTTCTTCTTCTTCTTCTATTCATCATCTTAATGGTATTGACATACCTTCATGTAGTCTCCCCTCTAATCTACGGAGCTGTACAAGAGGATAACGATAAACCATAAAGGCCGAGAGAGTGCCGAGAGTCGCGCTTTTATTCGTTTTAGATTTAGTTTTGCTGACGCGTCATCGTGTCGTGTTATTCGTGTTACAGTGCTTTTTCGGTTCATCAAATCTATATCCCATTACATGCAAATGTAATGTAATGTGAAGTCTCATCTCAACTTCCACTTCGACTCTCATCCCTCTCAGTCCATCCATTTCCATTCCATCAACAACAACGTGCGAGTCAAACAAAGGTAAAGGAAACAGTCTCCTTAACCGACACTACGACTGCCGACACTGAATCTCAAGTAGTGTTCCCAGAAAAAATTTAATTTACTTGAAACTTGAGTAATGAGTCTTGAGCTTTATGGGCTGAGACACTTTGAGATCCCATGCTATGTAAATGTACGCTTATAATATCAAATAAAATATGATGCATGAAAAAGCATTAACTGAGAGCATTTCAGTAGAAAAATGTTTGGTCTTGGTGGAGATCGAGCCCAAGTGCACTGAATAACGTTTTAAAAATCGTGAAAATTGTTGTACTGCATTTCAAAGTCACAAAATACTAGATCAACGTAGGGGAAGCGTGTGTAGGATGGAACTGTATAAAATAAGCATAAGTTTTAAATGAATAGAAATAAGTAAAGTCACACACAGTCATACACAGATTATAATTAAACACTAAAAATCCACATCAAGTATTGTCTCTATATCCATAAGTAAAGCTCATAATTATCCTGCAGCTTATAACGTTTCAAGAGAAAATAACAATCTTGATGATCTCATGTGCTACAAACTGCGGTGCTGTACTGCAAATAGTTACCTACCTACCTCTGTTTTTTTTATTCCTCTTAAAAGGTAAAAACGAATTAAAGCCTGTCAGTACAGTGAGCAGTAAGCGGTTTTGCATACAACAATGGTAATGTCCATGCGATTGGAATGGCTACAATTTATTTGTATCTTGTTTTTCTCATTAAATAAAATAACTGTGACATTTTTGGGCTTCGGCAATGGCTTTGATGCTAATTTAACATCGTTACTGATAGCCTTTGTAAATTGCATCGAGTCGAAATTTTTAGGATTTCATTGAACTATCTATAAATCCAGAAATACATATAGAATTTTTGTTAAATGGACTTTGAAAAAAATAACGTGCTGAAAGACCTGATCAATACGACACCTGAGGTGTCCGTCCCCGTCGTCCTTGTCATCGTGCAGTGTTACACATTATATTAGAATACACGAGAAAAGAAAACCCACAGGCCCATATGCATATGTAAATGTGTCGAATGCCAAAGTGGAACTACGTTACGTTCCATTATACAATTTTACAACAAAGCACAACGGAACTATTTACTTGTTCGCACATTTCACATTTTTGTCCTTACACGATTACAATTACAGCTAATAATGGGAAAATGGCGTGGACGGTTTTAAATTTTAATTCTTCAAAGAACTAATGTTGAGTGAATGTGCTGAAGCTGAGTGAGAGATTCAAATTCAAATAAAGTTTGTTCAGCTTAAGTACCTTTTCTGTCTAGTCTCTGAATGCCTGTGTGTGTGCTTGTGTGTGTGTGTGTGTGTGTGTGTAGGAATTCTTGAAATGATAATAAGGTGAAGGGCTATCCCCAAGTTCGTCATTATCTATACATCAACGTATAAACTATGAGATTTTTTTTGTATTGCCGAAATCGACATCACCTGGAGAGTTTTCCATATTATGACTTTTAGATGTAGACCTATAGGCACATTAAAAAAAACGTAAAAGCAAAGCGAGTCATTTTTCTCTTGTGTTTTTCTTGTGCTATTTCATTTTGTCATTTGTTGTCATCAATCGTGTCGTGTTTCTTGTCGCATCGTCGTCTGCAGTAGGTATAGGTAATAGTTTGCAGACTAGAATACAAAATCGTATAGAGACTTTCTTTCAGAAATCGCGTACCAGCAGTCCAAGTACCACTGACTGGGACACGGGGCCAAACCTCAAATAAAAAAAGCAGTTTTTTCCCCTCTCTTTCTTTGAAAGGTCCATTTAAATGTTCAAATGTATTTTTTTATGTGAGTACTCTCTTCTCTGATTTAAAGACTACAATGCAATGCAATGTAAATGATAAGATACAACTTACAACCGAATCGACAACTACTGTAACCAGTACCAGTGTATGCAATAAACTTTGAACTTGTAAAAGGCCCATACGCAATAGATTCCAAAAGTCTAACAAGAAAATGTAAAAAGTTGAGAGAAGCTATGAAGAAATCTCTGAGTGCGTGAATGTGTGGAATGGATAAGGATTTTGGGATTGGATAATGTCACATTCCGTGTTGTTGACTGGGAACAGACGTTGTTAGTTGATATTGTAAAAATTGTGTGTGTGTGTGAAAATCATGAATAAATATACCTACTTACCTACCTATATAAATTTCGTCTTACTTGATCGTAACTTAGAGCTAGATGAATGAATGATGTATTGATGTGACACGACAAGACACAGAACAGCACATTTACTTTAAGCTTTTACATTCCAGGAATGTTGGCCAGAACATAGAGCCATTTGACCATTTCACAATTTCTTCGTATTTCATGAATAATAATTTTGACAAAAGGGAATATAAAAATCCAAATCTATACAAGAGAGGAAGAAGATAGTTAAGAATTTGAATTTGAATTCTTTCCTCACACACTACACATATTATATACACATTATGCTTCTAATATTATTTGACATGAAAAATGAAAAACGAATCTTCTTTCTATCTCCCTCAACGACATTTATAATTTGAGTGTGAGATACATTTCAGCTGACACGCACACGGAGTCATGAAAAGTGTTTGTTGTGTTTGTGTGTGTGTGTGTCTTGTGTTGGCTGTTGGCAAGCTTCCAAAAGGATCGAAACAAGTTAATGCTTGTGGTACAGAAGAACCTACATAATTAAATGAAATATAATTTACAGGGGAATAAAAATCCGATTAGACTTTCTGTCCACATTATTCATATCTTATATCCCTTTACATTATTTTTCTTTTTAAGTTATTCGATACTTGTTACGAGATACAGGGACAGGGGCAGAATTAAGTCGGATCCCCACTTAGTATTTACAGCCATTTCTAAACTACACACACAGGCAGAGGAAGGCTGACGACTATATAGGATTTAAATTATTTAAGTAGAAATTGCTGTTGATAAAAAATAAATTAAAGTCTAAAAAGTTTAAATTTGAGAAGTTGCCTCTGCCTCTTGTCCTTTATGTTATATAATCCTCTGCCTGGATTTATTTCAAGTGGCCCCTGTTGAATATATTGTGTGCAAATACTCGTTAATAATCGTTTCTTCTTTTACTACGTATGCAAAAATTAGCATCTCACACAGGCAAATTAATTTTGTGTACGTCTTTCGATCAAAGTATTAAGTAGGAGGCAAGACTTATTAACTTTGCATATAGTATTAAAAATACAAACATGTAAAAATAATGATCTCTTATTCAAGTTTCCAGACTTGATTATGACAGCATATAGGTTTCTTTTACAAAGATGTGTATAGATATAGACACAGGCAATTATCATGTAAAGATGTAAACCCACCAATTACTTCAGATTCCCACGTATCACAAGAGAAAATCTGACACCAATAACTTGTAATATCAACATTCAACATGTCAAGTGAAGTGGGAAATGCCCAAAAACCACAAGTCAGCATCAGCATGGTTTCACACAGACAAGAGCCTCAGTAATTACTGAGAATAAGTGTAAATGGATCAAAATTATGAATTAGGAAAAACTCGTTGTCTCAAAAGCTGAAGCTCAAGTGCCTCTTAAAACTTTTTGGCAATGGCCACATACTAAAAATGGTCATAGACAACCACACTGCTATGGCTCTTGCCTCTCTAATTAAAGAGCCGAGCAGGAGGAAAAAAACCATGATTCAAACCATTTACCATTTTTATCCAACATATAGTACGTAGTACTCCTTCCTATATGCTCATCTCATCATTAGACTGACTAGTGAGATTGTAATTCGCAATGGAATCCCGCCAGGCCTGCAGAACTCCCTATATATAAGATGTGCACTCACGATAAAAATATTAAATTTAATAATCTTGCACTTACAGCGACAAGAGCAAAACTGACCGAGTCAGTCAGTCAGTCAGTTAGCACAAAAAAACATAAGGATATTGTAGGTGTGTTTGTGTAAATGCAAATTTAATCGAATCGTATCATCATAGTATCATATCAAATCTCATATCGTTTCATAAAGTTAGGACAACTATGTGGACGCGAGGACGTGCACTGCATGAATTGAGTCCTATTCGGAATTTAATACTTGCCAAATCCATACTGTCAGACTTTTTGTCTTATGGTATTACTGAGAATGAAGGTCACACATACCACCAGTCACCAGTACCAGGGACAGAGACAGACTAACTTCATCAGCCAGGCCAGAGGGACAATGCATATAAATATTCTTGTTAAATCCTCAGTAGAACAGTTCAGCACTCAGTCAGTCAGTCCAAATAAATAATTTCTGTCGCCTACGCGCGTTTCCTATAGTACCACGGACGTGGCCGTATCCATCCGTAGCTAGTTCACTGAGAGAGTGAGTGGAAGGATTATTATTATGAGGCACAATTACACACCTCTGGATTTAAAAAAAAAGTCGAGTCGATAGAAGAGCGACTCAAGCAACTAACTCAGAAACTATCTAACGACATGAATGACTTATCATCAGAGAATTATTGAGCAAATGGTAATGATAAGTAATGATACGTAATACGTAATAATGTATGCATGACCGTGTGTCTCACCATTTTTTACCCACCACCATACCACCACCACCATTTCCATTAGTAACCGACCGCGTACGGACGGACTACGGACACAGACGATGGACAGATATCTCATGTAAACTACACACACTACAGATGTCTTCCTCTACATAAGCACACTCTACTACTACTACTACTACTACTACTAATAATAATAATAATACTACCAAAGCCCAAGCCAAGATAAAATATCTATAGCGGCACAAGATATGATGATTGAGCTTGCGTTCAATTTCAATGCATATTTAACATGCAGCTCGACTTCGAATTTGACTTGGGCTCACAGTCTTGGAGTGGAGATCTTGTGTATGTGAGTGTGTGTGTGTGTGTGTCTGTGCAAGTCATAAAAATAAAGGACTCGGGGCAGGTTTCAATGTCTTGTCTTGAGACTTGATGTCTGTCTGACAATGAGTCCAGGATGAAGTTTGCTGGATGGTATGGTATGGTGGTTGGCATTGGCATTGGTAATGGTGGTGGTGGTGGTGTGGTGCTGATGGAAGCTAATTCTTCAGCTGTCTGTCTCTCATCTGACTCAAAATTTTTGCCACACCTCTTCATCCTTTCTACCACAATATTAACACTCACAGACAATAGATTCTTTTAAATTGACTCAAGATTGTGTAGACTCTTGAATAAATACAAGAAAGAAGTGTTTGTACTTTTATTTATGACTTGAAATTCTGAATGGACAGGACGAGCTCAGGTTTAGCACTATGGCAAGTCGCGTTCATGCATACAGAATATACATACGGGCTCCAGAACTACTAACTACTATACTAGTACGGTCCCTGCATTAGCTAACAACATTCTCAACCATGCAAGTTTTTACTTTTGTACATCAGAATCAATAATATTGTAATACTGATAATCGTATTGGGAGTCTGCGTACTCCACCTGTTGTAACTACCTGTTGCCCCGCACACATTTCTTACTGTCTTTATTTTACTACTATATAGGTATGCACCTCTCTGTGTAGGCAGTCAGAGGGAAGCCATCAGTCATGAGGAAAGAAAAATAAATAAAAAGTAAACATATTGTAAGTTTCAATTTCAAACAAATTACAACTACATAAGTTACAAGAGAGAGACAATGAAAAAAAGGAAGTAGCAACATCAACAGTAACAACTCAAACGGCATTTACAAATGCATATATACATACAGTATTTGGCATGTGTCTAACTAATCTGTAAAACAATTACATGGTATCTATTGCATTTAGAAAAAGCCATATAATAGTGTAGGTATAATCATACGGCCACGGCCAAGACAGATCCTCACTGCACTGTAAGTGTAATCTATAGGACAATGCGTAACCAATATTTTAATTTTTATCCCCATTGGTCTTTTGCTTCGGTCATTCAAATCACCGAACCAAATGCTAAGTAAACTGACAAAGTTCATGATGATCTGTGCGAGAGTATAATATGTATGTTGTATGTACAGTACATAACCATGCGGACAAAGGACGAAGGACGAGGACGATGCTATGGACGACGGGAGATTAAATAAATTTAAATTTATTATTTAGTGCTAAAGGTGTTGGATAGCATAATAACAGTCTGGACGGTGTAAATAAATAAGGAAGAATGATCCTCTCTATGTTACTATGTATACTTATGCCACACTGGTGCTGGTGTTGGTGAGCGTAATTAAGGGAAGACAAGAGAGCGAAATTCATCGAGAAATCTCAATTCAAAAAATTCCCTTCATCGTACATTTTCATCCAGCCCATCACTCAATCATGAAAGACACTTTAGGTGATGAAAACCAGCAGCAGTCCTCTCTGTGTGTGTGTGTTTCGGGTCGAAGTCGAAGTCGAGACGTCGAGTCGAGAGATCGAGAAGGAATATTCTTTTATTCCCTTTCTTCCCAAAGGAAATCTATAGGAAAGCTCTATGAGCACATTGTAATTTTAATATTGTTCATTTTCGTTCCGGATCTCCTGACATATTCTCTTCTCTCCTCCATATGTCTATGTGTACACATGGATAATTTGGTTCGTCAAACTCATTGTAATATAATTTGTAGTTTCGGTCACTGCCCATGTCTGTATACTGTACAGAGTCAGTCTCTATAGTCAAAGTCAAAAGTAATAATCGAATTCAAAATTTCCCCTCAAGTTATAATATTCATATATATTGGAAACTATAACATTAACATTAAGGCTCAATGTATAAATTATAGACTTGGCTTCTTTATTCAATGTAAAATCCCAATACTATATAGATATTGCAGTACCAGTACCAGTACCAGCATAATTCCCTATACAGATATGGGTAGAACCGTAGAGAAACAAGTAAATGCACTGTTGTATTGCCTGCTGCTCCTTCAAAGTTAAGAATTTTTATGTTTATGTTTATCTTATCTGTACATAGTATCTGCGCGTTCACTTAATAAATTTTCTACCCAAAGTCTCTCTGCATACTTATATATTGCTGTATTTGGTACGGGAACTTACCTTACTATATGTGCTATGCTCCTGAGGAGCCTGTCAATTACATTTTAATGTACTAGGAAAATAAAATTCAAATTTAAAAAGAAATTCAAACGAAAATTTTTTTATTTTCTGCGCCTTATTGTTTCCATTATATTCTATTCCCACTAAACAGACTATACTTATATAATTGCTTGAAATTAAACATGTTTTAAAAATTACACAGCACAGTCCAGGCATGACAATACCAATAACAAAACCAATGCCATGGAACTATGGAATGGAGAATGAATGGAAGAAGGAGCTCCATGAAAAAATTTCAAATTTTTGCAATGTATCCCTCTTGGACTCCTCTAGGAACCATTGGAACCAGTGAGAGTAACGCCATATGCAATACAGTTGGGCACTTTAAAAGGTAATTCCTTCTCTCCCGCTGCTCACCATTTCAAATCCGAGCAAGAAGTCATGCAGTCATGGAATAGTCAATAACTAATCAGTAGAAGTGGAGCTTCCCGTAGTGTGATTGCACACTTTATTAAGAAGATGGTTTGCAGATTGAGATTTAAAAAAAAAATCCAACACTTTTCCTATACGCTTACATATATACAGATAAATATTATAGGTATAGGCTTCCCTATATATAATATTAATATACGGAGGAATTCTTGAATACAAAAACAGAATCAAACAGAGCTATCGGTAGATATATCAGTATGTAGATAAGTTTATCTTTTTCATTTTCTTCCCTATGCTGAGTAGCCCTTTAGTTTTGCATTGAAATCAGCTTGCATAAAATAAATTAAAAATTGCTATCTCGCCGAATCTACTTACTTCTTCTCATGTGCTCTTCTAGTGCTTTGTAATTGTATTAGGTATGTGTATGTTGCATGGGGCATGGAGTATGGAGTATGGAGGATTTCCAATATATTTTATTATGTACTCAAACAATGGGGACTGGGTGATGTGTGCGGACTTGTGTATCTTATTATTCCTTATAACCGACGCTCCGATCACAAGTTACAAGTTCTCATTACTAATATGGACTCAATTTTTTTTTTCAATTCAATGATAATGCGTTCTCGATCAATTTATTCATGAATTCAATTCACTGAAACCAGATATGCATGAGAAGTGGAACTACTCTGTATGTATGTACAATGCTCATGGTGCACTCAAACCAAATTCTCAATTACTAGCTCATATTTGAACTTGCCCCATCTCTCTCTCTCTCTCTTAAATATAATATATAAAAAATATCCGCCGTTTCCAAATCAACACCTCAATTTCAATACATCCGTCTCACTATTCACTATTGCAAAGTTAACGTCATTATTATATTTCAAATTGGAAATGACTTTTTGAAATATCTGTAGGGAAGTAGAAGAAGAAAAAAAAACATTTTTTTAGAAGGAATATTAAAGAGAGCAAATTATGGACATTACTTGAATGTGGAGCGCCCACAGAATTTTAACATGTTCATAATATGCAAAAGTCTATTGAACACTTTTGAACTCCGTGTCGTCCTCCAACACCTTCAGAATATGTAAATCGGAGTGCGTCTCTAATATTCTGATTAATTAGTATGCGAGACAGAAATGTACTTGGACTCCAAGTATTCAAGTTATTGCTGTTGTAAAAGTACTTTGGGTGAAAGCCCCTTAGTATAGACGATGCTGAATTTTGATTGATCATATGCATGCTAATGGAGTAGGGACAGGATATTAAGTATGTATATATGGCGTGGTGTGATGCTCATAATAGAAATGGAAATTAAATGGTTTCAAAAATTTCTATCGAGTATCGAGCATACAATAAAAATATTGACGAGAATTTGTGGCGTCCATAACACTATGTATGGCCTTTAGCCTGGCGACATTCTATAATTGAAATATCAAGTCATATCATACGTAAATTCCAATCAAACAAAAAAAACCAACCCAATCCACTATAAAGTTTCTAAAAGATAGATAGACGCGAGACATATGCATAGAAAAAGAACAAGAGAATAATAATTGGTTTTATTGGACTAGAACAAGTTTTGTGCCACAAAGTCTATACCATTATCTGTGACATCAATACCAATAATTCCAATATCAGTATAATATATACTCAATCCCAATAACAACTCAACATTTCTCTGCCATGTTGATTGGGGTGATGCGGATTACTTACGATGCGATGGTGAGTTATGCCAGGCCAAAGCGAACAGAGTGCCCGTGTATGTAGATACTTGTACTTGGTGTGTTAACAATATTTTTTTGTTTGCCATATCGTTTTCTCCTTGTTCTGTACTGCATTGCTGGTGCTGGTACACTTTTAACATTCAAAGTAGTCTGTCTTCGTAGAGTTTACATGGTACACAGTAAATACTTGGAAGTTGTAAAGCAATGATAGATATTTTATTCCCCCTGATTTACGACTTGAGTGCGGGGTGTGGGGCATGGGGAATTGGGGGTGAACAAAACAAAATCCAAATTGATTTTTTTTACAAGTAACTCTTTTCTTCTCCAGTATAGTGATTGCTGTCGTCAATTCATACAGCGTATTATTTAAAGTTTAAGATGTACTGTATAGCGTGTTTAGTACACACAGTTAAGTATATAAGAAGTTGGCAGTGATATTGATACAATCTCCATTCTGCCGAGCATTGTCAAAGGTGCATTTTCATGATCCTATCATCGTTGGACAAAAGGGATAAAATGGAAATGAGTCTTCCCATGTATGTGTGTACTTCTCAAATGTCCAGTGCTTCTGACCATTTTAATGCCAATATTATGCAAATGCATTATTTCCAAGAAACGTGTAGTGTGTGTCTAGCTAAATCGTTATCGTTATTGTCCGTCCTTATTGATATAAAATCAAAATGCAATGTAATTGGGATGGATGCTACGGAGGGAGCCGCGGCATAGACGACCGTCCGTAGGACGTAAGTAGGAGAGATGCACAACCAGAACCAGTGGTGGTTGTGGTGGTATGTAATCCAAATTGAAAGACCCGTGATTTAGAGGTTGCACTCTCCGCATGGCTCTAGTGGAAGTGCAATGGCATCATAATCATATCGTAAATTCGTAATCGGAACATTTACACAGGTAGGTATTTGAATTACACCAAGCAGAACAAGCACATATACACGCTACGACCACGACGAAGACGAACAGACGAAGTACGAAGCGTGAAATGCCTAGTTGTTCTGCTGCGGCTCTGATGATCGAGATACTGTGTGTGTGACAATCTCAAGAAACAATTAAAAAATTGGAGACATGGAAATTCCACTAGTGGAATGGAATGACTGACTGAGTGACAACCAACTATATACAACCCTTATACTTCCTTTAAGTTAACCTTAAGTTAAACTCCGTGTTTTTACAGTTCTGTACATACAGTGGACTTGGACAGTTCTCAGAGCAGAAACTCCCCTGGCGATAGACTTCATTTCAATTGTAAATTTTGTACTTAGGATGTCATAAAATTAAATCACACCAACCAAATGTCCAATGCATTTAAAGATACAGACAGTCATGAGCGTCCGACATTATTTGTCTGTCTTTCCCATTTTTTTACTGTCTCCTGAGTTTTCTGGCATATGTGTTTGTTCTTATTGCTGTCGCCATTGTTAGTATGTAAAGTACATAGGAGGAAATCTGTATTGTACGCACGTGTGAGCGACAATCTTGACGCGGAGAATAACATATTATATGACATGATTATATTCTAATGACAATCACAATTAATGACTTCATTCATCCCCGATTTAAATTCATATTCACACAACCATGTAATATATTTTATTTTTTATAGTTGTGTATATAGAGGGGGATTTACAGTTACAGTTGTAAAATTGTAATTTGTAACGGAAGTAAGATTTTTCATATTTTAGTTTCTTTGAACTGTACTTTTGGATTTCTTGAATAGTCCATAGAACAATTTAATGGAGGGAACTATATTTATCTAGCGTTCTAATCTTGTCCGCTTGTATTTGTATTACTGATACTGCACTGATATTTGCCTACTTAAAAAATTCATGCTTAGGCCTCATACGCTTACTATTTAGAGGTTATAAGGTAACATTGAAAATTTAAATGCAAAGTAAACAAAATAAATTGTCTCACGTTGTTTTACAATCCCCAATTCGTGCTAGAAATCCTCATCAAATAATGTAAATATAGCTTTAGAAGTGTAAGAAACTTTACTTCAGCCTAGAACTAGATTTATCAATTAGCACGTGACTCTTGTGAATTGTCATGGCTTGAATTTTATATTTTCTTTGTATGTAAGTTTTATACAGGATTGTTCTATAAATTCATATTCTGTGATCAAAAAATAATATATGGATTTACACAAGGATAGTATTGTTTAGTTTATTAATTTTCAATAATACAACAAAATTTTGCCTACACACATGCCCCGCAACATCCCTAGAAAATAAATATTGAAAGTTTGAAATTTTTCTATCTAGATAATTGTACTATTGTCTATTGTTCAAGAAATTGAGAATTATTATGAATACTGATACTTCATTCAATAAACTTTGAGGAGTTTACAGATTCCAAGTCAGAAAACAGTCAAAGTCAAGGAGATGATTTGTCATAAAGGTAAAAACTAAAGGAGAAGATACCTTTTGTTGTACACTTATGACTTTTTGTGCTGTTGTAAAAATGAAAATGCAAAAGATCTTTATGTATTCCATCCATGATTTATGAAGATAGACAGAGGAGAGGGGAATTAAGAAGGAAATGACTCGTGACTGTTATGACATGACCCGAAAGTGACACGTGATGGGAGGTCAGCTTGAGACCAAGTCCAAGTCGGCCCGCTTGGAAAATAAAACCGAGACTCGAGAGATGACGAGGAGACCGTGCGAGAACCGTACTGACTGTAAGAGAAGACGCGGCTCTGAGAGCGTGTCTTGTTTTTATTTCCCTCTATGACCGACCAAACCAATGCCATCATATCCCCAATCCCAATCCCTATCCTCATCATCGTGCTTGAAATGTTAACAAGCCCAACTGTGAAAAAAGAGCTGACCCGCCGTTTCTATACCTATTATAATATTTCTCGAACGCTCATCCTAAGTCGTCTTTATCGCCTCCATCGACTTTAACATCCTACATGAATTTCAACTCACACAGGTCTCTATATGATGAGACTTTCGCTGAATGCTGAGGAGACGAGGAACCAGTACGCGACGTACAAAGTAGACGAGAAGGACAACGAGTACGCCACATGCGAGCAATCCCCAATCCCAATATATGTGATGTAAAATGTAAAATGCTACAAACAATCGTTAAGTGACCAAAGTCGTTTTTCCAAAACGTCGTTTTACTCCCTCATTGTTTGTCTATGCACACTGCTCTCCCTACGTATATTATTGCCATTACCTCTCTCCTCCATTGTTATTCTCCTCTTCAACTTAGCCTAATGTGTAATGTAATGTAAAAGTGAGGGTAATATAGTTAGTCTCGTACAGGCGCTGTGGTACTGGTTCTGGTACTGGGTAGTGTCAAAAGTGTACGACGCCGTTTAGGCTTTTGGCCTCTCACGATGCAACGTAACAGCCACGCCATAGAGAGTAAGGACCCAACCAAGCTTTTTATTCATTTTCTGACGAATTCAAGAAACATTTCATTTGTTAAAAAACATATGAAAAATATATGGCTCTTCTTGTTCACCAAATAAAAATCTAACTCATCATTTTCCCGCACCTTTTAATCATTTGAAATCGAATTTCAAATTCGACATTTACATCCATATTACGACACCAATTGTCTGCGTCTGCAGACCCATGCGCCATGGTCATGGGTTAGCAGTGCTTATAGCTTGCTTTCTGAACATTATTAAATTCATATATGCATACACTACAGCTTGAGACTGTCCCTATGGGTCATATCTATATGGTTATTATGGTACCTACATATATAATTAATAATGTGAGCTTCAAAATTCTTAGAAAACTTCAACAGTTGTAAGACCGCTAATCAGATTGAACAAAATCAAAAGCAAAAGCAAACCTTTCAACAATGCATTGAATTCCGCTGGAATTTTGGTTTGTGATTCTTTCTTCAAGCCTTCGTTATTCGGGACAGAGACTACAGGTACATATATCAGAACCAGAGGCTTCACATTCCATAACATAAAATTGAATATCTTTAAAATCCGTAACAGAAAGGATCTCGTACACACACAATAAAAATCACAACACACATACATACATTGAAATAGATTGAGGTCGCCCAGCATACACACAACGAGAAGGAACGATGAGTTATAGTTGTATCTGTACCTGACACTACCTATACAGCATCAATGCCGTGTGAGAAAAGAAGAACAAGAATTCAATTCAGCAGAGGTTTAGATATGGCTTTTCGTCGTTTCTGAGTCAGACTCTGTTCCTGTGTTTAGCTGCATACCACTTTTCGTTGGGTTTACACATTGCAGACAAACCTACGTGTGTCAGAGTTGGAATCGGTATGGAATGAGAGGCGTGATTCTTCATTCCCCAACTTCGTTTTCGTTACATTAGGATGTCGAATTTGGATGTGGCATGTACAAAGTCGGAATCGGGCATTGCGGCAGCTTTGTTCCTTTTACTTTTACGTTTTTTTCACGCTTATCTTTCATCAGACAGAACACAAATCCAAATACAGAACCTTCTTTAGTCAAAATTGACAAAGAAATCCTCAAATATTTCTATCTCTTTTAGCACCGAGACTTTTTCATTCCTCTTTACTTTTAAAATGCCAAGCATTTAAAGTTTAAAAAAGGAAGAAATGTTGTACTGCTTAGGACTGTAACCACCCATAGTTTTATTTAGGTATTTTTGGGAGGACGGGAGATGTACGAGTTGTGCCACGGTTTACAATTTCTATGCTGTATGTCTTTCTCATTAGTCTGAATCTGAATTTCTGAATTGCTTTATGATTTCATAGCAGGTGTAATAAAATTCCTCGTGCATGTAGGTACATACACAATTCTTCTTTCTGATGGCATTTAATTTAAGCGCTATATCATACATACAGAGTCCCTTTGGACACATCTGACGACGATGAGTACATAAAATGTTCTAGAATAAAACGTACCCATAGGTAGGTGCACACTTTCATATTTTTATTTTCTCGTAAACTTGTACTCGTAATGGCGACTTTGAACTCCATAATCTCAAGTTTAAAACCAGGGAATTTTTCATTTCCTGCTAAAACAAATATTGCAGATTTAGAATCCAAAATAGGCGTATTTACTACCTCAATTCAATCTTAGACCGCACATATAGCTTCATCTTTTTACGTCCAACTAAAAATTATCATTATTATTATGGTTATATTCTGGCAGTTATAACTTGAAAATATCCCCATCCTACCTATAGTAATCGCAAACAGGCACGAATTCAAATCAAAATATGAATCTATATAGTAATACTTAAAGTAAGTAGGCAGAATAATTATTACATAATGTATAATCTAGGAAAATGAAAATGGAAATGGAATAGAGGATAGTTAAAATATTTAATAATCATTTCGTAAGTCAACCACATATAGATGTAGACATATTTATGGCATGACATAATACCTATGAAGTAGATTGGTAGATGCATAAAATAATATAGAGCAATAATAATCTAAAATAATCAGATTGCTTTTCCTCTCATATAAATTCTCACAGAGGCAGGCGTACGTGTAATATGTGGACGTTATTCTGTAAATCATAATTTAGGTGAGGCAAGCACAAATTACTCAGTCAGTATGTAGAATGTAGACAGACAGTAGACAGACAGGTATAGATAGGCCCTTATTCTTGATTCTTATGGACATAACTTTTTATACCTTACACAAAAAGACGGAGGATTCTTCTCCATTAAATTAAATTGTTGTAAAACAAGTGCATCCAAGTACGCAGTAAATATCAACGATAAACCATTAAGAATCAGATTAAGTACGATTAGGCAATTTCCCATTGCATTCAAATGTAGATATCCCTATTCCTCGCTCCCCTCGTCCTCGTCTTCGTCTTGTTCCTCTTGCACTTAGCGAGGTAGTTAGTTACTTAAGGGTTAATAGACGGAAAACCACATGGAAAAACTCATTTCCCATGCTACTTGGGTGTACTTGTCGCTGGACTTTTCTTCTCTGTACAACACGGACTGACACTGCGACTTGAACATCGTTCGTACATTGCACAAGAGCAGACCAGAAACACAGAGATAGACTCGGCTGCATTAATTGTATGTAATGGGAGTAAAATTCGGCACAGGGAACAATATATAATTATACATACAAATGCAATATAATATGTACAGTTTACTTTATAGAAGCCTTAACAACAAGTCATACGGCAATATAACTATGCACACCCGTATAGAATTGTTGTTGGAAGTGATGGGAGAAACCGTTTCAATTTTCTATTATTTTGTTTAATAAAGTTGTAGCTAGGTTGTAGTTGTAGTTGTGTTTTTTTTGTCTGTATCTATAAGCATTTATCTACAGTCAATTTGTATATAGGTGTATGGATTGAAAAGGAAGAGTAACTTATTCCTATACGCTACATGAACAGTCCTTACACGCCATATGAAACAAAGCGAGTGAGACCACGTTAACTGAAACTGAATAAGAAAGGTGTAGTAGTCGTGTAAGTGTATAGTACATTGTTATAGGTGTAGGTATAGGTATAGGGAAGAGAGGCAAGAACAAGAACAAGATAACAAGGTGGGAATGGGCACTGGGAATTGAACTATCAGTAGGAGCCCAGCTGCTAAAATTTTTGCCGTCTTCCTCTCCTAATCTTCAATCGTCTTTCTTAGTTCTTTATCAAAAGCCAAGTATTATCAGTATCAGAGTCATTCTAATCTCAAAATGTGTACAAGTTTATACGTAGACACACAAGTTCATCAGGTGCATCTAACTTATTCTTACGATCAGATGTTGGTATGTACAGTCTACAGTATACTCACATCTTCTTTCTTGTATCTGTAGGTAATTATATGCTCAGACCCTTACCATCAATATAGAGACTTGCATAGTCTTACATAGGCTTTGAGATTGCATACTGTTTTTCCTCCATATTATGCTTGATCCCATTATAATTAATTATATTTACTAGGTATGCTTCTCTGAGACTGCACAAAATAAACGTCTACTGCTTTTATTTCTCTAGGTACTGCTTTTATTCCTTTGATTTAATTCATAATGTGAATTAAAGGGAGGAGTTTAAACAAAAGCACATGTTTTCACATACGCTTTTTTCCCTTTGCTCGAAATGCAATTACACAAGAACAACACAGCACTAACACAGAACATAATAGCAGAGTATTTAACTGAACTTTACATACATTAATGAACTCGCTAACTATAGTGAAAACGAAACTAAAACGATCTACTTTGATAGTAATTATTAGGCAAGTTTACAAAGCCAAGTTGTCAAGTATGTAAAACATACATAGAATACAGTATACAGTTTGAAGTCCGAAGCCAATTTGAAAGATGGATTGTAGAATAAACAAATAATTACAGGTGCGTGCGTTGCCTGCCTTTGGCATTGGCATTGGCATTGGAACTGGAATTGGATCTAGTGTAGAGGAAGTGTAGATTGTTGAATGACTGTACAAAGATACATTTTAGGTGCAAAGTATGTTCTATATTTATTATGTATGAATATATTTAGCTATATTGCTGCAATATTTGTAATATTTTTATAAACATTATACACACTCAAATCTGGATATGAAAATGAAAAGAACACGGAAAGTTTCCGTAATTATCGATTTGTTCCGCCAATGTTTTTGTAGAAATTCATTACATTGTTATTTCTTTGTGTGTGTGTTGCTCCATATGTACAGGAGACCTTCATGTTCTACACGGTACATAATATAGTATTATCGGCAATGCGGCCTGTGTAGTGTTATTATTGTTTAGAAAGGGGTAGTTAGAAAAAAAAATCCGGGTTTACTGTGAAGTTTTCGTTGATGTTTGAGAGAGCGAGATGAAGCTGCGAAGTCGAAGCCGAAGTCGAAGCCGAAACCGACACCAAATCTGAAAAGAAGCTGATTCTTCCCATCATGCTCACTCTGCCTGCACATAATGTTATAAAATATATATAATGTTATATCTATATACTGAGAGACCGCTTTTGCTTTTGTATTGCCTTGCCACCAGAATCGTTGTATCGCTATCGCTCGTGTTGGTCGCAACTTTTAAATGAAAGAACCCTGGGCTTTAACGATATTAAGAAGCAGCGAGGATCCACTTTAGTTTTCTCCTCATCATCATTTTCAACATTTCAACCTGAATCTGTGAAACTCAACTCATGCTTCCTCATCCCCATCCCCATCGCCATTGCCTACTGCCTCGTCTCTCCGTCTTCGTATTCAACTTCTCTCAACTTTCTGGATTTGGATTTTGATGAGATTACCAAACTTATCAGTATGATGTACGCAGCTCACATTCAATTTCAATAGGCAAAAGCAGAACTACCAGGACCAGAGACCAGAGACCAGACCAGACTCAAGACAGCCAACCTCTCGCAGCCTCACACAGGTAATCATCATCTGTTTCGCCTAGACTCACGAGTATAGCCATGAATTGAATTTTTATGCATTTTGTCTTTCTTCGTTCTCGCTGTATTTCTTCGTGTTATCATCCCAGAGTTGAATTTTGTGTTTCTTGTATCTTTTTTCTCCTCTGTACCTCCACATACGTAGTATTTTATTGCTTGTATATCATACTATATCTATACTGTAATTCAGAACTTCTCTCCTAATTTCAAACCTTATCTTTTCCCTTACACTAGTACACACAGAACATATATATTAGAGAAGGAAAGTCAATGTCAAGGTACCAATATAGTCAAGTAAAAGACACAATGTGTACCATGTAAGTTTTCATTTTCCATGTAAGAATTTTTTTATTATTGTCTAGATTTGGTTAGTAAAGTACAAGCAAGCACTCCGCACTGGTCACTATACTATACTACAGTATAGATACACCTTAAATTCAAACTGGAAACTACATCGGCCCATGATGCTACGTGCATTATCGTGTGGTATCATACTACAACAGCTGTGTATAAATTCAAAAACTTTTCAGTTTCAACCATCCAATGATCAGTCTGTCAGTCAGCCACGTTCTGATTTTGACAAGAGTATAATATATATTTTATTTTTTTTATTCTTGTTGTTGTTGTTGGTGTAAAATCTTACAAATGCAAAATTTATTTTGTGACCACAACTATCACCTATTAACTTATCACAAATCTTTCTATTATCTCCATAGATATTTGAACGATACTTACTCAACTTTTACTTCAGTTCTCTATCTTTTTTGTACAATATGTGGAATGTGCTAATGGTAACGATAAGTTGAAATTCATGTCACTACCTACGTCCTAAGTAATGAAAATGTATGTAGTCCAGCAGTAACAATAAGTGTATAAAACAATTTAAATAATAAAAACAAAAAAACTCACGCAACATAGCCGCAACTGATTTTAAATTTTCTCAATTTTTGAGTGTCTACACAGAAGGTAGATACGACAAAATGGCTTTAACTTTTAAGCAAAGTGCTGCAGTATCTATCTGTAATAGTGAACGTGGTGGAAAGGAAAATAAAATATATGCATCGATTTTCACACTGGGTCGAGCACGCAACCAATTGTTTTTTTTTTAATTTCATTTTCCATTCAATCTTTGAGAAAAGTACGGACGAAGAGATGTGTAGAGTGTTTAGAAGATGAGTAGTCGTAGTCGTAGTAGAGATACATAATCATGCCCCGTCAACTTCTTCATCTCCCACAAAACACGCTTATGTCTTTAATAAAAATAATAGTACTGTATCTGTAATTCTGTACAAGACGATAGAGTTGAGAAATTCAGCAGTAAGTTGAATTCTATCAGTATCTTATAAGTAGTGATAGTATATAAGTAATAAATATATACACCTCTTGATATCAATCCTTTACAACTCTGACTGACTCATCTCAATAAGTTTTCTTGTTGTTGTTGTACTTTCATATTTTTCAGTCAAGTACAATCTTCCTGTCTGTTTGCTGGTCCTGTAACTGGTACAGTAATTGTAAAAGATTGGACCGTCCTACTTAAAAGCATTATTAATGTGGAATATAATTACAGGAATGTACGCGCAGTTTTGAGTTTAAAGGTATTAAGCTCAAATGTTCTGGAAAATATATTATATCAAAGGGGTTAAATCGTCTAGCCTATATATCTAACTAATCCACTAATCGTAATAAGTATTTAACTCACAAAACATAGTTAAGCGCTAAAAGAAGTTCGAAGGAAACAACAAAAATGAAGAAAATTCAGTTCTATCCTCTCTTTTTTTTTGTATTTTATAATTTTCGTTTGCTGTTCCTCTTTTTTCGTTTCCTTGATGGAAACTGTCAAAGTTGTGAACATTCTGTCGATGTGTGGCTGAGAATTCCAACAGAGACTATGATACACATAGGTAATCGGTTTCCACCAACTCTGAACTATGAAGATGACTCTACGAAGTTACAAGATCAAGATCAACGTGTATGTAATGTAATGCTACTTTGCAGAATAATCTTTAGTGATAATGTGATTGGGAAACTTTAACTTTGACTTCACGCTTTTTTTAAAGTCTCTCTCATTCTAGTAAACAACCCATGCAAATATTTCTAGGAATTTTTAAACTCACCTCAAAAACCAATTTGCTCCAGATTCAATCCAGAAGTAATTACTTTTATATACTTCCACTTATCTATAGATAATCCAAAAGGCGTAACGAAAACGACTACGAACAAGACTACTACTACTGCTTAACAGCCACGTCCACGTGTTCCAAAAATTATTTTGTCTTTTACTCCACAATTGACAATTTGATAGAATCAGATTGTGTTTTACCAGTGCATATACAGGGAAAGCAGAATCTAATGCGTAGCACAATTAATCTAATATCTATTGTCACAAATAACTGATAAGTAGAATCAGAATTAGCACACACAGGTACAATAGTATTGTAAATTGTAAATATCTTTGTGTAGTAAAAGTAGTAAGTATCTCGCTTCTATTGTTCCTTACAAAGCACTTAACTCCAACTATTAAAGTTTTCTTACAATTTCTACATATATTTGTAATGCAGTTAATTTGTTGAATTTAATTCAATACAACATTCTGAATAAAAAACAATTTGTAAAGTGTACAATTTTGTTCGTTTTCTTGGAAATGATGGCGAGATTTTTAAGTCCTTTCGAAATTCACCAGAATTTAAAAAAAATATCCACAAACTGAGCGTAGTATACAGCAACTAACAACACACTAATAAAAATAAAACACACAAGTTTTTGAATATGAAATCAGGAAAGGTGTTGGATATCGAATGATGATACCGACGCCGTGTATACGATAAAGTGCACTCGTGTCAGAAATAATTAAAGTATGTACGTTTACGTATGAATTCAGTGTGAAAACCAAAAACCGCCGTATGTAGAGAGTAAAAATGCAACAGGTTGGTTTCTCCTCTCCCTATAGTATACAGAGCACGAGATTTAGAAATGCACTATACATTACATAGATTCCTGCGAATACCGAGGAGAGAGAGAGATAGATAGATACACACGGTCAATGTAAATCAGTAACAGTAACAGTAGACTGCGGCTGATATATTGCAACTTGCAATAACAGCAACAGTAACAACACACTGAGGTTGAAGTTGATGATGTGATGACAAATAACCAAATTTAATTCTTGGCTGGATGATTTTACCAATAAAAACTTTTCAAGTTGAAATACAAAAAAATAGATAACACCACGAAAAATTTTTCACTGAGGATGATTCAGAAACACACAACCAAACTGGTGACCACAAACACCCAAACTGTCTACTTCTTGATTCTTGAACGACGACTGACTTTCAAAGCAATTCGTTTGCCTTCATCCCCTCCGGCTACCTATGCCAACTCCAACTCCAACTCCAACCAAACCAACTCTCCTCTCTCATGCATTGTAGTTGAGGAGCATATTACATCTCTCACATCCTATCCTTCGTCTACTTGTTTCTTTGCCTTTACTTTCCTACACTCTGTCTAGTCTACTCAGTGACTGTCTTGGTCTTATGGATATAATATTATTCACGTCACTATTCATGCAACTAGCGCGTAACCAAACCAAACTGAACTACTACTACTACATACTACTCATACTACCGCAGTCACCAGTACTACAATTTCCCCCTACAACATATCTATGTGCATAGTGATAGAACGTACCTATGTACCTACCTACATACAAACAGACAGCACACCGGTCTTATTACTTCTTATGTTACCTTTCTTGTTTTCGTTTCATTTTGTTAAAGATAGTCGTATCAATATCAATAATAGCTTCCAGTGCATATACATTTTGATTATGTGCGTATGTACCTGCTCATGGGAAATATATGCTTATATGCTCCATATTCTATGCGTTGTATGTACCATGTGTTTAATTGTGAACATGTCTACTTCTACCCCTCGCAAAGCCTCAAACTACTGAACTGTCGCTGACAATCCCGAACAGAACGAAAACATTAAATGTATAAAAGAACAGGGTAGTTAGCACTAGCCATCCATCCAGCCAGCCACCTCTACACATAATTTTTTTTCTTCAGATAATACTGGAGCTGGAGCTACATTATATAGCTGGAGAGGTGATTCTTGCTTCTTCGCTTTGTGAACATTGCACCTCCGTTTTTTTCTACGTCTTTCGTTTTTCATAGGCCCAGAGTACAGCAAAGTAGTAAAGTGTACTAGATATATTCGTCTTCGTTACGAATGATAACTCTCGTTCCTCTCGTTCGTACTACGGAAGAAGATTTCTGTATTCGTCGCGCGGTTTTATTACACGACCAGAGAACCAGAGTTAGACCATGCCATCGCCATGGCATCACTTTTTAAGTGTATCGTCCACCTGTGCTGGGCTCTATAGTCTTCTTGTCTTGTGTATCACTCACGATCACCACCACCACCACCACCCCACACATACAGTTTCACAGTTGTCTTTATATTTACCCATCTGCTTCTTCTGTTTCTGTTATATACGGACGAAATAGACGTAAAAAATGGATACCCATCTAAAAAGGAGCACAGGTACCCTCCAGCTGAAGCTTAGAGAGATACATGGCTCTATAACTTACTCACTTCACGAAGGCCTCAAAAAACTCGACTTTATCTCAAAGGAGTTACATCACCAGAAATAATTTACTTATATATCCATGCGTCATTGTTGAATAGACATGGAGATGAATACTACATAATATCTTAAAGTTATAGTCTTGGTGGATGTACCTATTAGCTTAGAGAGATAGAGCATCGTGTATATAGATACGGACCAACATAAACTCTCCATTCGTATCATATCTAACATCTGAATTGTGAATCCCTTAATTGTGCCTAACCATAGGTTGTGTCTGTTGTTACTCTTCTATTCATCCTAAGAATTTCCTCATTCTCATAGTAAATTTTTCGGCATTGTTACATTGAGCTCAGAATATTATATCACGTCACATTATGTAACTGGCCGAAGAACCAGGGCGAGGGAGGGAGGGATGGACTGTCGAGTAAGTACTCTGCTACATGTACTCTCCTCGTCAGTCAACATTCAAACAAGGGAAAAATTTCTAGTACCGAGACCGACTCTCTTTAAGTATTTCGTTTTCCTAGTTTGTATTGTTTAACTTTACTCTTTAGATCCTCTACATGTCTCATAAAGATAGAAATACATTGGATATTAGTCAGCCGTTAACAATTCCTTCCCACCGTGGCCACATATATATAGCAGAGAGATATTTCCTCGTTCCTAAAGTGGGGAACAGTAATACAGATACTGATACACACAATTCTTGAGCGTCAGAGTCCAAGTGAGTTGAAATGTAGAATGTTTCTATGTTTTATAGGTTGAGTCAACAATAGCTGTTTTTATGTTGATGTTGTTATGCCATGTTATATTTGAATCTTGGGGGTATCTTGGTTTTGGTTTTTTTCCTCCAAATTTTAAGCATCAATCACTCACGCATGTTTTCTCTCGTCTTATATATACTCTCGCGGGTGGAAAAAAATCTCAGGGTATTTAAGAATAAATGCAGTTACTCAGGTTCTGATGACTAACATGGCCAATTCACGAGAAGAGAATCATAGGGAGCTATATGTAATGCAGAAAAACAGACAGGAGAATACATAATGTAGTGCATTAGGTTCCCCTTTAACAAGGCACTTGGTTCGGTGGTCTTCTGGTCTGGTCTGGTTTCACTCACTTATTATTACCAAGATGCATGGGAATATTTCCCTTTATTATTCTTAGACTCAAATCATTATATGCATTAGAATCGTGATAGTTGTATAGAGTAGATGGAGAGTCACCTAAGGATTTCTATTCTATCTAAACGTATGGATCACAGATCTTTTATTTACACTATACGCCTTAAATCACAACTTACAGGCTTTATGCTCATTCATGGGAGGAATTTGAATGTGGGTTTTGGACATTGATATAAAAATATACAACGTTTATTAGAGACGGAGAATTATTTGTAGTATGTAATTTACAAATGCTATTTGTCCTGTACCAGTATCAGTACCTGCATGAACTGTACTGCCTTTGCTTTCTTTAGTTAGATGTACTTATATTTATTCTATATCATGACGGCAAAAGGCTACGGTTATTTATTCTCGACAATGTTTTTCAAGCAGGACAAAGTACGCGTAGCAGAAGTATAATAAATAATGATACTACTAGTACCCATAGCATAAGGCAGTACATTTAATTTGAAGTTGTCTTGCAGTGTGCATTATTATGCATAGAGATAATTACACCTACCTACCTACCTACCTGCATATAGCTTGTTAGTTTTACGTAGGACCGGTAATATATCTGTAGAATAATACTTTAGAAGTGACAACTGAATTGGTAACGATGTTAAATGCACTTGTTATCAAGATAGAGGAGTATAATTGGAGTAGAGCAAGTCATACTTATCAGTATATTTTATCTGATGACAACTGTTCGTTCTCGTACTTTTAAAATTCTTGCCTCTGGTGCAATATGAATTATGAATTACAGATTACAGATATATTTTTTTAGTATATGGTTATTTGGTAAGTTTCCTTTCAGAGAGCAATACATATGCTATATGACCCACAAGGGAAGGATTTAAAATTCTTTTAAGTCCAACTGTAGTTTTTGTCAGTGATGTGTCAGCTATTCCTTAGCTTTATTGTTGAGCGTATCAACATCATTTTGAAACGGTTTTGAAGTTTGATTTGGGCGTGTAAAACATTTACACTTATTCACAAAAACACTCAAGAGTTTGTAAAGAGCCTCCTAAGACTAAGACTGTGTAGAGAGACGAGAGAGTAATGATACACTACAAGATAATTTTTTACCACTATTTTAAATTTCTCGGTTGATCAATACTTACAATACTTAGTATACACATTGCGGTTTTACGTTTTTGCCATGTTCAAGAGTTATGAAGTCACGCAAGTCTTTTATTATTTTCTTGTAGTAAAAAAAACTCAGGGTTCAATTTATTTAGCTTGTGTATCTATATTATGTGCAGGTAGCACTGTAAAAATATCAATACTTCCTTATTCTCTTTGTCTTGATGCTACTCTGAATTCCTAAGAAATTGGATGTTCAGTACAGAAAAATCAATCTATAATTATCTTGGAAGAACCCGTATTTTTGAATCGAGAAATTCTTATGATTCTTCCTCTATTAACAAATTTTTACTTTTTGGAACAATGAAATTTAAACCGAAAAAAGTTGTGGCGAACAATAAAAATGTTTTGTTTGTGAAACAAGATGGCAAGGGACTTTAGCCGGATATGATCTTTTCTTAAGGAATTTAGCAGAGGTGGTACATGTTATATTTGTGTGGATATTTTACAGATCCTACATAAAGTTTACTCTACTAATAAAATACGAACATGCCCCTATGTCATTCGTGTAGTATTTGTATAATAATTATATATTTTTTTTCTGATTGATATAATCATCCAATCTAAAATCAAAATTAAAGATGTGAATTTGTAAATAATCTTTGTTTTCGTATTCTCGAAATATTATACCATCAAAATTTCTTCACGATGTAAAATTTGACCCGTACTAAAATACAGCTACTGCAAAAAAAAACTAGTTTTTAAAGCTTCGTTTAAGTACTGATATTATATTTTCACGACTTCAAACTTGACTTTGAGTAAGTTGATGGACAAGCCACTGAATTGAAATTGATGAACATTAATTTGAGATTGGAAGCGATAAAACTACATTGTGATCTGATTAGCAACGTTAACGTGAGGAACGACAAATTAATCAGTTAAGACTTATAGATCCACCGTACACAAGTACAATTAGTGGTGTTGATGAATTATCATGTTTTCCCAAATGAGAAACTAGAAATATTTATCACCCCGCACTGTCAAGACCATGAGTCAAGATTGCCCATAGCAGCTGAAAGTTAAATTAAATAATTTAAATTTAAATTATAATTGCAACCGAAAAGGTTGATCAGGAAAGAAGCCCAGCGTACGATAGTTCAAGAAAAGTTAGAGAGAGGCAGAGAGAGAAACCAGAAGTTAATTGTTCTCCGTGTAACTTGTAAATGAGTTTTTTTATAAGCTATAGTAGCAGTACATCAAGCAACCATCGTATCGCCCTTGCTCTTTTTCGCGTGCTTCCAACTTGGTGGTAAATTGGTCAACACCCGAAATGTTCGTATATTCCAACTTGTTGAATACATATTATATGTTGTATGTACATAATACCAGTGCAATAGTAAGCATATTTATTTACAACAAAACCCAGTAATCCAATATGCTACAGGAAAGATACATTGTACACAACAAGTTGTCGTTCCCTATATCACCATTGGAATCGAAATCGCTATGGCTAACTAACTGAAGAATGCGTTGATCAAGCTGATAATTACTCTGGCAGCTTTGAGTTATGATGATTAGCGATCGTTGCAGCCACTTTAATTGAATTCTTTACAGCTTTTATCTTTTTTATCCTCACCAATATCCAATGTTCCGCTCGTTGCAGTTATCTGTATAGACTGCAGACGCTGAATTTGGTTAACAAACTGTAGAACTATTCAACTGTAGTAAGTCATCTGCCTGCATCTCAAGATGATTGGTGTACCCCTATAGTTCTGGTAAGATCTTCAGATTTGATCGCTTCAAGACGCGCGAGTTGTGTAGTACAAAGTACAGCGATCAAGTCAGCAGTAGAACAACACGGTAAGTTTAGCATAAATACGCATCCAGCCGTGAACAGTAAAGCGAGTGGATGGTACTATATTTATTTAAATGCATTGTTTTCAAAGAAGATTTGCCTAGTAACAATGTACCTAATCAATAGTTGCAGCTGCATGCGACTGTGATTCTGAATATGATAAAGAACAGGGACAGTACGAAATGTTTCCTCAGTCCTATAGTTTGCAACAGTTTTGCAGATTTTTTTTAGATTAACTAAAATTCAGAAGTACAAGGGTTAGGCTAACTGATGCACTAATTGAGACAGGGGAGGTACAAATATAATCAAGTCAAAAATACTTAAAACCTGATGAGGCCAACTTGTTTTTTTGTTTCTGTATTTTTCTATAATCCTTAGATTTTCTTCGCAGTGTAACATTGGATTCTATACAGTAAAAAGTAATGTAGTAAGTAAATGCAATATCCATCGTGTTTTATCAAACACTAAAAGAAATAGAATACAATTTTTCGTGTTAACAAATGAAAAGCTTCAAGCAAAAAAATATTTACTACGCACATACATTTTTTAATTCCCAATTATCGTCCGGACGAACAACAACTCCAGCACCAGTATCAGTCAACACCAACATCAAGATCAGTATCCGAATACGCAAACTGCTACATAGAATTTTACATCCATTAAAGTTCTAAGTCCCCACAACGTTTTATTTTTCAACTTAATTTTTTATTCTGCTGGCTGCAGGAGCTGGTAGAAAGTCAGGTAGAAAATTCAGTTTCGGCAATTTGGTTGTAGTAAACGAAAATGAAAACGAATAAAACTTCCACTCAACTTGTATATATGATTGAATTTTAATGTAATTTCTCTCAGCCAATAAATTCTAGATTCTAGTCCTTCTCATTCATTGCTTATTCCGAGGGTAGAATAACATGAATTATCGACATCCTCTTTTGTATTATACTATTACATTGTTACATTGGTTATTAAGTAATTTCATTTCTAATAAAATCATTGCATTCTAAACGTCTGAATATTATTATTTTAGTTGTTTTTATAGCATAATATGGACAAGGATATGTGGAAGTCACGCAGCCCAAAAATGTTTACTATTTTTCTCATATACCATGCATTCATGCTGACTACTAAATTCAAAATATTATATATCTACATAGAACTTGAAATTGAAACTTGAAGATCTTCACTAGGCAATACATGTAGGAACTCTGCTTCAGATTAAAAAATTAATACCAGGTCATTGGGTATTGGATGCAAAGATACATGGGAGTGTCCTGTGGACCGCAAAATTTCTGTAATAAAGCAATCAAATCAAGACTGGCAATTTGGGATGATCGTCTTTTTGTGATGTGCGGATCTTCGGTAGACACTTATCACATTGCATCTCTTGTGGAATCATCCTCTAAATCCCCAAGATCTAACTCAATCTACTTCGTATCGATGCCTACTTGTTCCTCGGCACTCTTCCACTTCGACGTCTACCATGTTATTAGAAATGCGTGCATGATTTACGCTTTAATAAATGGGTTCATTTCTTGTATTTTGCAAGCTTCAGGTACAAATTTCCTCCATTATACGCTTTTACTTATACGCTATAGTATAATACAGGTCCGAAATGCTTGTAAACTCTATTTCCATTGTCGTGAGAGTGGTGTGTGTATTAACAGAAGCAGACGGAGACACTAGACACTCGATCAAGAATGAAATTTTTTTGTGGTGGATTGGAGATTCACCGTGTACTGTAAATACCAATAAAAAAAATGGCACTCGCAACAGCACTAAACAACTGTCAGCTTACTGCGTAAACTGTACTTTAATACTTCTGCTTGACAGGACTTGAGCGAACAACGGACATTAACGGAATTCAGGGAATATTTAATGAGATATATCATTTATGTTTTTTTTGCCACTATCCTATTATCTATGTATATTGCCGTCGTCATCCTCACACACAATACAACGCGAAGAGAACAGCAATTTAGCAATCCCAAAACAAAGACAATTTAAGTTCTATACTCAACACACATGAGTCTGTCTACACTGCAGTGTGCTTACAAGCTACAGGTAGAAGCTTGACATTATACTTCCTAAATTCCCTATTAACTTTTGAACTTGTTTAAATCTTCAAGTTCAATCTAAAAGTTGTTATCAATTAAATCATGAAGAAGATATATTAGAACTGTCACTAGGTCTGGTTTTTCAACTTGTAAATCAAGGGACAAAGACAAAAGGAATATAGGTAGTAGTCATTTACGTATAAAGTAAGGAAAAAAGTTAAACAACAGATGGCTTGTAGATTTTACTCCTAACACACGGTTAATAGTTGCGAAAATGTAGCTTCTGTTCTGTACCTACTAGTGTAATTTTATTGGAGCTGGAGGTAGTTGAATTTGAATTAGTTGATGATGGTGTTAGTCAGTTGCATGGCATGAGTAGTTTTCGCGTAATCTCAGTATATCAACATTTATAGGTACTGTGTATTATAATCACGTTAGATTCAGAATTCACAAAATATATTTCACATTTATCGCCAGAAGATACAAACTGTCTTGAGTAACTACTATATTATAAATTTTATAAGCGGCGTTTTCTTCACAAATGTTCTGTCTTGAGTCTTGAAGGCTTATTTAACATCACACAATAAACAAGTTGCTCGTTTCATTCAAAATCTAGAGTATTCTGAATTCTGAACCACCATTTAAAAATACACAGAAATAAAACTACCTACCTACTTTAAATTTACATACAGGTAAAAGTAAATGTTAAAATGTTTTAGGTGGTATCGATTTTAGAAATTAGCGCCTTAGCAAGCGGTGGATTAATTTTTTAATATCGCGCTTACGTTAATGTGACTTCATGAATTTTCCTTATGTTTGTTGCTTTCGCTTTCTTTTAACACAAGGCACTTTTAATTCAATGCAAAACGAAGTTCTTAAAAAATAAATATGACTATGACCTACGAAGTAAAGCAAGTAGTAGTACATCATAAAGAGCTAATTTTTAGTTCCTGAGGCCCCGAGAAGTTCTCAATTATTAGTTGCTTCGAGATTTGAACTGTGTGGGAAATTATATGGTACGTCACAACGTATTACACTACCAAATACTCCGCTTTGATTTATGCAAATTTTCACGGTATGCATGAAGATTGAACGAACGAATGAAAGTTTAGGAACAAGGTGTTATTACCTTTCTTTTCTCAATTTCTTATCACTTGCCTACCCAGTACATTACTTATGTACCGGTACCTATACACACGGGCGTATATTCACACAGAGCTAGTATGTAACTCATAAAATTGGATTTTCGAACTTGAAAGATCTCGAATTCGTATTGTCTTCTAAGAAGACTTATTAAATCTATACGCACTTCACGCCACGCTGCACGTTACATTATTTGACACATTAATCGTATTGGTTTCATAATAACAATAATATAATAATTTTATAATTTATAATGTATTTATGCACAGCCTAAAATTTAATTTTGATTCCTTGAATGTTTACGGTTAGACTTATAAGGTTTTATTGCATTATAATTCCTTTCGAGCAGTACCGTATTATAGATCATTCATTCCAGAGTACAGAGTAGATTTTATGTACATGACGAAGATTAACATATCTCAAGTCTGAAGGAGTAAATTTGCATAATAAGCCAGCTTTAAGTTTTACGTTTTTTTTTGTTCGACCGACACTTTGTTTTTGTTCTTCTTCTATTGTTATACTCACATTGTATTGTGTTTCCACCTAGTGTAGCGTATAGTTACAAGAACCCTTGCAAATTCCAACTTAGCAATTAGTAACATATTAGGTATTTGCAGTCCCTGCCTCAAAAGATAAAAGCTAAAAGAACGTGGTCTTACCTTAGGTGAAGTAAGTACTAACAATCCCTTCTTTAATATAAGTACATAAGTATTTACAAAGACTTCAGCCCGTCGTCAGTTTGTGTCGTAAAAAGCGGAAATGATTTGACTCCGTCAAAGGCAGCTGATCTAATACACTGCTCCGCCTGACCAACAACAGACCGTTTGTCGTTTTAACAATTGAAAAGCCCTGTATAATATATGTTTATCGCCGACAAGAATTTGAATACGACAATAATTTAAGTACTTTGTTCTGGCTCATTAAAAACATACACTAACTAGTTGTAATTTAATGCTACAGATATTTTACTTTTCTTACAAAACATTCAGGCGTAAAATATATTGCTAAACTTTAAAAATTTTTGCAATGATATCGATGCAGCTAGATATGTTCATCATTTAAAGTGTTCATTTCTGTTTACAAATTTAGTTAGCCTTATAAACAAAGTTTAATGTAAAACAGTGTGCTTGAGTATGTGACAATGTACATACAAGACATGTTATACAAGATTAGATTCAAAATACAGAATTTCGCGGAAGGATCCAGAATAAGGATCCTGTTACACTAGTAAAATAAATCACATTAATCTAGGTATTTAAAAAATGATATATTGAATTAGGGTGGGTGTGGGATATTGCACATACTGTGTAGCTGATGAACCAGAACCGGAAACCTGTAACTATAGTTAACACATTACATAAGTTAAATAAAAAAGAAACAAAGTAAACATAAGATTTATTTCAGAGACATCTTTACTTCTTTGCCTTCCTACAAAAAAAATATTTCGCTCATATATCATACCGTGGGATTAAAACTGTAAATTGTATCTTTACAAAACGCCAAAACTCCAAGTAAAACCATAAGTTTATTTTGGAATTACGAGTGAACAGCAACAGCAACAGCATATTGGACATAATCTCTCTTTCAACTTTGTGCTAATCCCTTACAAGCTTTCAAAACGGACACCTAAGTATCAAAAAACGACAAGAAAAAAAGGGATGTGATACTATAGGCTGGGCAGCATTTCAGGAGTGGATGACTATTCTAAAGGATTTGAAGTTGAGCTGGGGCTGAGGGTAAATGTACGTAAAGTAAAAGCTAAAAAGACAAGGATTATCATTAAAAAGATCATTAACCATCATTTTAGCCGAAGGAACCGTTATTACGAAGCAACACTTGGATTTGGACTTGGACCATCTGTTTTTCAAGTCAACATTTTTAGTCTTTTAACTCACATTACCTGTCCGTCGCATTTCCTATTTTTTTGTAATATTAATCGTACGAGCTATTCAACTCTAGTTACTTATATCATTTATACACACTCAAAATCGTATTTTTGACGTCTGTCCTGTCCTATCTTTTTACAGTAGTGTGAACTAAAGCAATAAAAAATCTTGCCAGTAGGATTTTACCTACCTGCACAACTACCGTGTTGGCCAGAATAGCGAGCCTAGGGTCACTAATAGATCCCTGGTGTAGGATAAAGTATAGTGTTTATGCAATGAGTTTTAAAGGACACCCGCGAGGGCTCTGTTCGGGAAAATACGTTACTATATTTTTATTTCAGTAATAATTAAAAATCAAGTGTGCAACACCTGCCATGTCATATTCATACATACATTTTTTATGAAACAGTATTTGAAAAAAGCGAACAAGGTTTGAGTATTAGCACTGATTGAAACTGCGACTACTTACAGAACGAAATACACACAGTCAGTACAGTTGATATTGTATCCTGGCATAGGGTTTGAAACGCAATCTCTTGAAATTTGACGAGCTGTATGAGAACTAAATTGACAGCACACGTACGTATGTACATCTCCACATTGGTTGACAATTATTGTTTAACGATTTACGTATCACCGTAGGAAATTAGTTTGCGAGAGAGCTGAGAACAGTATTTTTGGCAAGGGTATATAATACAGATATATAACGTTAGTTTAGTCGCCAAAGGGAGCACTAATGTGTCAACTCTCAGTCTCTTCACTTACTTAAAGCTAAAGTTAACATGCATATAGTGCAAAATAAAACTAAATTCCATTGAGGCTCTCACTGCCTGTTCTCCGCTCAATAGATAAATTCACCTTTCATACATTTTCCACCCGTCAACTCCACATAAGATAATTCAAGGAAACGAATGGAGGCAAGAGTCGAATTTGCACTTTTCAATCAACATTCAACATTCAGAGCGACAAGGACCAAGAAAGACACCAAGACCAAAACCAAGATCAACGATTGCTTTTTACGTAAGTAAGTTACAACGGCTGTAGCTCTTTCTCTCAATGTAATAATACATGGCCAGTTCCTCACTGCAGTTTATTCCACTGCACATCTGTCACCTGTCCCTTCTTATTCTTTGCTAACGGCTGCTCGTTGCTGTGATGTTCTTCCTACTCCGTAAAAACCCCATGCTCACAATTAAGTACAGGTACGCATCTACACTGTGGTGCAGTGTCGGTGTCGGTACTGGGCTATATAGCTAAATAGTAATGCACTGGGGCTCTTTATAGATGGTTGTTAATGATTGTCTATTGAGTTGAGCGGGAAACCATTGGGTTCAATAAATTCTTTTAATCCAAACAAAAGCGACGTGACCGTACAGTGTATATACGTAATATGTAATTAATGGGATTAAGCCCCTGTTTACGGCAGGGCTTGTGCTTTAAAAGACAATTTCTTACAAGGAAAGCTCAAATAATCCCTGCCATTTTTGCCAAAAACATAATCATCCTACATAAATCATCTTGCATAAGAGAAGCGGGTGTAATCGTTTCATTTTAAAAACGTGTGATAATGACAAGAAATAAATGACGCAAAAGCACACAAGAATCACAAAATAAATAAACTGAAAATATTAAAAAATTTGGAGGAAATACTTTTTTTGCATTATATTTATGTGTCAAAGATTTTCTAAATTGTGGAATTTTTGTTTTTCATTTCGAAAATACTCTTCGTAATGTGGACTCGGCTGAAGGCGTAAAAATACAATTACATAATATGGCGTCCGTTCAGTTATTACTAGCAAAAATCTTTCAAAATGCCCATTTAGCAAGGCAAAATGCCAATTCGCCATTTTTTAAACCAATCTAATTTATTTAGATACTCTTTTAAATTTGTATTGGGCCATTTAGAAATACAGATTTGAAACCATTTCTTAAGTTATTTTTTTTCGTTTTGTTAGTTAAATACTTTTTCCGCGTTAATTTGACCAGGTGAACTTCTAAACTCGATTAATTTAACCAAATGGAAATTTTTAACCCGGTTAATTTCATCGGGGGCGATGTGGATTTTTGTAGCAGTCAGTCCGTTCAAAAGTCTTAAGGACTGTCGTTATACCCTTTTGCTTTATATTATAGATATAACTATAACTACGTAGGGACAGGTAGTTACTAAATAAGCAGGTTAACGAAGCACAAACAGTTGAAATAATTAAGTGGGGTAGTTATAGGGTTATAGTCAGCTAAAGTTGTGATGTATTTGAACCAGAATGGAGACTAGGTCTTATCGTGTACGCAATGAATTCCCACCATATGCAGGAGGCAGAGGAAGGGTTTCGTATAGCTTCACCGGTGTCTTCGCCTTCAACTTGAGACATACAACATCTGACACAAAAAGGATGCAGCGCACACAGTATGACAGTGACAGAGACACTCACTATAGGATTCGATGCTACAAAAGGGAGGAAGTAATGCCAGAATGATTTCCTTTGAAAATTCATTTGTTGCGGGTGCAGAGTTTGTGTAGCTGTGTGTGTGTGCTGATGCTCAGATCACTATGTGAGTACACATATGCGTCTTTTTATTTTTTTATGACTATTATTAGTTAGTGTTGGCGTTGGTGTTGGTGTTGGCATTTTCAGTGATTCAAGATCTTTTCAAATTCATTCAGATAACATAAGAAAGATGGGTTTCCGTGTATACTGTACACAGTAGACAGTACCAGCAGGTATTAAGATGCTTTAAATTGTGAGCCGCTTTGATGGTACTTTGTCGTCGCACTGCTGCACAGTCGAAGTTGAATTAAGCCGTCAGCCTTAAATATTTTTATATAAAATTCTTACAATCATACAAACCCAGGATTTAAGAGTATGCTTTAAAAAAAGTTTTTTTACGGGCACATTAACCTAACCTACCCTACGGCACCCGGACTAATGTCAGTTCCAAGACATTGCCAAATCTTTTATTTTGGAGGATTCACTTTCATAGAATACGAAAATTTAATTCGGAGAAAATTTTTATTTTTCTGCTTACAGTATATCCAGGGTGAAGCAAGAGCAAGATACTACACACTCGTTAATTTTAAAGTGCAGCATTATGTAAGTATGTAGTTAATGTTGCAGGGTGGGCGGAAAAAAACGTTTTACCTTTTGGATTTCTATACCCGCTGAAACGATTGGGTTTTTAATTTTCATAAGAAAAAAAATTGCTGCGCAGATAAAAAGTTCAATTTTCATTTTAATTACAGAAACCTTCTTTCTTGCATATGAACATAATCATATAGTCATGATACGTTAAAATACAAAATTTCTCGGCTCATCCCAGTTCGTTAAATAATATTTGAATTTGAATTTATTAAAAAATAAATTTTTGAAATTGAAATTGAAGAGGTGGAGTGGGAATCTGATAGTGATAACGTGAGAAGTCGGAGCAGCGTGTGTGTGTCTGTGCAGATGAACAGAAGACAGTAGGAACTTTTTTGAGCCGAGCCTTCCACATCACATAACACACACACACACACTACAGTCCGCTGCAGCAGCCCCGCCACAGATCCTACTCAAAATTGTATCTACATGCAAATTTAATTGCTTCTGAACAACAAGTAGCTTTTCGTTGTCGCTCGATTTTGATTTACATTTACCTCCCAAAGCGCTTTTGTAATTCAAGTTTTATTGCTAAACAAAACTTGAGGCATTGTATTAAATCCAACGCTAATTCCTGGGTTATGTACATAATAGTTAATAGTAGAAACCATGCATGCCTTGTACATAATGTGTGTGGTGGTGGTGTGACGCTTTCTCTCTCCTTCATGTAGCCTGTATTACGGTCTCTGCAATAATATTCATTTAAAATTCTTGCTCTCCTTTCAAACATATGAGCCTGGGTAAGTATGTAAATAAATACAAATAATAATATGTGAATGTAATTGTCCCTACGTATGTAATGCAATATGCAATGAATTTGGAGGATTTAAAGATTATACCCATTTGCTTTATTAGACACTCTCGGCTGAGACGATTTAGAAGGATTTTATTGCCATATTATTCCAAAAACTACTCGTACTTATATTTATAATTGCACATGCAAGTATGCATGAGTACTATACATTGCATAAACATGAGTGAATTTTGCTCACACACACACATCGTCGCAGTCATTCAGATTCAATAGTCCCAACCTAGCTGAGCATTAAGATTCGTGGTTAACGAGAGGGAGGAAAATAATAAAGAATGGATTTATTTTAAACACAATAAAAAATAATGAGTATCAAATTATGAGTAGCTTCAAATGATGGATCGGCATCGACCGTGGTGTTACTAATCGTTAAGACGTTAATGTATCATAGTAGCCATGGTGGCATAGTAGTAGAGTGTGTAGTGATACAAAGGATTATTAGAGATTTTAAAAATCACCTACCTACCTACCTACATACTAAACATGGTATGTTATGTATAAGTAATTAAATACACAGATATTATGTACATGAAAATTTGTAGAAAATCTTTTATGGCAAGAAAGTCTTCGTGGGTCGGCTCGGCACGGCCGCACGGCGCACGGTAGTTATACTCCGCGACAGCGGTACTCTTTATAAATCCCATCGATTATCTATTTCCCTACAGAGAATTAATTCACCAAGAAACCATAAAAAGCTAATTAGCATTTTACTTTGCTCCAGGTTTTCTACAAATTAAGGTTGAATTCTAAATCTTTAACTCCTAATCACAATCCTATATACTCTGTAAGTTCCATGCGTGCATAAGTAATGACACTCACTCATGCATGCATTTGGAAGACATAGCAGTATTTACTAAAATATTTACAGCTTTAACTAACACATAACAGCAAGAAAAACAGAGAGCTCCATCCTTAATGCAATATCGTCAGTTTAATTCCTACGTATTTTATCATGCCTGCTTAGTTTTGTATAGGGACTACTAGTACATGCAAAATAAAAATAATTATTTCACCTCAATATTTATAAATTTATAATAAATTCAAAACTAGGATTTAAAAAGTAGGGCGTCAGACAACGTTAAATATGATAACCAACTATTCACTCCACGTAACCTACGTAAATTTAAATTAGTTCAGAGTTATACACTTAACATGCGCCAAAATTAGATCAAAATAAAAATTACACATTTTCTATTCAAATAATTAATTGTAACATTTTTAACTCACTGCTGTCAACTACTGCGAGGCGCTAGGTAATGAATTTTTAATGTGATTTTACACTATATATTTGAATCTGACAGGATTATCATTAAGAGTTGTACAGTTAGATTGACGATCTTGGAAAACCTTTCAATTCTAAAACGATTTGCACAACGCAACTCAATGCATTGCAATGCAATGCAAATGCTGCGGCTGTTAAATGAATTCGATTCAGGCAGCCTCAAACTTGAAACAGCTCACGGGTGGCTTAATTTGGATTGGATAGTTTAGCAGATTTTGTTGAGAGCTGTCATTGTCACCAATATTCACCGTCTGCCTGTCTATCTCCCCATTGATAAATGACAACCAGGCGACAGTTACATGCTCATACATTGAACGACTCTTTTAACAAAGAACCAGAAGACTGACAGCAGCCTTCTGAGCGAGTATTTTTTTTATTTATTTTTGCATATAGTGTAAAAGTATCTACCATACATAGAGCACGCCCGTGTGTGAAGAGGACCGAAACCAGTTGACTTTATTGTGTACACTTCGTCAATTATATTGTTCTCCTCTTGATTTTGATTGAATTTTCAGTGACTGTAAATACAGTGCATAAAATCTGAATTGAAAAAAAATTGCATGCTAATGGATATAGTTCACTGAATATACTGGGTAAGATACGGAGAGAGATGCATAGCCTGTAATTTAAAATGTAAATATGTATATCACAGTTATAGGGACTATACTAGATTGTAGTAGCTAGAAAATACATATGTTTTGTGCCTATATATTCAATCCCATACGCGTTCACTGGCGTGGTGGTATGGTGGTGACTGGTGACTGGTGTCTACGCTGGCGGCCAAGTTCTTCCTGTAATGCTTGGAAATGGATTTACAATTTTACAATTTGCATGTAGGAATGAGTATAAGTGAGCTCGTTGACTGAACATGTACAGCTTATTAAAACTGCCAGGTAAAATAAACAATATAGCATACCATGCAATACAATACAATGCGAATGCGAAATACAATGTGAGTATAGCGTCAGCACAATATAGTCTAAATCTTAAACACGTACGAGGTTTTCTTTTCCTTAATCTTTCAATCTACCTATTCATCCTTCCTCATTTTTTTCACCAGTCCCACTCTCCTGTATAATCAAATACAAATTACATACAAATTGTTTGAGAATGTTCTCGTTGCTAAGAACATACTTTTACTACATATATAATAATATATTCACGGGGAAAATGAATTAAAGCTGACATTCAGCAACGCGTAACATCAGTCCTATGGGCCTCTTCTCTACCTACTACTGCCACTGCCCACACCTACAACTACAATAACCACAACCACCAACATAACACGCACTGATAGCTATCTATATGTACTTACTATCTATGCATTTGATTCTGATTCTGTAGTGTATGACCACTGCCACTCTGGAGAGTGTGATAACATCTGTATCTGTATGTACCTTACGTACATGATTACTACTTGCAACAAAATATGCGTTCATGATTATGATTATACAATGATTATGAATTTTAATCAAATTCATCAAAAAGGAGAATATAATATAGTCTTTCATCGAGATGATGATTTCCGGACAGAAGCACTATGGTTATAGATTGTGGGGAAATGTTCTGTCCTATGTAATTAAAATCATTTAATTCAAAACTTCCAAACGCCTGCTGAAAAGCATTAGTCTTGAGTACGATTATAGGATTATTGAAAGGTACTCAAAAACTCAGGTCTCAGACTCCTGACTATATGGTTTCCCTATTGTCGGCTATTGTTCGCCACTACTGCACGCAGCCTCACTTTTATTTCAATATAATAATCGGCCATAATCATAATATCAGTAATCAGAGGATAATACCGCATGACAGATAGGTCAAAGTCAAGCTATAAAACTACACTGGTATATTATGATTATGATAAGGATGAGAGGGAGATGATTTTTGATTCTTTTTCTAATCGTAGCGTAGGCTCAATACTCCTTCCTAATGCTGGGCGATGAACTGTTCTGTCTTTTCTTAAGTGCATTGTATTCCTCTTCTTTCTTTACACTGCTTGCTAATGAGCCCGAAGCTGATTAAAGCCGGTGAACATTATAATTAATGTAAGTTATACTATGTGCACTAGGAAACCTCGTGATTTATTTTTCGGGATTTCTAGACAAGAAACTATATGCATATATTATGTATTACATATTATATATATCTATAATGTACACAAAAAGTGAAACGTAAACGTGAAAATAATAGAATCTTCGACTATGATCCTGCTTGCCCCCAACATTACCCTTTTATACATAATAAAATAATAAAAGGCGAGAGTGAATCATCAAAAAGAATTCATGAGAAAAGACAGGACTATGCTATACTCTCCTGCATTCATTTTCCACCTCCGTCTACTGTTCCTGTTCCGTACTGTTCAGTATCATCGTTAGGATAGAATAATTGCAAACATCTCTATAGTACTGAAACAATGAGCATTATGGCTCGTTACAGCTAGGACCATGAAGCAGCACTTAATTAGAGGCAAAATATTATAATGTTTATATTTTATAATTTGCGGCCACCCACCAAACAAATAATACAATGGGGTTTCTTTTGAATTGAAAACCATCTATACAACGGAAAAGATGAAGTACCAGTGCCTATGTGTGTGTGTGTGTTTAGAACTACAGGGGGAGTAAATAATTTCAAGTCATGAAATAAATTATATTCTCTTTTCAGATTTTTTAAGGAAATCGAGTTTTTTCCAGTAAACTGTACAAATATAAATACAAATGCCAGAGTACAGTGTATATATCCATGTGTACAAGTAGTGCTGCATGAAAATGACGCTTAGTTTTCGATATGAACTCATAAATTAACGATTGATGCAGCTACATAATTTAAAAACGAGGAGAAGATCGATTCCGAATAAAAACATAGGAGAATGTAACGGACAATAACAACTCTGGTAAGCATGTCCGAAGGAAGAACAATACAAATAATGCTATACTGGCATTTCAGGTAATCGAAGACGAGATATTATAGGATGAATACGGGTTGAAGTTTAAGTTACGGCTCATGAATTTATAAAATTTAAATGTATAGATAAGATAAATATAAAGTACCTATGTATATACTGTCTTCAGCATAGATACGTTACCCATTAGATGCGTAGTAGGAATACTGGTACTAAATACTAAGCGAACTGCCTTCATACTTTACACAATGTCCATTTAGTCTAGGATCATAGGACCAAGGACCAAAGAAACTAAACCTCACATGTACTTTTTATGAAGAAGCCTTATCTCGCCCGGCGTCACTGACTCACTTCATAATATATACGTTGAAGTTGGAATTAAAATTTTGTCAGCTTAAGGCATTTTGTCCAATGTAAATAGACTTAAAGCATGTGCTCAAGTCTGCCTACCCCCAGTCCAGTGCCCATTACATTACATCACATTACAACTTCTGGAGGTACGACGTCCATCCAATGTACTCTCCACATCTCCACACATTTTTTGACTTTTACTTTCATCTTGTTTTACAAAGCTTTTTTCAAGCCTCGAGCTCCCTAAAGAACTATCTTCTGTGTGCACTTATCGTGAGACATTAGAGACGGAAGACAAAGCTAGAAAGACGGACAGAGACTATACTAGCTCACCTCTTCTCTCGAGCTTCAAAGAATTGAGAGTTTTTTTTTCATCTTGTTAATCAAACATGCTCTCCACCATTTCTATCAGCATGATTACCAATATTTCTTTACATAATTCTAATGGCTCTTCTCCTCATTTTTCATTGTTTAGCTCTTTGACTCAACTGAGTAGCTAGAGATACATAAAAAACTATCAAAAATCCTAGCAACTTACAAACATTCTTTCTGTTCATCGCCCGCATGATTTCATTATGGAAATTATTTTTTAGAAACTATGAATGTGCAGGCACTTAATCAGGCTAACACACAGAGGCATATCAATGTTTAAACAAGGTACATTTGAAGTACTTACACAGAGCACATTCAACATTAGTACACTTGCATAGGGTTAGCGGTGAAGTCTGTCTCTCTAGTATAAGAATCAGATCCCTTATAAATAAATTCGATTTAACTATGCAGACAGTGTCTCTCAAATCAGATACATTATTACACAAATAGTAAATTTATTTCCTGTAAATTGATCAAAATTTCTTTAAAAAATTTACTAAAATTATCCATGTATACAAAACACAGTAGCGCAATACGCAACATATTTAGCTGTAAATAATGATAGCACTAGATTATTTTATAATTTATTAAGGAAGATTTCATTGTAGTTTGTTTTTTAATGTAAATGTGGATAAGCAATTTATTGGGATAAAGTACCCGATCATATTCTTTGGCACGCACCTAACCATGCATAATGTTACGGCTATTGTTTTACATAGCTAGTGAGAGCACTCATATTGTACGGATCTCGAGAATACACAACAATCGCTCAAGATAAGTAAGCGAATACTTGTAAGATGAAATACATTTGTAATTGAAGAGTGGCTGCATAACCTAAAATAAAAAGGAACCATTACATAAATTTACGTTCAACTTTGTACGAGCTGAAATATGAAGAAAGGCAGAAAGCGGGATTAATTATTTTATAATGTAAAATACCTACGAGACATACTAGAAAAAGGTAACTCAGTAAATTCATGAAATTTGAATCTATGTTTTAATCAGTCTTGTTTATTTCCAAAGATTGAGCCTCTTCCTTCCCCTGATCACGGTAGAGAGCGAGTCTCTGAGTCCATTGTTTCCAGTAGACAGCTAAGGCACTTTCAGTCAAAAAGAAAGTTTCACATTCTCGACCATCTTTGTAGGCAATCACGATCAGACCTTCTTTGACCTATTAATTTAAATTGCTCACGTTAGTATCATTATTTTAAAATTTAAATACATTCCTCGCAGAATATGAGAAGAGTGCTGCAATCATACAAAATAGCTTGATTGAGGGTTATTACTACAGAGTACAGAGACAGGAAATCAAAGTACCGAGTTATTCCTTAGTATTACTCACTACTATTCTTAATAATAATTACGCATCATCTGTCTGTCTTACGACAATAGAAAATCATAATACAAGCTATAATTATAAATTGTACGTTTCAAATGACAGCATGCCGTACATTCCTTAAAATTTCAAATCTTGAAATTTGCGAATTTTATTAAAAGCAATACTTCAGTGAGTTGAGTTTATGCAAAATTCAAAAGTAAACTTTTGCACTAACATAAGTAGGAGCACACATACTACATTTTGAATCTTTAGCGACGATATTATTCAAGCATAAGTGCGTTTGTCTTTACTAATTATCGTAATAACCATTCTACCTTCGTTGAATACTTTGGATCTTCATTCATCGCTCCAACGTAGGCTGCAATTTGTAACGGAGTATCGTAAGTCATCGTTAACAAAGGTTTTGGTTTTTCAGATGTTTTCCAATCGATTAACACCAGTTTGTCCCTATAAATAAAACAAAAATTCATTAATTAAAAATCAATTCAAATACAATGTTATAAAATGCATATAGTAAAAACAACACACAGGAGAGTAAAACAATAAAACGAGTCATAATTCGTTCACTAACCCATACATAATTGTTTTTGCATATACAATGCCAGTCATACACACAATGTGGAAATCATAAGAAAATAATACCTACTATGACCAATTAAATGAATTTAACTTTCCTCAGATAAACATGTTATTTATCATAATTTACTTTTTACTTTTTAAAAATATGCCAAATATTAAAAGCATCTAACTATAATTAAACTAATACAGTAACAAAAATAATTTTATTCATTATAAATGCTGTTTTTTATTCTGTAGATATATGTGCGATGTTGTATACGTAAAGATAGAAAAATATATTTGCAGTGCTAGCGTTAGCACTATTTTTCGAGATAAAAATACACAATTATAAATGTAAGCCTAATAATATCGCTGATAGTTGGGAGGAGAAGGAAGCAGCATACGTGTTAAAATTCATAAATCGTAATGTAATGAGCAAAGGGGCTATCTAACTCCAAGTCATGTTTCACGTCATGTACTTACAAAACTGCATGAGCGTCAGTGAAAAAAAATAAATTGGGTAGCCCCAGTGCCACGCCAGAGTACCGAATTGGAAGAATCTAACGATAATAAGTTTCAGTGTCTACTGACTGTGTGCGCATCTGCTGCTGTGTGTACTGCAGGTATAGGAGAAAGAAGCCACACAGCTAGAACTTTTGTCCGTCGACAAAATAAAAGAAAAAGAATCTAACTTAATTTGCTTATTTCATTATCACTTCATCCGTCTTCCCTGCTTCTTCTGTCAACATAAGACAGCTAAATAAATAATAAATAACATTGGATACTGACTGAGCGTTTCGTATCGTCTCTTCTTTCTTGGAATGTAAAGTCCTCTTAGGCATAATAAAAATCATTATCCTTTGAAATGAGAGTCTCTTATACATATTGTACAATATGCACGTTGGCATGTAATTATATGTGTACATTTTAGACATTTATTTATTCCCTTATAAGACCACCATAAAAACACTGACAAATGAAGATGACATGAATATGAAAATTTCTTGTCCGCGTCCTCATATGTCCAATGTATGATGTTATATTTTCCACAAAAAAAGAAAGATATTATTTTACTTAGCCATCTAGGTGTATCTACCTATATAATTATACATCTACTTATATACAGTTTGAACATAAAATAATAAAAATAAAAACAACATTCTCTCATACAAATACCATAATTTTTGCAGTTCGTATATTTATATTATGTCACGTTGTCAAACTTTGATACCATATTTTTTTCACCCTGTAATTCAAAGAAGCGTCACACATACAAAATAATGCTCATAAAAGAACCACCATGATTTACTCGTACGCTTTCATAAAATAATACAAAGTGCAAGAAACTTGGGAACAAATAATTCCATACTTGCTGTGTATCCCCACAGATGAATAAAAAGACGTATAATATGACAGTGAGTATCATATTATTTGTACGAATTTTTTATGAACATTTTTCCAGTCCGTCACCATAAAATAATAATAAAAGCACAAGAGCGGTAAGTTACAGCTTCAATATTATAAAAATTATTTGAAAAATTACCCAGGGATTTGAAAACAAAAAGAAGTTTGGTCAAAAAGAACCAAGTAAAAACAGAACAGGGTAGACGTAAATTGGCATCAATGACAAAACCAAAGAAAGAGATTTATCAACTACGAAATGTGAGGAGAGCGACTAACGATGTAAGGACGCAGTCCCAAGAACGTCAAGAAACAATGACAAAATCACCCGTGCGAATCCACTATGTGATTCCAGATTTTTTTTTTGTGGGAGGGCTCTATACTTTTATAGATTTCTCATTCTACCTATATACAGTTATCTCTGTACACCTTGCTTTGATATTTACAAGCACACGTTTAAGCTTTAATGCTAGAGTAATATGATATAACCATAAATCAAACAGTATATGTTCATATAGTAAATACAGTGGATACAACTATACCACCTAGGTATATGTAGCTGTGAAAACCACTACTACTAAAAATTTCTTACGAAAACCAAGAAAAGCGACTGTTCACTTGGTAGTCTTAATCCATTCAAAGATGAAGATAAACTTAAGATTAAGATGCATGAAAAAAATGCATAAAACAAATATATATTTTCGTAAGCTTGTAATTCATCTTACAATTAGATACAGTACACAGCCATGATGGCAGTGGTTAGAATTAAGGAAACTATAGGAATAGTATTTGAAAGTACAGATATACAGATAATGTAGGTAATTACATATTATTATACAGAATGTATTTTTGTTTTTTTTTGGAAGATGGGAAGCACGACTAAAACTTCATTTGTAATTGTCTAGCAGCAGATACAAAATCATGGTCATATGCACCTACATTGATTAGCTTTTGTAGCAGCTTCCCAGGTTCGAAGAATAAACAAAGAGATAATTCCAAAAGGAAAATAAGACCTACCTGAACTGGGCGACGCAGTCCACAATACCACAGTATTCAAGATGAGGATGGGAGACGTGACTTTCCAGAATGTGAGTTTCCTCAATTTCATATAAAATGTGTCTCAGACTTCTCCAATGACCCTCTATAGCGTCCCTTATGAGTAACTCTGACTCCTGCGTGCCACTTAGTAACTGTCGAATGTTACAATGCAAATCCCTACCGCTGCTGAACAACTCTACAGAACACAATTAAAAAATTAAACTCAGCATAAAAAATTAGTTCATTCCCAAAATTGCATAATTAAAGTGTACCTAATATTATGTACAAGTACACACATGCTTAATAAAAACAATTTAAGTAAGTCATATCAATTAGTTAAACCAACAAAATTTACAAAGACTGAGGGAGAGAGAAATATTATATACCATTTCTTTTAAAACTAAAATTATTTTGGTGATGACAGCCGTTAAGATACAACTAGAAATAAATATATAAATAATTAACTGATGGACGAGCACAAAACAATCGATAAGAATAGAACAAAAGAAACAGACGCCAAGCAAAACTTTGGGTTTTTCTTGTAAAAAACTAAACAAAATAGCATTTTATTAGTTAAAAAAAGCATTAAATTAAATTATATTCCTATCATTAAATGTGAATAGCTTAGCCCGTCAGATGTTTTAATTTCAAAATTGCGAAAGCACGAAAACAGACTTAAGCTGTTACTGGGACCAAGGAATTGGATAAAATAAATTGGGATTATCTAATGAAGAAAGTATGGGATGACAAAGGAAGATGGAATTGAGGAGCTGGAGGGATTATTTGCAGGAGAAGATTGGCATTTTCTAATTTTTGCGCTGCTACGGAACCACGAAGGAACTTGTACATTTCAGTTCTCACCTGTGTAACAACATACAGTGCAGTGTTAATAGCATGCAATATAATTGTACCCAGCAATAATTCATCAACTATAATATCCACCGAATACATTAGTTAGAGTCCCAACAAACTAACAAATGTTTTTTGGTAAAAGTGGATATTAGTGGAATCTGCAAAATGCAGTAGAACTGATATTGATTTTACTACTTACTACTTGATCACAAATGAAATATCGCTCCAGAAGTGCTCATAATTGCTGATTACGCAAGTTTCCACATAACACAAGTGAAACAAATGTAGGGGTTTGAATTTGAATAAGGACGCGTAAGAGATACTGATGAAGTATTGCATGTATGGCGAATATATAGGGGAAGGAGTGCAATATATAATATTATAAGCTCGAGAAGAAATTCAAAAAAAAATATGCTAGTAAGTAATACTTAAAAGGTATTGCATACACACTGTAAATTCTGCCATAGTATAGCCAGCAGCCCAAAAGCAATTGCAATCACAATGGAATGTTCAATTAAGAAAATGACAGTGATAACTGAAGCAATGAGTACTTTGAGCTTCAAATCAAAGTAATGTATCAATGGTTTCTTAATTAGTTTAGCCTTACGTAACTAACTAGTCATGTGAAGGAAAATAGTGCCAATACGTAATTATATACATGAACAGGAGCAGGGAGAACTAAACATTAAGCATCCGAGTAGGGCCTGCACTCTGTACACCATACAAACACCAATCTGAATTGCAAAGTGCACAAGATTTAGCATGCTTGCAATTACAATAAATGCTTCTCTCATGCATGAAAGAACCACTGTGGAAGAGACATTGAGCTTTCCCCAGGAGGTACATTCAATCTGATCAATTGACATTCTTTCTTCCCATCAAATCATCTTCCATTTCCATTTTTCTATTGACAATGAATCACAAATGGAAATTGAAACGAAGAGACAATCCGACTGCCTACTACATTTACCCATGTTGAGTTGTATGATGTATGCAGCATTAGCCTACAGTTGAATTTGACTTCAGCCTCGACTTCCATCGACGCACAATCAGAGCTACAGATACACTTGAGTTAGTCACAATAACTATTAATGCAAACCCCAGTTACGTGAAAAACATTATCGATCGATGCGATGCAATGGCAGGAACAGGGAATAAGGAAAGCAAACCAGAAAGTCATTACAGACTATATTGGTATTCAGATAGTAATGAGGATGCCCAATATAGGAAGAACAACAAAAGAAGAATTGAACGCACAAACAACACACGTTATGCAGACCTATTATTGCTATAGGATTCAACGGTAATACAATACTACGTCTCAACTTTAGGCAGAATTAAACCGTAAAAGGATATGTATCCCACTGGTTTCAAGCTACTGCCACTACAAGCAATTCTAAATCCTTCATTTAAGCTCATCATGTGCATCTCATGATTCTTTTATGTACCTACTCATCTTAAGTCGTATATGTATTCGGCAATAAACCCGAAAAGTCTCAAGAAAAGCTTTACGTGTAAATATATAATACCTAATTATGTTTAATTATATGTTTCTAAAGGCTCTAGTGATCTGGAGATCCGTGGGTATAACTTGAAAAAATTGCCGTACATGTAGGTATATGTAATTACATGTGTACTTAAATACAGGGTAAATTGGTCAATAAATAAAACGCTGAAGAAAATAAATTGTGATGTGGGGCGACGAGGTGAGACGTTCAGGGTTTCAGGTCACTACTGCTGATTGTGAGTGCTACGACACCTTTCATACTAATCCTGCACTATAGTTAGAGGACTTTGTCCTGCAAAATAATGAAGTTTGTTTCCGGGGTTCGTTATATATATATTAATAATTATTGCAAGATTTTTTGTTTACCAAAACTTTAAATAATCAATATTATTATGTTTTAAATTATTTGCTATGTTACTATATAGTGTATCCATCCAGACCATAAAATTTAAGAACGGCAAGTTTTGCAATCCATCTGTCCAATCTGTCCTTTTCTTACTGTACTTCTGTCCTGGCTAAAACTTAAAACCAGTAAAATATAATGATATACCTACCTACCTATTTAAGTCCTAATCGAAGTGTTTGGCATTTGGTATAGGCTTCTTTAATATTTTTTCATCGCGCACTTTTATTGTACTTAATGGCCAATGCCTATCTTGAAAGTTCTGCATGCTTTTCCTGCTACAGTTTCTGCCCAATAATCAACATCATTAGTAACTTCGTCTCCGTCTTATTACAAGGCAAATTCAATTGCAAACGTTACTGCTAACCAATAATAATTATAGGTGATGTTTACTGTTAGTACACAACAGCACACAAACAAGCCCACACATCGTATCCCAAATAAAGCATGCACTATGGACGTAGGTCGACTCAGTTCATACATGTACGCATATAAATAAGTACAAGGTGTACAAAAGCTGAAGGGTAAGAAGTAGGAATTGAGTTGCCTCTACTTAGTTAGTCATATACAGTATATGGGAACATCATACAAAGTGATTTATCACTGAAAAAATGAAAACTGTCAATTGAGGCTTTCATTTTCTGTTTTTTAGAGTTGTTTGTAAATTGCTTTCTAGTTCTTGCTACCTCATAATGTTTGTAATTGCAATAATTGTACACCACAAGCACCACTGAACTGTAAACTGAAAACTTGTCGATTTAGAAAAAAAAACACTGCTGAACATTAATCTTATAATTTAAATTCACTTGACGTAAGTGTCGAATTCCTGCATCAAGTATAAATTAATGCTTGTGCCACAAACGGCAATCGGTGCCACAAATTCAAATACTAAACGTTTCCAATTTACAATTACACTTCCATGGCAAAAAAAATATAATTAGCAACAACTAGCTACCCCACTTATCTAGCTCAAAACGGCCATTGTCAAATCCTACCATACTCCATCAAAAGCAACAAGGTGAAAAAGACATAATTGCAACATAACACAAATTTTAAAAATGAAGTTTTACTAAAAAAGACGGATTTTAGCGTTATTTACCTTCCTTATATTGTTGGAATCGCTCCTGCCCCATTTCCTTGATCATCCTTTCTTCCCACTTTTGTAAAATGGCTTTCTGTTCCGGTGACATCGTTGCACTCAAGATTCGTGTGACACTGGGAAAACGAACTCCGGGAGTAGCGTGAGCGAATGGGTATGAAACCGGAGTAGAGCGTGGATTAACAACTTCAGATAGGTTGGTTAAATGATTCATAACGCCTGTTGGCATTTGGAACTGGACTGCAGAGTTTGGAAGCGTAGATTTTGACGTTGATGTTAATTTTGAGTCAAGAATCAACGTTTTATTTTCAAAATTAAATGCAGCAGATGCTTTTGATTTGCTTTCAGTAACCCAGTCGTCATTTGTTATGTCTTTCGTGTTTTTATTCTCACTACTGACCAGAGATTCAGGTGTATGATTAGAACATGTGTCTTCTGTTGATTTGATTGTAAGCAGTAGTTTGGGTACCTTGGAAATCTTAATGCTGCTTTGTTGCTTCAAGTTTAAATTCTTCTGTCTTTCCATTTTTTCACGTTTAGCTTTCTCAATTTTGGTCTCAAGAAGGTCTCCAAATAGCATTTTGTTTTCGTGATGTAGCTTCATCATACGAAGCGTTTTCTTAGACTTAAAAATCGGCTTCTTCGGTTTTATCGAAGCTGACGAAGCCACAGGCATAACTCCTTTTGATCTGGATTTGGAAGCCAAATAACGACGGCATAGCAACGATGTTATCTTGGGAATTCCAAGTGGTTCCAACTTGGTAAGAATTTGTGCCATCATGGTCATGGTAATTCTGCTTGGTATCATTCACCTGCCTGTCAAAGTCAATCATACGTCAATTTTATATACTGGTAATTATAATATTGGATAATTTGATTGGATCAAAAACGGTGTTGCTGAAAATGGTCAACACTCCCGGCAAGTCCTATTCTGGTTTTATGCTTTTATGATTTCCATGTAGTTATGTAAGAGAATGCTACTATTAATTATATAAATGAATGAAAAGCAGTATCAACAGATTCTAATCAATCGCCAGTTTGTTTGGTATGTGGTACGTAGGTGTACGAAGAGTAATTAAATTAATTACAATCATTCAAATTCTTTGGAATTGCAAATACACCAATCATAAGTTCAATAAAACATTCAATACAAACACGAATGCCGATTGATAATGATTATATAAATACAAATGCATTTAAATCCAAAACCAAAACGATCTTTTATTTTCCCAAATAACTAAACATGTTTTGAAGAATTTTCTTATTACTATTTTAAAAAATCAAACGATGAATATTAAAGTCACGTAGATAGAATTATAGAATATTGAATTTAATTTTCTGTTGAACATCAAGTCAAAAATAAGAAAACTCAAACACTTTTTCGTTTTTTCTTCACAGCTAAATTTTTGACTTTCTTCTTGAGGCGCTCAACATCCACGTCCTGATTAGCCTTGCTAGATCCTTCCTTTTTGGAAGACTGAGGCGTCTCTGTCGGTGGAACAAAGGCAGCATTTCGCTTATCTTCTCGTGCCTTCGCAGCCACCACTTGTTTTTCACGTTTATCTTGGTACTTTTTACTATGCCGGTCTGGCTCTCTCATGAAAAATTCCCCACTGGCCAGTTGTTTATCGACCTATTCCAAACAAAAACAATTGCATCAGACATGATGTGAGCCCATAATTATAGGCTGTAAAGTAATGACATCTAAAAATAAATACACTCTTTTCTTCCACAGTAACTACATACATAATATCGATTGATTGAATTTTGAATTCAGTGGTGCAATGACACCGGCTACCGATAGTAATCATGTGGAAGCGAACAAAGCGATAATTATAAATAATTGTATCCAGATTCCTATTCTAAATAACTTGTGAATATTGTTTTACACTGACTGGTTGCTGCCTATACTATACTCCCTATATGCCCAGTTTAAAAAAATAATACCATGTATATATCTTTTCTGCAAAAAGCCCCACTCCTCCTCAAATGTGTCTCCATACTTTTTTTAAAAATTTTAAAGGCAGAATAATTTATTATTACTGTAGTCTGAATAAATGTGTGGTCAGTAAGGTCAGGAGCAAAGTTTTAACTTCAAAATACCCTTATTATTCAGCTTTATCTTACCAAATGGCCTTCTTCATAGTAAATTTTTAGACTATCAGTAAGCACTTAGGGAATAAAATGTTTAAAATCGTCAAGAAAACCAGAGATGGTGTTAACACGCATTAAATTAACAGAAAAGTGTGCTAGCACTACTGGCTACAGTCTGAGAAGTGCTGCTATGATCACATACCAGGAATTTGGATTGGAGAAGCATACTAGAGATACTACAATATTTATGAAGGATGCTGGTGATACTAGCCTTTAAATTTTATAAACGTGTGGGTATACGTATTCTCAGTAATTAGGTACACCAGATTCATACTACAGTCAGTACGGTCCTTTATAATAGTACTTCGTGTCATTGATACTTGCCTGATTAGCCCTGATTACTATGATTTATTAAACACAAATTAAACCGACAAGTTTCTTGCGGTATCACATCGTTCTAATTACGACTGACCTATCTATCTAACGCATCGTACGCTGTGCCGTAATGAAGTTATCATCAGGCTTAGGCTTGTATACTACTCTTATGTTGTTCTATCAATGAACTAGCTTATATCGGTATTTACTATTGTTGCACTGTTTCAATTTTGTGCTTGGTTGGTTATCCTTTTGTCTTTGCACCGGTATTAAGATTCAAGAATGAAGCAGATACCGTTATAAAATCATAATGCATATGCACACCATAGCAGCTCCGATTGGTGCAGAATCGCCACATCATAAACGTCAATCAAGCCAAAGTTAATTTTCAGCTTCCAACGGAAGAAAATCTATGTATATACATTTTGCTATTAAAAATAATTTTACACTGACTTACCAGTGAGTGATGTCTGAACATCTGTAGGGATATTATCTATTTCACCCTGTTTTTGAACAATATTCAGTAACTGATACTACAGCGACCAATGATGAATACCAAGAAATACATTTCAATAAACCATCCAAAAAGCACATAAAACGACAGATGTCTGCTATAAGATTCGTCAAAGTCAGCAACAACAACAATTATCTAAGTTCTTTAAAAAGTGTGTCTGCAATGCAACTTAAGATTCTGATGAGTTACTGGCGATAGTCTTTGCAAGCTTAAACTTTTTAATAAAGACATAAACCTCAGCCCTTACTACACAATGCTTCATATTATTGTAAGTCGTTCCGACCAGTGCCCAGCTACCCATTATTTATACCAATGTACGTGTTCACAAGAATAAAATAAAAACCTACAAATGAATCCGAAATAGGGAAATTAAAAATAAAACAAGCATACCTTGCTTTCAGGCTGCGGTGGAGGGAATGGAGTGTAAGCCTTCTTGGCTTTCTTCTTTTTAGGTTCCTTCCTTTTGCTCAGTGTCTTGCTCTTAAACTTGGGCAAAAACCTTTCCCAGTTTTCGTTTTTCAATTTCGGATCCTGCAGAGCAAAAATTTCTTTCAGATTAATTTTGTGGAAACAAAAAACTTAAAGTAAAAAATAAACTTTTATAAGTTACAATATAATTCAATTTTAAGATGGTAAAGTTATCGAGAAACCAAACAAAAGTACCATTGTATGTATAAACTAGTAATCGGTTTAGTAGTACCAAATAGGAGTGAGGCACACAAAATTCATAATATGAAAGTAAAAATTCAACTTCTTTTTCTGTTGTCTGTGAAACACAGGAATGCTGATTTCTAATATTATTACTCACTTAAACTTATGCTTACGGTGATGTCAGCTCAGTTTAAGGTGCAAACATAATGTGATTATATCGGTCTCTCCAATGCGTTACTAATGAAATTCCTTGTTTGGCTTCATTAGGTAAGGATATAATAAAAGTTGTGCCTCGGTACAAAAACATAGATTAATAAGTTTGATAGAAAATAGAAATATGAGTTTAGATGTACTACCTTGAATTACAAAAGTTAAAATATTTGCAATTTATGACTACTATTAAGAATCTACCCTCACAAAAAGTAAGAATAGTATAAATAAAGAGTATATAAGCACTTCCTATAGCTTATTTATGCCATACCTAAATTCCATACAAATATTCATATGCCAAGGTAATAAGTAATATCGTCGGTGAAGAGTCATTCTGTCTTAAGTCCAGTGCACGGCTAAAAGCATTCTGTCTCAAGTCCATCCAATTTTTAAAATCATTCTGTCCCAAGTCCATCCAATTGGTAGCTCCTGTCGAGGTCGTTTCCTCGATGTCCCATGCATTCGGTGGGGGTGGTATGTTGCTGACTGCATTGTACTCACGAAGTAAACTTAGGGGTCGTCCACAAAAGACGTAATGTTACTGACTATGTTGTACATACTTAGGGGTCTTCCGCAAAAGACGTAATAAAAATTCTGTTTTCACAACATTTTGCATTTTTGAAAAACATGCAGATAGAACATTGGCACTCTTGGAAACATGCAAATAGAACATTTTGAACTCTTGAAAAACATGCAAATAGAACATTTTGAACTCTTAAAAAACATGCAAATAGAACATTTTGAACTCTTAAAAAACATGCAAATAGAACATTTGGCACTCTTGAAAAACATGAAAATAGAACATTTTGAACTCTTAAAAAACATGCAAATAGAACATTTTGAACTCTTAAAAAACATGCTGTTGCTACGTTTTTGGATGTCTGATGCTATGGTTTTGGTCATTTCTGGTTGTTTACTAGCGACCAGAAATGTTACTGAAAATTGGTGAATTTTACTACAAAAATGATATGAAAATTATACGAAAACTAAAGTAACTGAAAATCCACTGTTTTAGTGGATCGAACAGAACAATACGACAGAAGCGAATGAGCGTTCAGACCCGCTGGTCACGCTAATAAGAACCTCATGAAGCTGTGAAATTATGTGAAAATACTGAATTATATGATTATTCTTGTTAATTTACTTATTTCTAATAAATCGCTTTCTCATTAATTTGTGTCTATTTGGCCGCTACCAAATAGACTTTTACGCAAGCAATTTTATTTCTAAAACGTCGTGTGGCGTTTACATGGTCCTTCGACACCTACCTTGCACCAACCTAGGGATTTACAACCCCTGTTTTCTGGACTGCTGGCTGCCTGCCACGTGGTCTTTTGACGCCTACTTTGAATCAACCTGGGGTCACACCCCTGCTAAAGGAAGATTTCTGCTGTGTGATTTGCAACCCCAACTTTTTACTTTGCTTCGGTTGACGGGGGGAGAGTCAGTCCTACCAAGTGGTCAATCGGAAGCAAGCATTGCGTCAACCTGGGATTTATAATTCCTGCTTTCCCCGTACTCCGTGTTTGCTACAGAAGTATTTGTCAGACCGCTGTTCTGTTTTGGAAGTCTTCTGGACATCGGACGGGCTATTTTTTGTCTTCGGATTTGTGTAGTAGTCGGACTTGGGCAAAATCGCTCGAGGGGCTTCCACATTTTCTGGGGTCACGCTCCTTGAAGTATTTGTTTTTTGGAAAATTGTCTGCCGCAATTTTTGGCGGGAAATTCAAAATTCAAGATTTGATTTTTGGCCATAACGTCTTATCTTCCCCAGAAACCGTATCTTATTGACTGCTCGCTCATTACCAGAAACTGTTTCTGCATTTTTCCTTCTAATGGCTGATAACGCGGATGTGCCGTACAGTACTCGTTTTCCCTGAGGGCTGCTATCTCGGCTGCTGGCGCTACCTGTTGACGGGGGGAGAAATTGTCTGGATATCGATTTTACAATGAGAGCTGCTCATCGTTTATCAAAACCAAGATCAAGTACGAAGTCAACAGTGTCTACCAGCATCTTAACTAAGGACAGTGGGGCAAGGTCAGACAGGTTAATGACTAACACTGAGATACGTCAAGTACTACATGAATTAGACGAGCGTAAACGCAAGAGAGAAGAGTCACGTGTTAAAAGGGAAGAAACAAGTGAGCAAGAGCGTCGGACGACGGCGCATGCGTCATCTGAAAATGAGTGCGGTGCACTTCACCAAAGTGGTCGTAGCGAGGATCAGGGCAATGTACTGGCCCGATGGGGATTCCCGAAGGAATTTTCCAAAGGGGTACGACGCGGAGTTCCCGAGGCTTCGATTAAAGGAGGAGAAGAAGTGCAGGCTTGCAATGTTGCCAAAATTATCGTTTTGTCGAAAACTGATGCTCATTCAAAGTCTGATCGTTTCAGCACAAGTTTAAGGTCAGGCAATGTGGATAAAAGAAATTCAGATTTAAAATATTTTAAGAAAAAAATTGGATTTGAAAACATGCAACGCGTGGAAAGTGCAATTAAGCGAGAGACTGATCGCTACAACGAAAGAAGATCAATTTTACTTTTGGAAATGGAGTTTCATGAAGACAGCTTTGATCTTTTCTGCAATCAATCAAGTCAAGACAGTGTTGCCAGCTTAGAACACCAAATAGTTTTACTTGATAGCAAATTTGTAGACGACAGGGCAAAGCTTCAAGATAAATACAATGACTGCCAGCGGGCAGTTATGCTCCTACAAGAGAAGCTAGCTATATCAGAGCGACACCTAGCGGAAGAAATATGTCATCAGTAGGTGAATATTTCTAAATGTGAGTTAGACTACGCTAAGTCTAGTTCAATAGTAAACACTCTGCAAGATGACGACGCACAGATAGCGCCACTAATAGAACTGCCGCAAGATGGCGCAAATTTTGAAATTGGAAATGAATTTCAATTAGCAACTGAAGACAAGAGTCATTATATGGCGAATGCTACTGAAGTTGAGTCAGTGAATGTGTTTGACGGTGGGGAGGACTACCTACAAATTTTGAATTTTGAAGGTATTAAACTTGGGTCAAATCGTATCACTGACGAAGAACGACCACAGAATTCAGCTCTGAAGTCTAACGTAGACATTTTAATTGGGGAAAATGTATACTTGTTTTACTACCAGATGTCGCTTACAACGACATTAAATGAAAATGATTTAATTGATTTTTCATCGAAACATTCACTTGTAGAAAGTACATGTGAAGAACAAAGCGAGTTGTCAGATTCCAAGACTGATGATGTGAAAGAAGACTTTAAAGACGAATTACGTGAAGTGAACATCAGCGAAGCACAAAATTTTGAAGAAATTAATGACTTGAAACTGATTGCAGAAGAATTTTATTCACTGCAGAATTCAAGTTCTAATTTTAAAAATTCATCAGTGGACACGGTTGTCAGTTGTGGGAATACAAGCAATGATTACACAGGCAAACGTGTATTTTCTGTTGGTTCGTTGGATGTAGTTGCTAAAAAGATGAAGAGTGATCAATTTGCTAAATGTGGTGATGACGAAAGTGGAACTATGACCTTCGACCTATCATCTACTTTTGATGTCATTTGCGATATCAACGAAAGAATGAGGCTACGCTTTAATCATTTTTCTATTTCCCCTGATTCCAGGAAATATGATTTTGGCAGCAGCAAAAGTATTGGGGCAACGTTGGATATATTCGAATTTTGGAATAACTGGATGAGTAAGTCCTTGCTTGGGTGCTCAATCCGAATTTGTATGATGGCTGATCCTATATGCACTTGGACTGTTACCCGAATGGTACACGATCCTGGAATTTCCATGAACGGATTTTGCATCTCAATTTGACCGATTTTTGACTCGACTCTACGAAAATGTGATTACAACACAGGGAATCATATCATCAGGACATCGGTGGGGAGAATGTTGCTACGTTTTTGGATGTCTGATGCTATGGTTTTGGTCATTTCTGGTTGTTTACTAGCGACCAGAAATGTTACTGAAAATTGGTGAATTTTACTACAAAAATGATATGAAAATTATACGAAAACTAAAGTAACTGAAAATCCACTGTTTTAGTGGATCGAACAGAACAATACGACAGAAGCGAATGAGCGTTCAGACCCGCTGGTCACGCTAATAAGAACCTCATGAAGCTGTGAAATTATGTGAAAATACTGAATTATATGATTATTCTTGTTAATTTACTTATTTCTAATAAATCGCTTTCTCATTAATTTGTGTCTATTTGGCCGCTACCAAATAGACTTTTACGCAAGCAATTTTATTTCTAAAACGTCGTGTGGCGTTTACACATGCAAATAGAACATTTGGCACTCTTGAAAAACATGGAAATAGAACATCTTGCACTTTTAAAAAACATCTTAATAGAACATTTTGCACTTTTTAAACTTTTTGATAGGTACAAAATGCTGTAATTGCATGTTATTCGAAAGTGCAAAATGTTTTGGAAATAGAATTTTTATTACGCCTTTTTTGAACGACCCCTAAGTGTGTACAATATAGTAACATAACGTCATTTGTGGACGACGCCTAAGTATGTACAACATAATCAATACCATTACGTCATTTGCGGACGACCCCTAAGTGTGTACAATATAGTCAGTAACATTACATCATTTGTGGACGACCCCTAAGTTTATTTCGTGAGTACAATGCAATCAGTAACATACCACCCCCACCGAATGCATAGGACATCGCGGAAGCGACCTCGACGGGAGCTACCAATTGGATGGACTTGGGACAGAATGATTTTAAGAATTGGATGGACTTGAGACAGAATGCTTTTAGCCGTACACTGGACTTAAGACAGAATGACTCTTCACCGACGATATGTAGTGTAGGATATCTATCTACCTACATAACTGACACAAAAGCAGCGTCTTGAAAACCCCAGAAGAAACTTCAGTGCCGATCCGAAGTACTGGAACACCAGACTAACTGATCAATGGAGCTATGATTTTTAAAGCCAATGGGTAGTTAACTATTGGGTAAGATTTTTCACAGCTAAATTAATATGCTGTGTGCAAAGCGCTAAAATATTTCTTGTAGAAATTAGAAACACTTGTCAGTTAAATTAGATTAAATAATTAAAAACAAAATAATTTTTTTAAGAATAAATTTTTAATATTCTTTTGCACCGCGTATACACCAGTTTAACAGTGGAAACGAAAGTCTCACCTAACACCTAACAACACCTAAGTTATACAGACTTAAAAAAGGATAGCTCTATTTATTATTCAGTATGGTGTCCCCATCCTTATGACCGGTAATGCAACATTCGTTCATACAGAATAAATTAATATTTAAAAAACATTTCTTTACCTTAGCAAGCTCTCGTTTGATCATTAGAGCTTTAATATGATAAATTGGATGAATATTCTTCATTGTATCTTCGATAATTCGGCGCACCTGCAAGCCATATAATACAATCACATGGATTTATACACAACAAGCGTACAAATAACAATTGAAACTCTACCAAAGCAAAAAGCCGAATATTAAATTCAGAAATGCATAAGATCCACAACTCTGTGTATCTTATCAATCCCTTTGCAGAGGTTATAGTCACTTTCTTACAACAATGCTTGGGTGTCAAGAACTCATACAATTTGGGTAGGTACACATATATTCCACATTCCACACAATACAATACATGTATGATGTACATAGTATCCCATATCCCGCACAGGCAGTATGCATATGTGTATAGTGTGAAATATAAAGTTAATTGCTGTTGGGGTTGAGCCCCCTACTAACTTACTTGTTGTAGTCCTTTGTAGGGTCCCACTGCCGACACGGTGTTTCCCTGAACCAATACGTAGCAATTAGTCAACAATTCGATTGCTTTGAGGGTTGCTCCGTTGGGTCCTATGATTCTCTGACGTCTCCGCACAAAGCGGTCTCGGTTACGTACCAAAGATCCTATCTTTATAATGTCCGAGCCAGAATCATCCTGAACACAAAAAAATATGGTTACTTTTTTAGAGCACTGCGTTTCGGTTCCAGGCGGTATTCTTTGTTCAGGGATATAACTAGTAGGTATCAACCAGTGAGTTTGAAACAATAGGATAAGAAGAATTTGTATTTTACTTTATTTAGTACCTACAACCTCAAATTATGCCTCCAGACGAAGACATTAAATAGCCTTAAACAGTGTAATTATCAAAGGAAAATAATCAAAAACATTACAATTTTTGACGTATAAAAAGAATAAAAATACAGCATATATACGGGAATTATATTGGGTATACCTTCATAGAAAGGCGAGGAAATACACAGAAATAAAAAAGGTTAAACAAGACAAAACTTACCAGAAGAACTTTCATTGCTTGCTCATAAGGGACGGATCGGGCCAATAGCTTTATCATATCCCTAGCCTTAATAATTATAAATGGATCCCAGGTTTGCCTAGTAGTCCGCACAGACATGCTACCTTCAATAGCATCCAGTTCTGCTTTAACGCTAAATTCTAGATTAAGATAACATATTTACTGTCAGACAAATTAAAACCAAAACAAAAGGAAAACGTTTTTAGTTAGATGCAATTGCAATTGAAAGGAAAACTGCTAACCTGATAAAGCTTTTTGGACCAACGGCCATGCCTCACGTAAGTACTTTTCCCGATATTTCGGAAACAGCGTAGCAAAAGAGCTTTCCTCCACTAAGCCATTTGGATTATCTTCTTTCTTGAATTCAGGAACTTTTAGAGCCCAGGCATTCTCTACCGGACCGGAAGACTTTCCAGTCTCCTCTTCACTGTCCGCAGCCATGATTGGCTCAATTGACAGTATACGTTATCAGCTGTGATAGCGTAGTTGATAACTCAATACCTATGATGACACCCACATTAATGAAAATTGACAAAATAGTGGTGGCCGCATGAGCACAGAGCTGCTATTTTATCTATTTACATTTGCAATGCATCAAAATGTGAAATAACAATTAAAAAAACATGAATATATTTTTCCTAATACTCAGTGCAGGCAGCTTTTTTGGAATGTTACTTTGATCTTGTGAAATTTTGATTACAAAATATTAATTTTTGATCCAACTAATTGCTTCTTAATTGTAAAATTGGAAGCGTGTGTCCCACCTGTTCAGGCAATAATTACTTACTAGTTAGGTACTTAACGCCTGCTTAGGTTGTGCATTACATGGTTACACTACGGAATATTAAAGGCTACGTAAGAATTCACTCCCTGAATGTTGAAAAATATTCAGTAGTAGTCTAATAGTACAGGAACAACAATTGAAAATAGAATACAGCATTTCTTATCGAACAGGCAACGTAAGATATCTAGTTTAATTTTTAAAATCCTTAAATCACATATATTATACTATTATACATATTCATGTTTTAGAAGAAATCGGACCTATTCGATTTTAAGGAAAATTTATAATTTTCAACTTCTAGCCTCATATTATGAAATATGCACATACCTAGGTATATTTATTGCAAATGTGCAACAATGACTTAATTTACTAAGCTTTTCTATCTTTAATAAAATTTAAAATTCTGAATAATAATTGAACTCTTGCAATATTTGAAATTCATTATTTAGTAAAAAAAACTATCAAACTATTCTTTTAAACATTACTGCGATTAACTTTCAGTTACAATTTTATTATTATAAAAAATTAAATCGAGCTTCTCAAACGTATATATTTACCACACACGGAAGAATTAGGGCAGATTTGTTTTAACGATGAGAAGAGTGAATATAGTATTATCAATCATACAGGATCAAAAAAGTAGGGCCAAACAAATAGTATAGCACCCTGTGTACGATATAACTTGAGTGTGCAATCTTTAATTCTTTTTGAATTTCAAAGTACAAAAGCCAATTTATAATATAATGATTCTAAATGTGTATTTCACTGATTTTTAAGTAGTTAAATAACTAATGAAAATATCAGCTGATTGATGCATTGCATTGAATGCTCTTCCTCTCATGATTCCCCAGAGACAAGTGCCATTTTATATTCAATTAACGCAATACCTATTTTTTGAGTAAAGTAATATGCAACTGGACCTATTGTAGCAAAGACAGTTGCCTAAGCGAAATCAATTATGCTAAATTAATAATTAGTACCGTATTTTTTGTAATAGTAGACGGGTCTGGGAGGTCGGAATTTGAGTAGTGGACGGGGTCCACTATATTGCAGGAAGTACGGTATGCATATATTATGCCCACATAAATTGTAAATTAACCACGAATACTTTTTTAAATGGTTTAGAACACGTGCATTTAATTTCAGTTATAACTACCAACTATACCTACCTAACTGACTGACTGATACTAAAAATAAGTAAGCTACATTGTATGTTGTCATAATCAAAGTTAAAAGTGTTTGTAATTGTGGGTTGTATTATCTAAAATGTAGTATGTCATATCGCCGGTGAAGAAGCATTTTTGCCTAAGTCCAGTCCAACGCTAAAAGCATTATTGCCCAAGTCCATACGTTTCTTAAATGCATTTTTGCCCAAGTCCATGCAAATCCAAACTGCAGCAAATGCAGGTTTGAACAGGATGGGTTTCGATGGACTTGGGAAAAAATGCTTTTAAAAACGTGTGGACTTGGGCATTAATGCTTTTAGCGTTGAACTGGACTTAGGCAAAAATGCTTCTTCACCAGCGATATGTATACGATACTTAACCAAAAACAAAGGAATTAAAAAATAATGATTTTTTTTTGCTTTGATTCGTCATTTCCACCAACATTTCAGTATATTGAATGACTACAGTAAGTACTGCAATCATTACGCTAAAGGTTATGTTTTCTTTTTAATTTTACATACAGATAGTGTTCCATTTACGCAACGCAAAAACTAGTGACTCGGACAGAAGCTAAATTATATTTTTCTTCCTTTGATGAACAGGAAATCACATTATGTGATTTCCAATTCCCATGGTATATATACTACATGTTACATATGAAATGTTTTAATTTAAGATTCCACTTAAACCTCACAAATGATTTAATCATTTTTGTTGCATATTGCCTTTAAAGACCATATTATATATTATTACGTGAGTGTGTTTAATTCAGTTACAAGGTAATGATTAACAACATCCTTCTCCACTTATGACTTACTTCATGGACTAACACTACGACTTATATTCAACCAGCAGATTCCATTATTTTGAACTATTTGCCTAGGTATATGCATCCATTCTATTCATATAATATTGTTGATACTAAAATATTAAATAATGCTGACTAGCAACTAGCAACTAGCCATGCCATTTTAAAAAATAAGTTTATCACACGCTTATCGAAAATTCCCAAATGGTAGGCCATGTATGTTGTATGTGATGTTAACTAAAATAAAATGCGCCGTAATGCCACTCTAAACTTTAATTGTTAACATGTTAATGCCACTTGCCGTTTGAATGTCGAAAGATTTTTTTCGGAAATACAAAATATTGACTCACAAGTGAAGTTGAACACTGCTGACGGTGTCCAGTGTCCCAGTTCGACTTTAAACCAGCACTTCAAACTAAATATTAATCTATATTTTATTCGTACGAACAAAATTAAAATTTATAATTACGATAAATTTTTCCTCCGCACACCGATTCACCAGCACCAATTGATCTATCAAATTAACATACTTAAAAACAATACAACACAAAAAACCCACGAGCCGACGAAGACGAAAAGCGAAACCTGACGAAGACGAAACTACCATGTGTTTCTGGTAATTTGAAAGATCCGCGCTTTTGAATCATAAAAAACCGCGAATATTTATTTTTGATTCTCTCTATGGCTGCCTATGATTCACGATGTTGATGATGTGATGATCACTGGCCGAACTGAAGCAGCTGAATAAAGATGTCATTAATTTATTATCTCAATTATCTGGTAGATAAATATAAAAAATCCTGGCTGATTTAAATAGACTGTATTAAGTTAATTTTTAATAAAGAGTTACGCTCTCGGAACGTCCACTGTCGACCTGTAGTTGTGAGACTTCTCTTGTTGGTGCAATTGTAATTTTTAATAGTTTGCAACAAGATAATAATTTGTGCAATTATTTGCGTTAATTTATTTTGTTAATTTATAGTTAACTTTATTTATTTATTTTAATAACGATGTCTAAAAAGGTATTATTTCTTATTTTCATTTGCTGTAGATTTAAAATTTTAGCTGACTTTATATTATTATTATTTGATTCTATTAAACATTAACAGTATCTGGATAAACTTAACTACATACTGACATTCAACATTAAGTACTGACATATTACAAAAAAAGTTAAATTGACTATTAGTCATGGCATAAATATTAAAATAGTTTTTTTTATGAATTTGAAATTTAATTTTAAATTGAGTGTAATTAAGCAGGTATATATTTTCACTTGAAGAAGTTTCGTCAAAATAACTATACTTGCTCAATGTTTTATTTTCAGGAACACAGTGATCCGGGTGTCCAACTCAGCAAGTCTTTAAGTTGCTTACTAAGACATGGCGCTCATAAGGAAAAAGTTACTCTTCACCCCGGAGGTTATGTTAGCGTGGCTGAAATTCTGAGACTTCCAAAATTTAGAAAGTATAATGAAGACGACATTAGAAAAATTGTTGAGAGCAATGACAAACAGAGATTTTCACTAACAAGCGATTTTACTTCCGGACAACTACGAGTTCGAGCTAATCAAGGACATACTTTCCCGGTAAGCCTCACTATCCAGCGTAGGCCAGGAAAATAATTATCATTTATTTTGTAATAATGATTATTACAGTTGAGCATTTAATGTAGATGTCAATATTTATAGTTAATGTATTTGCGAATGTGCTACACTATTTTGTTACTTGCTCGGATCCAGAATATATTAGTTCAAAAGTAATAATAATTATAATCTACAGCACTAACAACTCGTTTTATATTCCAAATAATAATTTGCAATTTGATGTCATTTTATATACTTTCTGTGCCGAAAACATTCAACAAGAAGGGTCTATGCTTGTAAATATTTCATAATGTAGTGTTTCTAATGTACTGCATAGGAATGTATGTGTTCAAAATGTCTTTATCATAATATGTAATTTGTCAGTAATCAGTAGTTTATAAATAATTTATTTGGAATTCAAAAGATTAACGAGGATGAGCTACTTGAACCCATACAAAGCGCAGATGATTATCCTACAGTCATTCATGGAACGTATACGAAGTTTTGGGACAGTATTAAGAGGACTGGCCTTAGTCGTATGAGAAGGAATCATATACATTTTGCTCCTGGAGAACCTGGGTCTGAAGGCGTCATCAGCGGAATGAGACAGTCTGTGGATCTGTATATTTATGTTGACATACGCAAGGCGCTTGAAGGTACTGATTCATTTGCCAAGCTGTAAAATAATTTATTTCTTTTGCAATTAAAAACGGAGAGGTGGTGCAAATTTTAAACAAGCATTTTAATTTTAAATTAAGCATGTGCTGCTGTAGAAATGTTGCGAATATTAAAATTGTGAAAGTAGTAGAGATATGTCTTGCCTCGTGATGGTTTTGATCTGTAGCATCGACACGGTTGTGTGTGCTTTCATTCAGTTACATACGTTTGCAATAAAAAAATGTCTTAAATATTTGCAGATGGAATCAAGTTCTACCGATCCGATAACAATGTGATTTTAACCTCGGGTGATAGTGAAGGGTATTTGAAAACTAAATATTTCTCTAAAGTGAAAGACGTGAAGAAAAATCTTTACTTGGACACAATGGCCTAAAAATGTAGTTTGCTAAATCGTACTACATTTTTGAAATTAAACAAAAAGGTGTCAATCCAGTCAATATTGTTATGTGCTGTGTGTTTGACCTATACATAGGTAGCCACATTGTACATCTTGTTACGCTTATTAAGTAATCCTGTTTACAATTTTTTTGTATTTCAAATCGGGGCCAGACTTATGCAATCTAAACAAAAAATAAATTATAATTTATTATTACAATACAAATTCTACATCCAGTGGTTTGCATTTATTCGCAATAATTGTATTAGAGAAAATCATAAAATCAGCATACTTCGAATAAATATTAAAACATAGATGTAACTTTGGAAAATTTTAGATTTTAATTATTCGTCGTCGCTATAATTTAGACATCTTTTTCCAAAAAATCCTGTTGCCATACAAATTCTGGTTTATAATGTGGTCCTGAACTGCAGCTTTTTTCACAGGTGTATAAAGCTACAGTTCCCCAATCCAGAGAACCTTCCGTTGAATCTTTCCCCACAGAATTTAAAAGTTGTGGCATAATTTGAAATTCAAAAACACGGGGACCCTGACACTGAGGGCACGGAGGAACATCGGAAACTTCTTTTGTTTTTTCGGATGACACCCACAATGGCTCTCCCCCTCGGTCGTATCGCAAAATTTGGGTTGGCTCGTATTTTACTCGCTTTCGAAATTTATTGAATGCCTTGTCAGATTTATAAGATGCAGCTTCTTGAAGATCAGCAGATGATGCTGCGTCACCTAATATTATCCAAAGATACGGAGTTATACACTGACTGTTGTTTGTAGTCAGTGCAAAGCTCAAAATATCGCTATAATAAAAAGTGTCAATAAAAATATGTGTACCCACCAAGAGTGCCAGTTTTCCCTTCGGCAACAAGTTTTTGATAATCTTCCAATCTCTGCTTTTCACTTTTTTCCTTGGTTTTAGATTTAGGAAGAGGTTCTTTATCAATCACAATTTCAAACTCCTTATACTCAAAGTCCTTTCTTCGGTTCTCATTGGTAGGCTTAAAATCTGAGGGCAAGAACAACAGAGAACTATTTTAAATATTAATTATTATTACTTGCCACTTGCGGAAGTAAATTACGATATAATTAAATTAATATAATTATTACTATTTGACCGTCTACTAAATACCAAATAGAAAATAAATAAAAGAACTGACCTGCATCACAGCACTCCGCTTTATGCCCAGATTTCCAGTCTACTGTTTGATGCTCTTTCGAACAGTAATTAATTTTGTGGCAGCTGCCACAACTTAGAGGTCCGCTTTCCCCGCAAACTCTGCATAAATGAACACCAAACTTTTCAGGACTTAAGTCAGCCAATTTAATGTCATAAGCAGGTGGGTCCGACGAATAAAACTCATTTTCCCGCTTTAGTTGACATCGAAAAACAATCCAATTTTTATTTGAATTTCTTTCAGAGCAACAATGTGTCTTTGGGCACACAAATAGGAAGATATAACGATGAAATGTATCTTGGGAATCAAGTGGAGCATAAATTTGCATGAGGAATTTTGGTGGATCACCACAAGACGGGCACTGAATTTCTCCGGGTTTAGGTAAGTTCTTTAAATCAAGCCATGACGGAACTCCCCCAAACTTGGATGCAAAGAATGGACTTGCTAGTTTCCATGTGTCTTCAATTTCCTCAATAAACCCTAACTCCACCGGTATTTCCTTCTCAGAATCGCCATTTCTGTGTTTTCCTTTAGACATTTTGACAACTTGACTTTATCTGACAGCAAATATTTTGGCTGGTGTGACTGTTGCTTTTATCGGTTTTATAATTACCTAAGAGCCGTAGATTGTTAGAGTTATTTGGTATTAGAGTGGAGTTTAAGTCTGTGAAGTTTTTGAAACGACGATGTATCTAATTTTGCCTTCCAAAAGAACTAGTTTTCCAGCATTTAAATAATTTTCGCACTTAATCAAAAATTGTTTTTTCGATGACACTAAAACACTAGAATATAGGCTAGTACGTAAAAGTGGGTAGGAGTAATTAATTAATATGTTCACCTCTCTGCTCTCATATCGTGCGATAATTAAATAAATATTAAATATGAACCTACCGACCTACCTACTACCTGGAAATGGACAGCACGTGAAGATTCAAAGCTCCCGCAAATTGTGCTACTTGTTTTGTACACTATTTAGCTGCGTGTATTACGTTTGTGTGTAGTGTGTAGTGTTGTAGGTTGTAGTCGTAGTGTAAGGATGCGAATGAAGCTATGATGTATAGAAAACGTCCATAAATGATTTCATTCAAATTATCAATATTTTAGGATCCACCCACCTTCATGTCATCATTTTCTTTAACATTACGGAAACGGCTATCTTTGACATGGCTTGTCATCAACGCCTGGCAAAACCCACTGTCCATATCAATGACATCATTTACGGACGATCTCAAAATATGTAATCAATGCTATCAGTCACTTTTTTTGTACTTTTCTGAATCGAATCTGAATCCCAGTCCCAAGTCCCAAGCCGCCTTGATGAGTTTAAATTGCCTTCCGTATTCGATAATTTTTCCAAATGCATGGTAGAAAAGAAATCAGAAGTTTCAAGCACACTTTATTGAATATTATGCGCTCAGAATGAACAGAATTACAGAGTTTATATACTTGACTGAAACTATTAATAATAATTTTATTATATTTACATTTATCATTTTTGGAAGTATATGTATAATTACCTAACGATGATACGGTACTCATTCCTCTAACCAATTTCCATATTTTTCTAAAAATAGCTTTTTAACATCAGGAAAAAATGTTTTCCTTTAGTTCTCTTTGGTATTTAAAACGAAAAAAGAAATGCTTTAAAACAAACGAAAATCTTATGTTAATCAAATGGGAATATTTATAACCATAAAAATGACATACTCATAAGTATGTATATACACAGCAGTGCAGAGGTCCATATACAGTTAGAGTAGTCCCTATATTGAAATTTAACATTAAATTTTAATTTCAAAATTTGATTTCTTGATAATTAAATAGAGTTAGACAGGACATAGCAGTCCTATTAATTTTGAACAATGTTTTTAGAATGAAAAATAGAAATTCGGACAATGGATGAGTGCCGTACGATAGTACTTTTCAATGAAAACGATTATCTCCTCGCATTCCGTTGTAGTGATTTAATTCGCATTGGCATCGTTCTGTTCTTTCTCATTCTGATTTTCTGTTTCGTTTGTTTCAGCCTTTCGGGCTGCAGGATCAATAAGTAGTTTCCCGACATTCTTACGATCGTGCATTTTTTGCATGGCATCCGAGACCTAGCGCAACACAAATATATTATGTAATTTGGTATGGAAAAAATACAAAAATTGCACTTGGAATTCTTTCATAGCAAATATTAAAAATGACCTCTTCAAATGCCCACACGGAATCGATCGTTGGCAGTACTTGACCCGATTCCATGAGCCCCCAGATTTTATCCAAAACTTTCCCAACATCATCATGTTTAGCTTTTAGCAAATTCCTCAAATGAAATCCTCCAATGTATTTGTTTTCTTCAAAGAGTTTCAGGGGAGACACCTTCTCAACTTGCCACCAGCTTTTAGCCATGCTAAAAAAGCTCTTAGTTTCCCCTGTGACAATATTTGCTGAGCCATAAAGTATATACTTTCCACCTGGAGAGAGTAAAGTCAAACCTCTCGTACAATCTTCGCCTCCTTGAGGATCCAAAACTAAATTCACACCAGCTGGATGTAACCTTTTAAAAGGGGTAGCAAATATTTACTCAAATAATAATTCAATTCCAGTTCCGTTATCGCCTCACAAATATGTAACCTACATTGATTACTTATTACACTTATATATTATGCATTATCATTATACAACTTATTTTACTTTACTTTTTAATTTCAGCAACGTAGTCAAATGTTCTGTCAATCAAGCTCTCAAACCCACCGATTTTTTCCATCTTGTACCCTGAACATATCCCAAGAACTTTGCACCCTTGAAGTTTTGCCAAATCCCGGACAGCGAGTCCGACAGAGCCTCCGGCCGAATGAACAACAACCGAGGCCCCCGGCGTCACTCCATTTAGAAGATAGTGAGCAACAATGTATGGGAGACTTGCTGCAACAAACTTGACATCTAATTTTGGCTTCGTCAATACCCAAGCCATGTTCTCATCCACCACAACATACTCAGCCCAAGCTCCCGTTTCCGGCAAAGCATAAGCAATATCCCCAACCTACAAAATGTGCGAATTGACATTTTTATAATAAAATTCATTAATTATTTAACAATGGTATGGAGCTCTCATTGATTTTAAAAATTTCATTTCCATTACTTTGAACCGAGTCACATCCTTCCCAACTTGTGTGACCACCCCAACAGTTTCCGATCCCATCACAAAAGGGATTTTGGGAGGCGAGTCGATCACACCCAATCGGGTCATCAAGTCTTGGAAGTTTAAGGAACTAGAAGGGCAAGATACAAGATACAATAAAGAAAACAATTTTCATTAATTTTCTATTTAGTTTGAGAATCAGTCATATCCACATATCAATAATGTCATATCGTTAGCAGAACACCAAATCCAGCGGTATGGATTGGTTTGGTATAATACATTATATACATATATAAAAAATTCCAAATGTCAAACAAGATGTGTAATCTATAGTTTGTATGTTTCCCTTAATATTTTATCATGTTTACTTTTACCATTGTTAATGCGAGCGTGGAGCAAGTTAAGTTACATAATGGTGAAAGGGGAAAATAGTGACAGGAGAAAGGGACACATCTGGTTGGGAAAGCCGGTGGGAAATGCGCCGAGACTTTCTCTCAATACTTTTTTTTAGGACTTTGGCAAATAAGTGAAAAGGAGTACACACGATCAACGTGACTGTCACCCTAACAACGACTGATCTATCCATTTTTTTTAAGGGAAGTATCTGTAGTAGAAAGTTTTCCATTGGAAGGTATATGCTTGTGGTGCATGTACCCAAGTAACATCGCGGTGGGTTCTCACACCCATGGTTACATGGATATTTTTGTGTATTACGTACTAGTAGTAGTAGTATCTTTGTGTACCCCCAGTTCTGTAGTAGGTACATGTTATTCAGAAAGGTTTTCTCCAATTGAAGAAGACATGTGTATTCAAATATCAGTGTAGAGGCGGATATAAATTCCATTTTCTCTCTCGCTCTCTCGTCGTCGTCGTCCCTGATCTATCCAATTTTATTGCCTAGCCTCCTGCTTACATTACACAGTTAACTCAAATCTGTTTGCATTGCCCGAATGGATTTTATGCTCACTCACTGTAGCCCAGCTGGACGCGCAGTCTCTCCTTATAGAATCACAGAATTTCCTTCCAGCTGCTCATTACTGAAGGTTAGTAACAATGTCAAAGCCCCTCACTCATGTTCCTATAGTCGTACATCTACTTATTCATTCGCTTTCACCTAATTTTTTTCTGTACTTAAAATACATACTAGAAGCAATTGATTTATATTGGAAATCGAATCAATTCAATAACTCGCAGAGTTTCATCTATTATTGAGATTAGTGGACGATACGATAACATGGGTTCACTGTACTACATGGTCAACAAGAGGAAGCTAATTGAAATTGCGTTAACTGTATAAGTAAACGCAACTGGGGCTGGGGATATTTTAGTTGCTTTATTACTGATTACTAAACTACGTACACCTCGGTGTATTTCTTCCTGATATATTTTCCTTTTAAATAAATTAGTTAAAAATATATATTTATATGTAATAGTACTAAATTCAATGTGATTGATGGCAGGAAATGTTTTTTAAAAAAGTTGAAGGTTACACCTTACTTACCTCATAGTAACTTGGAGGAGAATCTCAGTTTCCCCAACTTGCAGTGGCTGTGGTTTATTTGTTGAAAGTTGAATTCCTTTGAGTCCCCCATAGGAATTGAGAACGACAGCTCTCATTGTTGGCGGCTCTGGCTCAGCCGGGGGAGCTTGTCTCCCATCCTGAACCCCGGCATCTGGAGCTACTTCCGCCGTAGATGGGCCAGGCTCTTCAGTTTTATTCACCATACTGGGAAGAATTTGGGATTACGGAATGAAAATGACCCGAGAACTCGCTATAATATTACAGTGTGAATGAGTGTGAAACTGGGAATCTGGAAAGGTACTATATACTCTAGGAAGGAGAAAGTAGTAGTAGTAGGAGACACTGAAGCTCCTTGCTCTTTGCCCGAAAAAGGACTCTGACAAAAATGTGAATCTTCCGCTCGAAGGGAATGAATGAAACTGACTGAATGTCAACAGGTTGCCTGCTCTCCTCCTGCCACTGCCACTGCCACTGCCACCAACCACACAGTCCTCCTCATGCATTCTTATTATAGAATATGGGACGGGATGAATAGAATAGTCAGTAGACGGGAACTAGTACATGGGAAAGATATATGTTTTGGTAAGAAATTGAAGGCGGCTGGGCGGCTCTATCGATTTTTACATCTTTCACGTTTTATTAGGGACGACGTTGTGTGAAGCATACAGAAAAAAAATTAAGTTTCAGAAGTCTAACTCATTCTCATTCGTGTATAGTTTGTAGTAGTTCCCGTCGTCATCAAACTACAAAGAGCATTAGCCTTATTAGTTTCCTCTGTTCTGACACGATTTTATTTTATCTACTATACTTGCCTTTTTTGAGACTTTGACTGTCCGTCGCTGCTGGAACTGGAAATGAAGCAACTACTATGACGCTGGAGCTGGAACAACTGGAAATATAGAGATAACATATTTTGCTCTAAAATCTAATGATTAATGTGGCATGTGTAGCACGTACTTAGCAAGAAGGGCTCCGGCTTTGGCTCCGGCTCCGGATCTGGATGTGTTAAATTATCCTCAGTTTCTCCATAAACACACATGACCATGCTGGACTGAATGAGGGAGTAATAAGGATGTATAGGAGAGAAGCGAGGAAATTAACAGCTATTGTGCCATAATACTCTGAGAGGCCATATGTTCCCGACCGATAGACAAAAGGAAAGTGGAAGATTGGAGCCGAAACATCGGGCCCACTTTTACTTCACTCAACGAGATCGCTTCCCAAGAAGAGTTGACGGTAGTGCTTAAAGCAATAAACATTGATGGACTCTGTCAATTAATCAGGGTGTGCCACTATACTTTGTGTATCATATTTTAAATGTGAGAATTTGTCACGTCACCGCACCTTATGTTCCCTTGATTTCTTTGCTATTTTTTAATCAGTCAAAGTCAAAGGACAAACAGGTCAAGTTTTCAATATTTGTATAAAAATTCTTTGTATAGTCTAGTTAGAAAGCCGTATGTAGCAGTGAGCCATATAGCGGGGTTTAGCACACTCTGTTTTAAAATAATAAATTTGCAACTTCAACAATCAAACGACCAATTTAGGTATTTCACCGAAACTAATTTCACAATGTATATTAACATATAGCGTATATATAAAATTTCATTAACACGTTTACAATTTACAATATTACAACACGACACCTTCTTATTAAATAAATTATTCATTCAGTATTTTTTTCTAAAACCAGAACCTGTAAAAATAAGTAGGCATATATATGCACATACGTGCTGAAAGAGTTCGATCCTTGATCAGTGCATAAGTAAATAAAAATCAGTACAATTATTTAGTCAAGTATTACATGTAATTAACAATACTCGTAAGGAAATCTGCAGATTTCACAGCATCTGGTCTGACAGTGCTTCCTTGTTTTCTGTGCAAAGGAGAGTTTTTGACTTCTTTCACCGAAGGAGAAACGGACGTAAATCGTTTGGCGGTTGAAAAACAAGATTCTGCTGCCTTTTCATCCAAACATTTAGTCAGCGGATTCGTAATGCTTCTTTTCTTCCTCCTCCCAACTGGAGGGAGGGGAGGCTTTGGAGGCTCTTTTACTGGCCTGGGCAATTCCCATGGATATGCAACTTTGTTAATGGAAAACCTGGATGACGCTGCACAATAAGCAACTTTTGTCATGACTTCCTCAAGGTTCCCAAGGAACTGGCCGTATGTCCAAATGGTGGATTTCCCACCCGTCCTAAAATAAAAGCGAGCGAGTGTTTTAAATCAGATTGTAAAATCTTAGAGCATACAACTAAAAACCTTAAGGAAAAGGAAGGACCAACTCACCAAATTTCAGTAATGTCATTTTGGAACAAGGGTGTAAGCCATGCTGTGTACCGATGATGATCATTGAAACTAACTTCCTTAAAAAATGGGAAACATTGTGACTGGGCAAGGTAAAATATTTTCCAGACAGCTTCAATGATTGGATCTTTATTTAATCCTATAAATGTGTTAGTTATGGAGATTTCCAATGCTGTACCATTAAACATGGCAAACTGTCCATTACCTAGGGTATTTGGGTCACAGGCAACAGTTGCATTGACATTGTCCAATGTTAAAAAGGGGAACATGGTTGCATTCTCTATGCATTTCTCCAAAGCCGTCACAATCCTTTTGAAGCCTGGGAAGTTTGCATTGGGTGGCTCGTAAATGAGACGTTTCACCTGAACCTGAATAAATGCTTGCGTTGCTATATCAAAGAAAGTGGGCTGTACATAGCTTGGGGGACACACTTTCTGCATCACTTTCTTGGATAGATGAAGTAGTTTAAAATAGGGTACATCGTAGTCAATTTCATTCTTGAGTGGCTTCTTCAAACCCATGACAATTTCTGCTTGGGTCTCAACATAATTCCAAATCTCACTCAAGACGGCATCGTGGGACAGCCCTGTCATGTTTTTGAGGATTTCAGCTGAAAGATAGTCTTCGTCCAAGTCGGTCATTTCAGTTGGTACTACAGTCTCAAAATTTTGACCTGGAGCATTCAGAAACGTTCGGCCAAATTTTGGCGAGGCGGGGGACAAACTTCTGTCAGAGTGTGATCTTCTATGTCCATTCCTAGCATGTGTTTTTCGTTTGGGTCGCACGAGGTGTGAGCTAGTTTTCTCGTTTTTGACTTCCACTTCGTTCAGCTCGTCATCTTCTCTGCTGGATAATTCATGTGGAGCTGGAGCTGGAATATCTTCGCAACGTTGTGGTGCTGAATATTGATTAAATCAAAACCAAAGATTTGACAATTTTAACTTTAAGAATTAAATCTATGGAAAACTTTATATAATTTAAATTAAATTACAGTGAATTAATTTACCTTTTATAAAATCACAAAAAATTGGAGCCACAAAAGGTACATCCTCCCTGCAGCCCATTGTAATATTTTGTAGGACACCTCCAACGAGATCCATTGGTTGACGATAAGTACAGTAAGCATTTTCTTGTGGGGAAAAGCATACTGATCCCCGAGGTCCTTTAGCAGTATGGCGGCTACCAGTTACAATTAAATCCTCTGTTTTTATTGAAGCTAAAAGCTCCCTTTCGTCGTCATGAGCATCCAGTTTTAGTACTTCAATATTACCCCGCACTAAAGAGATGAAATGGGGGGATGGCAATATCTCCATTGCATAGGACACCTGTAATTAACATTTTTATATAATTAACATTATAAATTTAAAAAAAGTTTCTTCTCACAACCAGTCATCTTTACTATATGTTATTAGTTTGTTTTGTTTTAATTCAAAACGTTTTGAACACACATCCTTAAGCTCGTTACTGGTAGACGAAACAGCTTTGGGAATTTGACTAAAGCAGTGTGAATTCCCTGCTAAAGAGTAGAAAGAGGAACAATCGCTGTAGAATCTCCATCTAAAATTTTAAGATGATGAAACGTTTAAAATTCATCTTCAATGTTACATATAGAAAATCTAATAAATTCAAATTTATTTTTAAATCTTACAGTCCAGTAACACAAATACAGCCAATATCTTCATAAATCTTTATTTTATTACAACTCAGCTGTTCCTCATGCATCCCGTGGTATGACAAGACATCCGCTCCGCTGATAATTGAGAATAAATTGAAATCAAATAGAGCGAACAGGTACGATAAAAATAAACTGCGCACAAGTTTTAACATTTTGTAATTTGTAAGGCTACTAATTTTTGACCATTCAAGAAAGTAATATTTTAAGTAGGACAAGCTACAAATAGTATGATATATATTTGAAAGAATTTAAGTCCGTAAATCGCCAAATGTAAAATTATGGCAATGACCTAAACTATTAAAGTTAAAGAGAATTTCGTTTGCTTCCATTTGTATGGCCAAACTACTTGGTTGATGTGTAATTATTGATATATTTATAAATTACAAAAGCACAGCATAATTGGGAGCAGGCAGTGAAAGTGTTTCAATTGAGTTTTTGTTTTCACATCTATAACAAAAATGCCATTGTTACATGAGAATAGGTCTGTGACATAATTAAACAATGCATGGGAAAATCGATGCATTTTTATAGTTCAGATTTTTTGAGAGATACTATATAAGTAAAAAATACATTATTTAATTATAAATTACGCCGTTGGATTGTTGCAAATAATAGAGGAGTGTATCTACATCGTACAGCATTCATTACAAATATGTAAATCCGACTGGGAAGTAGTTTTATTTTAATTGCTTCAATTACGAATTGGTGCAATTTAGGCTGTGCTTTAAAACAAGTGGGCATATGCCTATGTTCAGCATAATAACATAATCTATTTGAACATATAAATGTAAGCTGTGAAATTGTATCTTAATCCTATGAATCAATGATAACACCACATAGCGTCTTAGAATATGTGATTTAGTTTTGATCTACAATAATTAACATTATATGCCAATATTTATGTAATATGACTGGCTGGAGGTCTGGCTGGTAATAATAATTATTGCCGTAGATAAATCTAGTTTTCAGCACAATACAATAACAATGCGCATAATAAAAGTAATAGCATTTACACCACGTACATAATCATCGTTGTATGACTTGAGGCGACACTGTTTTTACAAATAATAATGTAAAAATTATTGCTTTAATACGTATATCCAATGCTGGGCTGCGATTATAATTTTAAGGTACAATTTTTATTGTGGAAAATATAATTACTCACAAACACTCTGATTGCATTCATAAGCATGCAGATATGACAATAGGCACTTATGTGTCCTGAACAGGTTGGGCTATAATCAGATTAAATTTTGAGCATCTATAAAGTATATTGCACTTCAGCTGATACACATTCGAATCAAAGTTTTGATTTCAGTCAACTGTCTGGCCCATTTGATGCTCCAATAATTATTGTATCATTTACAAATATAGATAACGTTAACCTCTTTAGCACTACTGATACTACACACATATTACAATCAGTTGTCATGAGCTTGAATTTGTATGCATTGTTTTTAAATGGGAGTGACTCCCATTTAAAATGTAGGCGAATGTATTTAGGTACCTATTATGGTTTATGCAAATTAGGACTTAATCATACAAATACTTTATTTGTCCAGAAATAAGCAAACACAATAAAGCATTTCTGATAGGGTAAAAATATCGTCAAAAATTCAGAAAATTTACATATTCGGGGAAGAATCAAAATTACTCATATCCATTTTTAGTTTCAAACAAAATGCACTATCTACCGAAAGGATTAAAATAGCATGTTCATAAAAGCATGTAAATAGAACCTTATGCATTTTTCAAAAAACAAGTACCTACATATAATATTTTGCTTTTAAAAACAACATGTAAATAGGATATTTTGCTTTTAAAAACAACATGTAAATAGGATATTTTGCTTTTAAAAACAACATGTAAATAGGATATTTTGCACTTTTAGAAAACATGTACATAAAATATTTTGCACTTTTAGAAAACGTGTAAATAGAATATTTTACACTTTTAGAAAACGTGTGAATAGAATATTTTGCACTTTTAGAAAATGTGTAAATAGAATATTTTGCGTTTTAAAAAAAATGTAAATATAATATTTTGCAATTTCAGAAAACACTTAAATAGAACATTTTGAACTTTTTAAAAACATTTGCATTTAAAGAACAGTTGCTCACATTAGAAAACCGTGATTAGTATTGCCAGCATGTATTGTAAGTATGCATCTTATTTACTGTTTTTTTACATAGCTCATTTTAATTCTAGCATAAATTGGAAATGAGTCATTTTGGTTCTTTATAGACGATATGTGAAATATGTTCTAGAAGCAAAATGGACCATATCAAAATAATTGAAAAAATCTTATTTGGTCGTTATTTTATAGTCTTATGCATGTAATACAATGAAATTATCACTAAATACGATTTAAAAAGTTTTTAGATTTAGGTCATTTTGAAACTATGTAAAATTGGATATAGGTCATTTTGATTCGTCAATGACAGTTATAGACAACAACAACAAATGTATACATGGTTAAGGGTTGAGGTATAGCATATTGGCCAGAGCATAAAACACCAAAGAAAAAGTTCGAAAGGTGAAGTTTTAGTAAATAATAATTACCTAGGTACCTACATACTTTCCTTAACTTGTAACAAAACCATTGCCACAAATGTTAAAAAAGTGGTTACAAGGAGGATATAATTTTTTATTGCTCTACCAATACAGAAATTAATTTGCTACAGTTATGCAAAACTTGTCCAGTATTTTATTGAAGTGCATATCTTGTTAAGGTACCTACCTAGTACGTACTCTAAAAACTTCTACCTTGAAATTACCGTATCACTGTAAAAAACAGGTTCTAATTTTGGGATGTGCATGAAGCGTTTACACATACGGAACATTATAATTTTATCAAAGCCTATAATATGAGATTTTCCGGGATTTTTTAGCATTTAATGTCACTGTACTGTAGCTAGTAGATGTTTGCATTCCTTTGAGTCCAATCACCGCACCGCTTTGAATAATTGTATTGAGTCTGAAGGAGACAAAGCTATTTAAGCACAAACGGCTTAAAACCATACTCATGACATTTGTCACACGTCACATGGGATTGTAATCGTACCTCTGCGGCATTATACAGCCGCACATTATCGTTTGAAGAGGAAAGAAGTAGTTAATAATGCCCGGCTGAAGTGTTGTAGCATGGAGAAATAAATTACTTACTCGTTAATTTCCAGGATCCAGCAGGACGAATAGCCTTTTACTATGGGGAATGGTGAAACTGAAAATCCCCCTAATTAAGATTTTCCATAGGGATATGCCTACGAAGATCATTACATTCTTTTCGTATTAGGCATATATACTATGAACAAAAGTAATTAAAAACGTAAGCTTTTTTAATATGTAAGTACTCTACGTTTACGGAATGTAATTTCGTTTAAGCCCCATGAACATTTGTACCCGAGTATTAATACTCACGATAAAAACTCGATAACAATTAACCATACAAATATTATTATTAACTTCCAACATCTATAACCTTACGAACACGAACATTTAAGTTTTGGTTAATGTAAATGTAATGTTTAATCTAAGCAAACAAAAAGAAAATAGTGTGTATACCCATATCGCACCTCCAGACACACGAACTAGCTTATAACAGTCCAAAATATGTCTGTGCTCTAGCAGTTTCCTCTTTCCGTGATAATTGTGTAGCACAGTAATGAAATTAGAATATGGATGTTTTATGTATCATGTTAATGAGTTATGTACGTACGGTTTCCTCGCCCTACCACACATAATTCGTAATGAAACTTACCAGTTTTACTAAAATAGTAAAGGAAATTCCGTGTTCTGATTTACTGAGGCAGGCAGACTTGCTAGTATTACTAGCTAGATACACGTTTATCGCATGTTGCTGCAGTCATTCTTTGCGTTTATTCGATCGATCACTGTACTCCCTATATGTCATTTAACCACTTCTATGTGTATTTTGTCATTCTTTCGTGAGTAAACGTCAAGTGATAGGATTCAAATCAGCCAACAAAAAGACTGTATATGTAATTATCATTATCTCAAACTATGGAAACTTTCAAGTGTAGTAAGTAGTAGGATTTACAATTCGTCTCTCCACGTACAGTACACGCTACATTTTCCCAAATAGACCTAAATCACTAGTATTAGCTTTAAGCATACTAATATTATGAGTGAAACATCATTATTAACAGGCTTTACTATTTACTACAGTAGTATTTATCTAGGTAATTACTTAGAAGTCGGAAACAAGAGCGTACACGTAGTATTATTGTTGTCGAGTTCATTTCTACTTTAATTTGAGTTACGGTGCAAGTGATGTGTATTTAGAGCTAAATATTTCAAAAAAAAAATAAATTCACCAGTGATACTAATAATACCTGACAGAGCATAATATATTATTTTCTTGGGCAACTTATGGTATAATGGCTGAGCATTTTTTAAAGTGTTTTAAAATTAAGTAGTTGCCTTCAAATTATTAAAAATTCCAGGATACTTTGAATTGTTTGACAGTTTAATTAAATTCTAATCGAATATAATTCTCAAAATGGACTTGGACAAAAGAGAAAAAGCTATGTCTGTGAAAATGAAACTTATTACTTCAGCTGCCATCTGGTTTTGTAATATTACATTCGTAAGTAGATTAATGTACTTTCACAATTTGCTGCGTCGTAGCTAATTATCGTTTTTTAATGGTTATTTTTGAAGGCTGCAAATGCAAGGTGTTTTTTTTCAAAAAATATTTTTGAATTATAACAACTCTATCTAAAGCATTTGAAAATAATCTGACAAGTTGTAGCCGTTTTGATGTCGTATAACTTGTATGTCCTAACAGTAAGTAGCTACATAGACTCGCTCTGACAACTCCGAGGACGACGGACGTGTCCGTCTCTGTGTCCTCGTGAGCAAATTTCAGAAAGTCTTTTTTCCATTTTGGTTTTTGACTTGAACATACCGTTCGTGAGTCTACCTAGCAGTTGTGGGTTTAGCGTGTCAGGGCTGTGTCGTTGAGGTTTCTTATCTTCACCTTGGACAACTATGATATTTGAGATAGCGTATATCTACATATCAAAGCTGTTTTAACATAAGTTGGAACTTACAAGTAGGAAGATTATGTAACTTCGGTAAAGAGGCAGTGTGGTGGAGTACACATTGCTGCTTTACTTAAGTTATTTAAGAGTAATCGCGATCTTCCCAGGCACGTTGACCCCAGCTAATAGCACTATCAGCAACTGCTGGAACATCTCTGGTATTTTGTGAATAGGTTTGATTAGTCTCGCTTAATTACATGCAAGTTGGACTACGTGCTGGTATTTCGGGAATTTGTATAAATTCCACCATTGGATTCGGCCCTTGATAAATTCCAGTGCTATGGTCTGATCGAATTGTCAATTCTGAGCAACTCATAGGCATAGTCATAGTCACTAAATAGTTATACGCTTAGAGGTGTAATTGAAAGTTTAGTGCGAAAGTTTCTCGTTCTTGCTCACGCATACTTTATAACGAGTAAACATAGCAACTTTCATAAATAAAGACATAAGTCATCGTAAAAAGGATCGTTCTGCAATGGGCCTATCTATTGGCCTGAGCGGCATTTCAGTAACTTTATGTTGCTGAATCTCCTTCAAATACAATACAATACAAGTAGCTACATATGGCTATTAGAAATTTTAAATTTGGCGGCAAATTCAAATCTGCAGATTGTAATATTAGGAAAATTAATTAGTCGCAAATTTCAAAGTAGGATTCCATGATAATATTATTCATTTCATGACTTGAATAATGCCCTATAGGTTGATCTTTGCGTTACGTTGTTGACCTGAAGTTAAAAATACCTATACCAATTTTTTGTATTTTTATGAGAATTTGCATTTTAAAAGCCTATGCTATTTTTTATCATGTGAAACACAAGCAAGGGGGAGTTTCCCGTCATTTTAATTAAGATTATTGACTAGTATGTACTGTATCAGATAATTACTTCCTTCAAGCGCATTCGTACTATCTACATAATAAAATATGATTTTTAGGTGTTTATATAATGTCACTTAATATTTATACAGGGAATGGCCGCCAATTTTATGTCCCCCTTACTGGTGGAGCTCAAGAATAAGTACCACACTGACATTAAAGAAATTTCCGTTGTTTTTACAATAGTTCTGGTGTGTTACCTACTTGGAGCTTTAACTTGTAAACACTTACTTACTAAACTAAACATATAATCTTTTTTTTACTACGATTTTCAATTAAATATTAAGCTATAAATCAAGAAAAAGTAATTTCACTAAATGAATTTTATTTTATTTGTTTCTAGTTGGAGTTCTGTACAACTATGTAAATCGTCAGCTTATCACCGTAGCTCTATTCTATGGAATAGCTGTTGGAATCATTGTCATTCCATTCTGCCCAACAAAGTTAACGTTTTTTATTAATGGAGGTTGCATCGGTTTTGCGACTGGGGGAGTGGACCTTGCAATGGTCGTTTGGATGCTAGAACTATGGCAAGGTCAAGCGGGGGTCTATGTTCACGCTCACTATTTCTTTTTTGCCGTTGGGACCGTCGTGGCTCCATTACTTGTGAGACCATTTCTCCTCGAAGAATTTGCTGAAGACACCACCACAGTTTCAACGACCACTTCAACGACAGACTACCCGACATTTAATAATGGGACAGATGAGGAATCTCAAATTCACATCCCATTGTCAATTGGTGGCGGCATCATCTTTCTGGCCGCCTCGATTGTGTTATTCTTGTTTTTCTACGACCGATATGTCCCACCGCCCCCAAGACAAGATTTAGGAACCAATTCGGGAAGCTCGAGTGGAGCAAGTTTAGAAATAGGAGTGATGGCAGATCAGTTCAAAAATGAAAATTTCCCTTCAAAAAAGAATATTGACTGGAACAAAGTTATTCTCATTGTTCTGTCCGCAATTGTTTTGGGTTGTTATCAAGGGATGGAATTGAGTACATTTCAGTTCATGCCAACGTTTACTCACTATGTAGAACCTATTAAGCTTTCGGAGCGAGCAAGTGCTTCCGTTTTAGCAGGTTTGACTGGTGCATATGCGGTAGGACGCTTCTCTGGGATTTTTATTTCAAAAATTAAAATAGCTCCAGTTTTGGTTTTAGTAGTGAATGGGATACTTGTACTTATTGCTAATCTTATTCTACTTCTATTTTCAAATGATGATGAGACCCTACTCTGGACTGGGGCAGTTCTTTTAGGCTTAGGCTACTCCACGATTTTTGCGTGTATCTATGACCACATTGAGAAACATTTGGAGATCACAAATATTGTGGGAGCAATTATGGTCATTGCTGGAGGGCTCGTCTCGGCACTGTACCCACTCATCATAGGGGATATGGTAGAGACGAAGCCCTTTGTTTTAATGTACACAATCTTCTTCAGTGTAGTCGCATGTACATGCTCATTTTCATGTCTTTATTTTCTTACGGTATTTAGAAAAAAATGAGTTAATTGTTCCACAATTACGGTGGAAAAAACATACAGATTCTAATTAGTGCAAGATTGTGGTTTAGATTGTAGGTTTTCCTAGGTTCCTACTGCCCTGTATAATTCTGTGTAGATTTTTAATATAGAATTTGACTCTAGTCAGACAAACCATTTAACCATCACGATATTTTATTTCATTTACTTAGTAAGTGCAATTTTGCACTTTTTAATTGCAGTTTTAAACCCTGCGTGATTATCCAAGTATAGAGTAATTACACTGATATAGATAGTAATTAGAATTTTTCCGATTGAGCATTAAAAATAGATATATTCTGTAAGTGCATTAACCTGTAATCAGTATAATGCTATAATACGCCAACGTAAACCAAATCTTACACAACTTAATCATGATTAACATATTTATATACCTCTACAATAATACGCTAGTGCATTCTTATTTACAATGGATATACAATTCCAAAATGGTTGTCCCAGTCACCTATACTCACTGCACTGTATAAAATTTTCCAGATTTAATTTTTGTTGTAGACACAAATACATATCTACTGTAGGAATACATAATTAATCCCTCAGATTTGTTCTGCAATAGGCCTATCAGTGGCCTGAGCGCGGCATTCCAGCAAGTTAATGCCACTGGGCCTACTTTACATGCATACAAAATCCCTTTGATGCCCTTGTGAGGCCTATTGAGGCCTCTGAAAAAAGTACAAATTTACCGAAGAGGTATATAATATTAAAATAGTTATAGATTACTATGTAAACGAAACTTACAACTATTTTCATAACGTTTTACCTGTTGGACAAATAAAATGAATAAGGATAATAAGACAACGTCAAATAATTGTGTTTGAATCGAATCAATGCATACAGTTTATGTTTCGGGGCTGACTACTGCAAACCGACGTTATTAAACAGCCGTTACCATATCTTTCGTATCGTGACAATCATCAATGAAATTTTAAATAGCTTACGACGCATGCAGTATATAGCGAGTGAAGAGTCAAAATGAGCTATGTCATAAAAAAAAACTAAATTAGAAAGATCCGTTAGTTGTTAATTAAGTGATTTTGAAAAGTGTAAAATGTTTTATTTCCATGTTTTTGAGCATGCAAAATGTTCTATTTACATGCTTTTGAAACGTGCAAAATATTCTATTTACATGTTTTTGAGACGTGCAAAATATTCTATTTACATGTTTTTGAAACGTACAAAATGTTCTATTTAAACGCTTTCAAGATCATAAAATATTTCAAAATTTTTGTAGATAGTGGATTCTGCTTTTAACTAAAAATGGCTATGGTTCAATTTGGTTCTTCAACGACGATATGTGCATCATGTGAGTTACCACATGAAATCTGAAATGACTAAAAAATGAAGGCAAAAGGGTTTTCATTTCAACTCAGATACTGTCACCGATTGTGTCTCTGTCGTTTGCAATAGTAAAATATTATTGTCTCTGTGAAGATTTGAGCGAATGATATTCAGCATAATTAATTGGACGTAAAATTTTGTCAGCATCATCTGTGATCGGCTCGATAACTGCTGTCTGCACGCCATCATGCTATTGCTATACTAACTAATGACACAATATTAAAGAATAAAATATTCCTCGCACTTACCAGTACCAGTATACCAGCTAATATGTATATACCCTATACTTGTGGGGTAGCTCTAATTACGTTCCATTATATAAATGCAACAAACCTATTATACAAATGGAATATTTATCGATTAGCTAATCAGTGAGCGTCAGAATGTACTATGTGTTCAACTTGAAGCTTTAAACTGTACTTTCCGACAGTACCAATAGCAACTGTCAGCGTTCACGTTGTCCGATTGTCTAATGACTGATTAATGATTAATAATGAATACACTACCTTTCATTTAGTCTCCCCACTTTGATTTGCTTTGGTTGGATGCACCTGCCTGCTGCCGTTCAATCATTATTTTAGTGAGTGTAATAATAATAATTATTAAAACTATACATAATATAATAGTTGTAGTTCTTATCACCCAGGTAATATTGTGCTTTTTGACTACGCTTAGTATTGCCTCCTGACTTCTTATTCATTTTCCAATTGTTCTTTTTTAAGTATTGATGAGTTCGTTAATTGGCTACAAACATAATATATGTAGGCATTCATATATGTATAAATATTCAAAATTAATTTTACAATTTATGAGCATATTTCTGTGAGAGAAAGATATGGAGTTGTGGTTGTATAGGTTTGAAGTGTGCTTCAAATTACAGTACAAATTCGTAATCGTTATCGATAAAACTGTTTTGCTTTATTAGTTCGTCTTGACATTGAAGAAGACTCATCATTATTACTTTACAGACGGTAAATTTTACAATACAGAAACAGAAGTGTGACAATGCTTTTATTTGTGCCTTTTGGCAGTGTTACTTGTTTTTTGAAGCTGTTCATGATCCGCCCCTTTTGTTGAGTTGCAGAATTAGGAGAGAAGGAGGAAAGTCATATTATAGAAAAACAATTTACTAAATTTACATACTAATTTCTTGTCCATTCAACTTCATTAACAACTGGCTAATATGTGTATGTATATATGTAAGAATTCAACAAGCAGTAAAATCTTTCAGCATGGAATACATAATAGTTACCTAGAACTATAATATCAATACTATATCTGTATTTCCACTCTTATCTTTGAAGGTAGTCATTTGAAAATAATTAAAGCTATCCAAAATTTGACTTGAACCAACAGGTAAAGAAGCTATGTTTTTAGTTACATGATATTATTATATTTATACCTATATAGGTACCTACCTACCTACCTACCTACCTACCTACCTACTTAAAAGATACGAGATTGGGTTCGGTTTACTGCTTTTTCGTGAGCAGAGTGATAGCATTTTGACTTGAACCATAAAGTGATTTACTAAAATACACTATTTCTCAAGAAGCAAAAGATGGTCAAACTGCAATGTGAATAAATAGCAGATTGACCACTTTGCTTCTTCAGTAACGATACGTATGTAGATGATAAATGCGCATTGGGGAGTCATTAATTCCTGAGACAACATTGCCGAGAAGCATTATAGAAGAAACACGATGAAAAATGTTGTGCATTTATTTAGCTTTGTATTTTATTAGCTACATCCATCATTACATCCCAAATTAATACAGATAACAAGTGAGCGAACATCCAATAAATAATAATAAAAGATGTTCAATTATTTCAAAATAGAAAAACCAACTGCTTTTTTTTATCTAATCTATTTACTCCAACCAAAGCATGTGTTATTCGATATCAAAATTACACCAGCATATTTACTACTAAAAACAAACTCTTTAATTAAGGCTATTTATTACAATTTAATGAATCAATGTTTATTCTTCTATGTAAGTACTGTGCTTAGAAAAAATTGTTATTTACACATTCTTTACATTCCACAACGAAGAAGTTGCTCAAATGTTTAATAGCAGATATAGTTACTGCCACTAGCGCCGCCAGTAGAAACAAATGGGGAAAACCCCCCATTTTGGTTTCTTCATAAATAACCTAAACTGGAATATAGCATGGGGATAACAAGTGACAATTATAATTCAGTTTATAATTACCACATAATATAATTTATGTAGTAAACGCAGACCCATTTTCATTTTTGTTAAATGTGATGATCGGAAAGTAATAATTATAAACTATATGTAGAATAGAGTGCCTATACTTATTAGCACTTATCGTTAGTACAATTTCGAATAGAAAAAGTACCTATGTGAAATTATGGATAATTCAAAAAAGGATTCAAAGCACGTGTATGACATAATAGTAAATAGTCCTTTTACGGTATTCCTTTTTAATCCACAGTCATCTTTAAGCTATTTAGCAAACTGGTTGTGTCACTTTTTTGAATTCCCTATAGCTTTTTGCATAGCTTATAGAAAGTAAGAGTGTAACATATCACAAGCACAATAGTATTCTTAATTCCGGTTAAGGCCGACGAAAAGTTTACGCGACAAGATGTCCTCTTCATTTTGACGTCTGTGTTTTTTTGCACAGGCAAATATATAAAGTGGCAAAAATTCAGACACACACACATACACACGCGTGGTAGGTTAATGCATAATGTGCATGGTGCCTAAATATGATATGATAAATATTAGACCATCATGAGATCTTCCCTTGATAACTGACATGACACTTTCAGTCTCTTTCCACGAATATTTGACAGAAAATAATTATTGGTCTCCTTGAAAACCACTTTTTATTACAAAGAGCAACACTTTTTAGTGGTAATCCGTATGGAGTCCATTTAGAACCCAGTCAAACTTGCTACCGCTGCTACAAAAGTATGGGGAAGATGGGTAATTGGAACGCTTTTTTTCTGTACTTATCTAAAATTGGAAAAACTGGACCTGGACAAATTCCAGAGTTTTCGTCTGACAGCAATATATGTGATGTTATAGATTTTTGATTTCACTGATTTCTTATATCTATCCCCAGTTGTATGCAGTTGTATATATCGTACATTAGTTTTACTAATACTTCTATGTAGAGGTTCAAAAGTTGATATCTACATTCTTCAAACAGTATTACTTGCTTATTTTACAAGTTTGGAAAAAAATGTATTGCTTCATGCTTTTGAACCATGCTGTAAAGAACGTTTTTGGGTTTTACTACCAAGTTAAATAGCACTTTTAATCATAGATTTTGGAAAGGCAGATAGCCCATTTTGCACGTTGACGTTGTATTTTTGGCATAGTATGTACGACAATGTGCTAGAATCCATCTTTTAGATACCTAAAGGGATAAAGATGATACTTTCTAATTTGCATAAAATTCCAAGTTTGTATTTGAGGTAGCATAACTCTTTTTTATCCTCACCATCACCCCAGAACTCTCGTGTACAAAGTGATTATCGGTACATTACATGAAATAGATATAGTAATTTTGTATTTAAGTGTAGGCAGAAGATTCTTGGCTAAATTCCAAAATATTTTGTATGCTCAATAAATATAATAATTGCCCAATTAAACGAGCTGAATGTCATGAATGAAAGACCTTCTTATAGGTTTTGATATATAAAAAGCTGCAGTGACTAAGCGTCCCTGGAACGGATGATAAAATTTAGGTGAATTCCAAATGTCCAAATTACAATATTATAAAGATGTGCACCATGTTTCTTTTAGCGCCTATTTATGTGTAATTTGTTGTATTTACCTATCACGACCATCTACTTTGCACTGACTGTGATCTTACGATTAGCAATAATTAAGCTGTGCAATTTGGAAATTCAGATCAAACAAATCCAAATCTCCAAAAGGATAAATTGTTATGATTTTGAGCTAAATTCATGAGTGAGTATTGAGTATGAAAAAAGATCTCAGAGAATCCAATAGATTTAATTGGGAAGGCAGTAATTTATTTATTTTAACATTTTTTCAAAATCTGGCACGTGGGAGTGGGTCCATGATATGTTCATATAAATTTAAAAATAAAATCTGAACTGAAACAAATAAAATATATTATATATATAATTATTAAAGAATAGGAAGTCTGGTCATATTAAATTTTTTTCTTAAAAAGAATTTAGAATATTTATTGGCGTCCGTTGGAACGGGCAGCGCGTTGGTTAGCAGCGTTGGCATTGATGATGGCCAAAGTCTTAAGAACATGGTCTGGGGTTGGGGGGGCAACGGGCAAATGGTCTCCCTCGGGTTGGAATCCGTTCTCATCAGCGACGTAGGTCACTCTGTAAAATAGTACAAAATTTAAAAATTTTTATTCGTCAGTAAATAAATCCGAAATTAGGTCGTACCATGGTCATTATATTTTTTTATTTTTTTAAAATTATGTATTCACCTGAATGGGACTCCTTGGTCGACGAAGTTGAATGATCCTTGAAGGACTTGGATTCTTTGCTCTGGGTCTGGCTCATTTGGGTTCTTGATGTATCCGCTTTGTTCAACTTTGGTTCCGTCAGAAGTCTCAAAGTCCCAGCTGAAGCTTCCATCTTCCTTAAAGTCTGAATTGCTTCTCACCAGCTGAACATCCTCTTGTCTTTGTTGTGGAGCAGCAAAGGCAGCTCCGACAAGGGCGAGGAGAACCAACTGTACAGATTATAAGAAAATGAATTGAAATTAAAATTATAATTTTATTAATTTATTAAAGTCAAACTTGAACACTGTCTCAAGCCACCACCCAAATTTGTAAAATAAAAATTTCAAACATGAAAATTTATATTGCACTACAAAGGATTTTAAATGGTTTATAATTAAAAAAATTTGCTGCTTTTGCAAATAAAATCGACTTGAAAAATTAGCAGTTTTAAAATCTTAAAATTGTAATTTTAGCATTGGTACTATGTAATTAGTATATTTGGACTTAATAATTTTTGCACAAATTTTTTTTGTAATGTGTTAAAAAGATATCAAAATATGACTCCTCACGTATTTCATGGTGATAGGATGTTTAGCTCTGTTACAGAGAAATTCCTTTGTATGTTATAATTAAGATGAGAGGAGCAATAAAAACTGATTGTTATTGGACTGAATGCTTTAGTGGGTATGATGTCTCTTGCTCATCTTCATCTTCCTTTTATACTACAAGCCGTTAAAAAAAGGAAAAATAAATTGTACCAAAACCAAAAAAGTCCCAACAAGTAGTGTGAAAGGCCAACAAGTTTGAATAAAGGAAAAATTAAACTTAAATGATATTCGAATGTCCATTGTGATTGCTGTGTGGATTGTATCTTATTGTTGTAGTCTTACCTGTATCCATATACTCCATACACTCTGCCTCCATTATAAGTCCATTGTATAATAGTATATAAAATATTTTTGCATGGACTGTAATGAGTAATGAGAGTACAGTACGGTTCGTATATTCGCCGTTGTTGCCATTACTTACACACACACACACACAGGGACTCTGGGACTCTCCTGATTGTAAAAATGAAATGCTGTAGTATGAGTAAACGGCATAAAAAATTAGCATAAAAATGATTAAGACCTCTATCTCGTTAGCCGTGCGTGCACACGTTCACACAATTAGCATAAAATAATTTTTTTTGTCATTTTTATGAGACAACTTTACATATGTGAACACCACTATATAGTGCACACAGAGACAGGTACGCGGCCATAACCATAGCCATATATATACTATATCATACTGTGTACTTATCTCAGAAGAGCATCTCGAAGCATCTTTAACTACAACCACGATGTCGTTTTGCCGATAATGCCGTTGTTGCCGTTGCAGTATCCTTCCCTTTTACTTTACCTTTCCTTTGATCTGATTCTACACCTTTCATAGAATGGTATATAGGTACACAAGTACTTGTACAACTTATGACTACCTGCATATTATTATGTGCATCATCTTCATTCTTATATAATCTTCCCCCTTCCATAGCACAATTCAACTCATCATCGCAGCGACTCGGCGATATACATTTGAGGTGATTCAAGAGACATAGCCAAGCGTTTAAAAACATGTTAAAGCTGCAGTGTGCCATCACATGTAATGAGAGGGGGATGAATGCAAATACGCGACCAACTCATCGAGCCTCTCTCATAACAATATTCGCTCTCCGAGTCGATCTCTCAACGACGACGTGACATGACACGACGACGGCGACTATACGGCCGTAAACGATCTGCGAAATGAAAGACGAGAGCGAGACAAGCCATACATAACAACATGAGGATGACAATGGCAATGACATAATTAAATCTCCATCTCAATTTCTCGTTGGATCCCTTATATATACTATATATATAATTATCATACAATTGTACTATTATCCTACGGAGTACGAAGTACTCTATTACTAATCGTAAGGATTAAGGATAATCAAATCGTATTAAAGACATTTATTCACCACACTACATAGATAAATATTATGCAAACAACATTTCATTTCTATATACAATAGCACCACATATATCATTTTGTACAATTCCACAAATTATCTAACTAGTAATTTACTAATTTATCAGTACTTGCAAAAAAAATAAAGTACCATACGTAGCAATATTTTTATTACACATGCAATGCATTACCTAGTATTATGACTCAGTAGATATATGCACGTGCATTATTCTTTATCGGGTGAGCATTATATTTATTTCTTATTTCTATTTCTACATTAATAAATATTAGTAGAACTTATTTTAGGACAGAGAAGCCTACAGCCGAGCCGAGAGGCAGAGAGATGCAGATGATACATAATAATATGCAAGAATATAAATAGTTATTGTTGTCGTATGGTTAATTGGTTATCTTGCATATCTTATTCATTGGTTACATTTTACACACATGATAGTAGTAAACATACTAATAATCCCTCTCTCTTTACAATTTGCCATACACTGATAGTGCAATACACTATATAGATAGTAATTCTGATCCCTCATGAATGCACTGAAAACTATTATCATTACAAAGTTACATGCAGTATTATAATAAGCATAATAATATGAATTTTGTTTACTAATAATTTTGTAATTTGGAAATGCATATAATGAGCCATAAGAGATGGGAGTTATTGCATGAATATATTCTTAAACAAAGCAATAAAACACCCCTGGAAATATCATCCGCGACACAATCCCTGTGGTGGTGGTCACCCATAAGTATTTGTATATACATGTTATTATAATAGTAATTATCTTTGCACTTACCTCCGTAGGGCACATATCTTACAAACAACAGCAAATAGTACAACATTCAACCAAGATCCAAGACACAACAGGTACCGTAACCGTAACCGTAAGTACACACATAATATTATGGCGCTCGGCGCTCACTCTCCCTCTTACTGTGTGCCTGCACTCTTTAGACTCTTACTATCACTTTATTATTACTATCACTTTATTATTACTATTACCAATTACTATTACTCGCCCAAAGTCCATCCAAATCCAAATAACCTTTTTTTATTAATAATTTCATCCTATACAATATATATGACTGGGAACTTATCAAAAAATTATAGACACGAGTGTATATGACAACGTATCATTATTATTATTTTAAATAGATATTGCAATTTTTGCCTTGAACATTTTTGTTTGTTTAACTTTTGTGCCATATACCCAAAAACTGAAAAGGAAAGAATAATTGATGGAATTATTGTGAAGAAAAAAAAAGAACTATTGTCTGGATACAAAGTCGAGATAGCTGCGCAAGGTGTCCAAACAGTTTCATATCCATGCAATCAAATGGAAGCGGTAGGGTTTGGACACCTTGCCCAGGTATCTCGACTTTGTATCCCGACAATAAGTCTTACTCTTATTTAGTTGATTACCTATATGTTCATACCATATGTCATAATATTATTTCATATACCAATATACTTATATTGTTGTTTGACTTTGGGGATACAATACACTATATACGATTTTTGCAGATATCCTCTTTTTACCATCCATTTTACTTTACTACCTACTATAGGTCACAGACAGGCACAGGCACAGGGTAGATATTGATACTATAGCCGCAAGAGCCGTCCATCCATATATTTATTTATACGTTCCATTTACTTAACGAAACGATTAGTAATGCAATGTGAATTACAATTATTATTATTACAATATTCACGTTGTGAGTGAATGGTTGTGGCTGGCTGTGAAAAAAGTGAAATAAATTCAATATGTCCATGTGTACTGACGCAGTCATGTGTCATTTATTCATAATGATGTACTTATGGAAGCCTAAAAGTATGTACATATAGAAGTCATCGGTATCGACATCGCAGTGGACTCTCGATATAGTGGCTTTTCACGGGACCTGAAAATTTTGGCCACTATAAAGTTAGGCCACTAATCATATAGTGGCCGAAAGCCACTACTCGTATAATGGCTGGCGGCCACTACTCATATAATGGCAAATGGCCACTACTCGTATAACAGTAAGGTGAAACACCTACTAGAAGTACAAAATTTCTTTCAATGAATAATTATTGTTGTGACGTTTGGGATTGAGCCTTTTGTACATGCGCAATGAGCTTCTTGTTCCAACAAAACATTCAGCATTCATAAAATCCTTGGTGTATCACTCGATGTACTCAACACCATAGAGTTTGCTGTGTCGTATCTTTTTCAATACAGCTAATAGCCATTCGCGCCTTGAATTATTTAAAATTTTAAAAACCAAGGAAAGGAAAAATTCTTATTAGACCATACGTCTTGGATCAGCAGACCCCCTTTTGGGTTTATTCGAGCTCAACCCTAAACGTCACGACAATACTTACGTTGATTTTTACAACTGAGTTGCTCGTGTAATGCCAGGCTGAACAAAACTTATTTGTTTTGCGTCAGCCTCGAGTATGAATATTTGTGCCGCGGAATTTGTACCTGCAGTGAGGTGACATAGGTGGAGTGTATCCATGGATCCTCAAAATCGATGGCCACTATAAAGGCAACGATATGCTTGGGAGTGTGGCTTAGCGGACGTTTTTTAGCCACCACTACATCGAGGTTGCCACTAAATCGAAAGCCACTATATCGGCATATTTTACTATAGACAGCATAGGGATTTTGACAGGAAATTTTAAATTTCCCACTACATCGAGGTTGCCACTATAGGGGTAGCCACTAAAACGAGAGTCCACTGTATAGTGTATATTATGTGGTGGTTTGGTGTGTGGTGTGAAGCGAGGAGCACAAAAGGCGGCGCGTACAAGCTTCATAACTGTCTACATAAATGTAGTGATCACCCTGTGATTAGAATACAAATAGGGAAGAAGACACTTATTAAAAGTGAAAAGTTGAACAGATACATGTATAGAAGAGGTAAGGTTGTCCATGATTTTATTTTCAAAGTATCATAATATAATAATACTGTAAATTCATCATCCACTTTTATACTGTCGCCTCATGGAGATGAAATTGTAAATAATTCCCCAATCGAGAATCGAGGAGAGAGAGAGAGACATCAGAGAGCGTCATCGTCTGCCTGCGAGATGTGACTTTTGGATTTGGTTTTGGCTTTTTGAATTGTTCCAATTGGGATTTGGATTGTTGGCCGTTTCCATTGCGTAATATGTAATTCACTTTGTATATTTGTATGATCAATCATTTCATTTCATTGCATTGCAATACACATTTTGTTTAGATTACATTGGAGAGTTGAAGACGATCGAAACCGATGCCGATTAAATGGTTATTTTTATGCAACATTTGCTCAGCATGCGGAGATGATTTCAGCAGACCCTCACAGATAAATAGTCACACAGAAAATCAACTAAGCTAACTGCATTTGCCTGATTAACCTTCAATTGCAATTGCATGAGAGTTGGGAATCTGAGAATGGTATAGAGTACCTAGTATATAGATGGCTAGATAGATAGATAGCAGATGCACCGAGCGATCAGACGGCGTGAGTCTTGTAAAAATTGATTGATTTTTCATGTGCACGATTTGCATTTCACACCGATCAACACCACAACCACAACTGTTCCAATCTCCAAAACCAAATGAAAGCAAAAAGCCAAAGCCATAAGCACATCCATAAAAGACTTGCGTATTTTCTTCTCTATAAATCTCAAAGATGCGCCATGTCTTTCCTTTTTTTCTGTTTCACCCATTTGTAGCCGTATTTGTAGGAGCCCTCAGGGAAGTTTGTAATTTATACGTTTATTAAAATAAATCTTTTAGTTTTTTTTATACCAAAACATTTATAGTTATTTTGTGTGTGTGTGTGTACCTGCGCGAATTTATTTGCAAATTCCATTGTGATTGTGAACTGGTTCTAATAGTAAAACGTAATCGTAGTCCTAATCCTGTTCGCTATGTTCGGGTGTGGAGTCTACTTACAGCAGCGTCTGAGCTTCCTTTGTTTTCCTTTCTGTTGTGGATGATTGTGATGATCTGAACACGCGGTGGTGGTGGTGGCTTCTTCCTTTTTTTGTCCTATATACAGTAGTATAGGCACTTAGGTACTTAGGTAGGCACAAAAGAGCAGACAGAGCACAAAGGTACACAGGTTACGCTCCCATACTCACGCCATGTACAGATGCAAAATTTGAGACATGCCATTATGTACATTGGAGAAGGAATATGCAAATGATGTAGTGAAGGTGAGAGTCCAGTCTAACTACTCTGGACAAATTACGGCATCATATAACTTGCATACCTCTAAATGTTCTTTATCATCACGTGTAATAAAAAAAATGAACGTCAACGTCAACTTGTTCATCCTTCCAAGGATTCCTCATTTATGACTTAAACTGTGCAATATAATGCTAAATGCTTTTATTTTCTTACTAACGACAACAACTGTGTGGCAAATGGGGAACATCTCTTTCCACACGGCGAGAATTTAGCGAGCATGTACATAAATTCTAATGTGTACGGAACTTTGTGTGCATTTTACAATTCTTATACATGCTTAATAATGTTATTATCAGTAGTCATATATACTGTAGCTTTTGCTTTTATGAGGCTTATTTGTTCAAGATAAAGATTTGTACACGCAACATATTATATTATGACAAGAAGTCATATCTCTATACTATAATGTATAATAAAACAAAGGCACATGCTTCTTATGCAAGAAGCAAAAGAGCAATAAGAGAGAGCGAGAGAGTATGATGATAATGAATTTGAATTTGACGGTCGCCAATAATGAAAAAAAAACGTAAAGTAAAAGGAAATTGAAATTTACATTGATTCATTTAATACTCCTACACCATACATATTTACACTTGTGTATTGACTCACTTTTATTTATTTCAAGTTAAACGAATTATTTTTGCACGCCAAAAGTTCCCCCATCAAAAAAGTTTATTGTTCAAGTATATTTTCTTGAGGATGAATGGAGGGAGTAAAGGGACAAGGGAAAACCAATGACAAACTCATTAAGCTTTTTGAATGATTAGATATCCTTTTTTGACTAGATTCACTTGAAGATATTGGTGCTTGTCAACATAGTCGTTCACTGTGACCCAGACGTATCCTAAAGTGTCATCGTTCCTTGCCACGTCATGGTCGTAAACTATAAAATGCCAGCGCTGCAAAACAAGAATATAGGGTATACTATAATATAGGGTAAGTAGTCGAGTAATCAATTTTTTGAGACAAAATATTATAGATGATTTCATCTTTCTCAATTGACATGGGAAATAAATGAGATCTATAAGGAATTCCTCTGTACGAAAGATTATTATAGTCAATTTTTTATTTTGCTTACTTGATTTTGCCTTCGATCCCACTCAAAAGTAAAAACATCTCCCCAGTCGGGATTCTCATCATTTGATAGAGTGGCTGAGCGTCCAATTTGCTTCTCTTCCTTTCCATTTCCGTCCGTGTACGATATAATCACGAATGGGTCTGATCCTCCCAGAGGATCTTTGTCATCTAAGGCTCTGGAATGAAAGACAATTCACAAGATTTATTTATACACTATTAAATAGCTTGTATAATACTATACACATATAAATTTTAAATCGATTCGGCACATACCTAGCAGAAACTTTAAAACGTAGAGTTGATCTATCATCAGGGCCAGAGCCAGGGTATGCACACACAAACTGCGTTGCAATTATTGATAGAAACACAAAATAAAATTTTGCTTCCATAATTCCTTAACTTATTTAGCGATTTAGCGTTATGGCTTAAATTTTCAAAAACAAAGTTTTTGGAACAATTTCTCAAGAGTTCGCTCTTTGTGTGAGAGATCCGTAGAACTGGGAAGATATGAGAAATTTATATTTAATTTCGTGAGCACAAAAAATTGCATTGTTTGTCTCAAATTATCTCATACGTCATATGTTACTATATAGTTCGTAGATAGGTATGCATTTTACTTACAATTTAGTGCATTAGAAAAAATATGTATAATGCAAATTCAAATGGCAAATAATTGTAGCTAATCATGTTAATTACTCTGTTTGTATATGCTGGGTTTTTTGTCTATACCTAGCTTCCAAGAACACATAATTGACAAGTTTAAAAATAAGAATTATAATACGATACATGCACCTCTACTGAAGAAGCAAAAATGCCGATCTCCAATTTTCACCAAAAGTAAAATTGAATATCTCCACTTTTTAATGTATTTAATTGTTTTTTTTGTCGGCAAAATAGTGAGCAAGTACATATTTCTTACTGCTTAAAAATCAAATTATACACTATTTAATTCAAAAAATGGAGATTGGCAATGTTGTTTCTTCAGTAGCGATATGCATACGTAAATGAGTGTGAAGTCTGTCACGTATGAAAAATGGATGAAGTAATAAGTTCTGTCTCAGGCGTATCTCGTTCCTGTAAGTAAGTAGTATTAAAATGGAAAATACCTGCGCTGTTTTAATATTCAATGCCCATGATTCATTAATATTAATACCTGTATTAATATATAATTGCATACCAAGGTTAGGTTAAATCATAATGTAAAATTCTAAAGGCCAAATATTTATCTCTCGTCAGCTACCTCTAATTCTATAATGTTCGATTTCTAATATGCGCGTCCACTTTATGCTTCAAAATAACCATAGAAGCAAATGCAAAAATGTTAGAACTGTTATTATTATTGGTTTTAAGAAAATTGTTTAAAAAAGATTATAGTTCGTAAAATACACATCGAAATCATTTTAGCAATACGTCATTATATTAGTTCAAGAAGCTTTTATATGTATGCTTGTACCTACATGCGTATTTTTATACGCTATAAGACAGGAAATATCATAAAAAAATATTCATCCTAAAATGAACTAACTAGTAAGGTATAAGGTTACAGTATGCACGCGTTATCAGTATTTGTATTTCTATGACAATTTAGAATTTTCAATTATATTTTCAAGTACAGCTAACTGAGCTAACAGGTAGTAAAATTTGCATTATAAAAACAAAGATATAAAACAAGCAACTACTCTGACAGCGTTTAGTAATTTTAACAAAAACTACAGTAATCACAACAGTATGGATAGGAAATGTATGACTCATGGCATGACGCAGTGGCTCTACACTTGGCAAGCATTATAGATTATAGAGATTAAATACGAACAATAACAAGAAAAGGATATCTGATTTACCAACACGTAAAAACATCCTGGCAAGACTATATCGACGGTATATTCATTGAATTTAAAGAGTAGTATCAGTGATTAGTAGCATAATAATTGTATAAGTCGCCTCAAGCTGCTAGTAGAGTTAAATACGTCAAATAAAATGATCGTTTCAAACTTTCAGAAGCTGATCGTCAAAGAGCGAAGATGATATGGCTATGGACTGCAACTATTTTAAAATTTATTGGGTTCTTTACTTTCGACTCGGATGAGGGTAAGCTGTAATACTTACGATTACAATTGAAATTGAAAGTACATGTATTCTGCATAAGCATACGTATACATATATCATTGTAGAGTTGTATACTTCCTAATAGACTTTAATCGCAATTTGTGACCTTAAATGGCTTTACTTTAAGAATTAAAGTAAGAAAAACTTGCCTATAACTTGTAACAACTTAATCGTGAGCAGTTTAGCGAATTACATCCGGAAAACTAAAAATCATATTAGCTCACTTTACAGTTGCTAAAGTAATGCCATTATCTTTTAGTAATAACGAATAAAATTACAATAAATCCAGATATATACTGCTACCTATGCAATCGAAGTGAGGAAGAAAAGAGTAACTACTGTCAACTAGCGAGACCAACATCAGATTTATCTCATTGCCAAAGAAATCTTACAGCTACGCCATCACTACCTCTACAACGTATGGTGCAAACAGTGTATTCAAGAGTTAGTAGAAGAAGGGATTGCAGCAGATCTGATGGGAATAATGGTGAGAAATTAGCAAGTCCATACACCACACTTATTTCTGAATTAAATAAATCATTTCATTTGAAATCACAAAAATCAGGAGACAAAGAAAGTTATTATTCCAATGAATGGCACGGATCTGGAGACTGCACCAATGATCATGATGTACATCATTTAAGCAGAAAAACTGCATTGCACGATGGTTAAAATAATTAAGCTCTTCGTAGGACTCAAATCTGGACCTCTCACAACATCCGACCCAAATATTAGGACAGAAAAGCTATTATACACATTAAGTACGCCCAGACAGAAGATCACAGTATGATGGGATGCAAAAAAACTTGTAACTACGTAGTACATAAGCAATTCATGTAGTTGTTGAGGTAATTAATATACGACTATAAAAAACTGAGCTCATGTCTTTGTAGTAGTGTGTTTTTATCTTTGTAGTCCTCTAAAACATGTTATAATTATGGTACGTGTGATGAAAATGTTCAAACTTCAATTCTAGCCTAGGAACAAGATTTTTTCAACTAAACAAAATAATAATGAATTACTATCATAAAGTAGATTCGTCCTTCTTCAGGAAATAAAATGTATAATAATAATCTTCATTGTTTGCAAGCGTAAATGTTTTTATTCAGTATAAATAAATGTACTTAAGCGGCTTTGTTTTTAATCGTATGCGATCAGCGATCATTCTCATCCTCCACTCATAAATTCCAAGATACATATTATAATGTGACTGTTGAATTGAAAGTAAAGGTGTAGAAAGGTTTGTTTTATTCATAAGGAATTAAACGAGTTAAATGGGAATAATTTTACGCCTTCTTGATGATCAAGTAGCCTTTTTTATTCAGATTGGCTTGAATGTACTCGTCCTTGTCAACGTAATCACTGACGCTGACCCAAGCATCCCCAGCCTTGTCATCCCGTCGCAAAAGATCATGGTCCTTTACAACAAAGTGCCATCTCTACAGAAAAGAGTGGATGAGATAAGAAAACACAGTGAGAAATAATTTAGGGATGACACCAAAACCAAACATTAATTAATTAATTAATCACTGTAATCATAACGTTCACTCAAGTCATACAAAGGCTAATTTATGTTAATGTATTATAGTATCAGTATCAAAAGAAATACCTGACGTTTGGATCGATCGAAGTCAAATGTGAAAACATCCGACCAATCCGGATTTTCTGTATTACTCAAAGTTTCCGAACGTCCAAATCTTGTTTCTGAAGTTCCTTCATTTTCAGTGTAGTACAATTTAACGTAGGGGTCAATTGTTCCAAAAGGATCCTTATCTTTTAGTCCTCTGCAAAAAATTATAATTATTATATTTAAAAAAATACATAACTTAAATAAAGGTAAACTTAAATGACAAAAAGAACCAATATTATCTTAAAATATTACCTTGCTACAATTTTAAATCGTAATTTTATTTTGTCCGGTCCAGGAGCTGATAAAACGATTGTAGCCAAAACGACCACACAAACTAGACTTATTTGTAAATTCATACTGATTTTGGGTTACTTTTTTCGTGACAAATAACTTCTTTACACCGATCACGATATCGGACTGGTGGAGGACTGACATGAAACTTCTTTTATTGTTAGTTTTGTCTTATATTTTTTTAGTATTCATTGTCATTAACTTTTGGAATTTCCATTGTCGCTGTGAGGGGGCGTATAATCACTCACTTCAGACTTCAGTGATAATTGAGATTCTTCACTCTTCACTACTATTTTACAAAGAACCGATGAATAAACATAAAAAAGTAAGTATGTACTAAAACAATTACATATAGCACAGGTAAATGCTAGGCCAATTCTAAATAATTCTATAAGCGTAAAAGTTTACATATTCTACGATCGCACTGAAGCTTAAGCTGAGTCTTGCTTTTATAAAATCACAAAGCAAAACATGAATATTTCATATGTATAATTACGGAAATTGTGACAAAAATATTTATAAATTCACTACTAACTTATTCAATAGTCATTCTTGTGAGTTACAAAATAGCGCGCGTGCGCTTTGAGAGTATCCTTCGAATGTCAGCACTATAATAATATTATGTTGTTCAACTTAAAATGTATATTAATACAGGCACAGGGTTTTGTTAGTTAAGCATGTTAATACATATTCCTTGAAAAAAATTATTATTCAAATTCAAAGAGAAGTAATAATAATTACAATTATTCCAGTGGTAGCAATAACTCTATGGGAAGTTACTAAACATTAAAACTATGCATTTTCTAAAAGCTTTCCAGTGCAAAAGAACGAATCACTAAAAAACAAGTTTGCAGGTTCATATTTAATTCATTTAGGAGGCCTAACAAGCAATACTACCTTCAGGTGTCATGGAGCACAATATGCATACGCATCCTTTCGCAAACAACACTCGAGTGCTTTAATATTTAGTTAGTGCTTCAATTTTCATTTGCAATTATGATACAAGACATTTTGTAAATTGTGATTACTTAAGCCATGTCATACAGTATATCAAGACTAAGGTTTAAGCATACAAAATATAAACTGAAGTTTCGCTGAATTAGTTTTAAGTTTTGGCATTATTCGTCACTCGACTTTCATGGGGTTAAGGTTAATTTTAATCCAACTTAAATATATGACTGGATCAATAATAATGTCATTACGGTGGTTTCTCAACTTGTTTTTCTAATTGTAAATAGAACTACCAAACTCTTGACATCTGTTGATATATTTAATGTTTAATTGTTTTGCAAAAATTAATCACGTCTCAACTTGGAGAAAACAGAATAACATAACAAGAATAATATTATTCTCGTCATATGATGTTTTTTTTTCCTTTAAACTACACTGGCTTGCTCGTAGCAAATGTAAAATATACATTAGCATTAATTAGGTTTTAGGGCTTAACAACATGTGCCAGGGAGTTTAAAAGCTTGAGTAACTATATTACTCGTGGAGACCAGAAATAGAAATCTCTCCTTCATCCTTCGATGCTTTTCAACGTTTTAGTGAGTATGTATCTTTACAATGTATTTGAATGCATATGACGGGTTGAGATTGAGAGTACAGGTTGATGTTGATGTTTCCAGTTTGAGATGCTCAGCTATGATAGCGTGATCTCATCCTCCTCCTCAAGTCTGTATTAAAATGTATACAAGAGGACAGATTTTACAAGGATTATAGAACTAAATCTTCAGCTACAATTTTTAAACAAACATTATTATTAGGAGTCTAATTTTAATTCTATCTAATACGATATAAAAATTCAATTTATACCGAGAGCAGTGATGAACTTAGTGTTTCGTAGCGGTTGTGCGTACAATCATCGTATAACACCGGGTCGCTCTTTCGTGAGGTTCAAATAAAGAGACAGAGAACATACTACTTAAAATTCTTCACCGTTCCTCAATTTTTAGGATTCTAAAATTTCAACCATCCATAAATAACGTAACATACAACTTTTAAACATAAAATTTAAAAAATAGTATAATAATTATATTAATTATTGCAAAAATTGTAACTAACATCTTTTTACTGGTATCACGCATCATATTTTTTTTTCGAGTAAAACTTTACAATTTTTTTTACCAGTGCACAAACAGAATTTTAAACAATGGAGACTACATCCCGGGTACTCATGATCCGTCCTGTTAATTTCGGCTACAATTATCAAACTTCTCTGACGAATGCATTTCAAAGGCTGGAGGATGAAAACGACGTTGACGTTCACGAAAAGGCTGTGCATCAGTTTAATGAACTAGTACAATTACTGTCCGCTAATGGAATCGACATAACTGTTGTGGACGATACACCGGAACCCCATACTCCAGATTCGATTTTTCCAAACAATTGGATTTCCTTCTATGAAGACTGTCATGGTGTGGTCTGCCTCCATCCAATGTATGCTGTCAATCGTCGTTTGGAAAGGAAGCAACACGTTCTTCAAGCTATTCAACAAAGATTTGTAGTAGCTGACACAATGGATTTCACTCACTATGAACAGACGGACGAATTCCTTGAGGGTACTGGAAGCATGGTGTTTGACCGAAAAAATCGAATTGTGTACGCCTGCCTGTCACCGCGGACGAGCCTTAAGGTATTCCAATCATTCTGTTCCCTCCTGAATTATCAACCTGTTGCTTTTCGCGCCATGGACACTCATGGTCGGGCCATCTACCATACGAATGTGATGATGAGCGTGGCTGATCGATATGCCGTGGTATGCCTTGACACGATTCGATTTGAGGAGGAGAGGACGCGTGTGGTGGACACTCTCAAAGCCTGTGGAAAAGAAATTGTCACGATTGACACTGACCAAATGTGTCGGTTTGCTGGGAATTGTCTTCAGCTTCAAAGTGGATTCAACGGAGACAAGATTTTATTTATGAGTACTCAAGCATACCACTCTCTCCGCTTGGAACAAATTGAAAAAATTACCAAATTCAATAGAATTGCTCATTCAAATGTTGATATTATTGAAGTGAATGGGGGAGGAAGTGTCAGATGTATGATAGCTGAAATTTTCCTTCCTGTCAAATCTGAAAATGTAGGCTTGTAGAGGAAAAATATACAATCATAATTGATTCAAATAAAACTATAATCATTCTAGTCTTTTCTGCGCAATACAATACATGGTTAAGTTTGAATATTTCTATATAAGTTCATCACATAATATATACGTTCTGTAAATAATATTCTGAATTCTTAGGTAGATATATATAAAACAGTTTATTTGTCTAATATCAACGTCACTGTTTCAGCCAACCAAATATTTCTAGTAATAACATCATTTCCTAAATGTTTTCCCATCCGTCCGTTTTGAAATCACGTTTGTTGGTTTTTAGGCCAGTCTTGCTAACTAATAATCCATGCCCTACAAAATATACAACATGCATACTTAAGTAGCTGGAAGGCTCTTGTAGAGAAGATTTAATGGGAATTTTACAGGAAATGAGGCTATTACTCTTAACATCTGAATATTATAAGGGAAGCCCAAATTGTGTCATATAATATGTTCGTTAATTACAAGAAATGCAAGTCAAAAGTAAATAATACACTCACTTTTCAGAAAATGAGAAATTCCATATTTTGCCTTTAACATAAAGATCTACGATAATGCTACATGTTGACTATGTTCTCAGTATTTCAATACAAATTCATTATTTCATACACAATATTCCCTCATACGACGTAACGATTTAAAATCTTAACTCTATGCCTAAGATATACATTTAAAAATTTGCAGAATAATTTATTGTCAAGTTTAATTAACTTTGTGAAAAAAACATTCTACAACTTTTTTAAAATGCAGGAACAACGGGTATGAAATGTAGATACTCTGTTTTGCATTTTTATTTTAAGTTTCTTGAGGAAGTCTGTGTATTTCTTCTTTAGCGACTGCACATATTGTGTAATGGGGTATATGCATATATACTTGTAATGCGTGGCAAGTAAAGTCAAACAACTTCGGTGCCTTATTGGACAGCACATGAACATGAAAATAGAATATCTTTGGTATCCGTCTATAAATAAAATCTTAGCAAAAACTCCCCTCTATTTTATCTATCAAATCCCTACAAAAAAATGGTTTTACTTGACATACAAATGAAATCTGAACCCTTAAACACCCTGTGTGGGTTTCTATGCATGGGCTCACATAATTTTGGATGCACTTGCAATGTCACCAAAGCTTGACTTGATAGTATGCCCTTGACAATTGACAATCACAACGATCAATTCTACCAGTTAGATTATTTTTGGACTCACTTCACTAAAACTTTCTACTGCCTTATCCTTAATACGAGTTTCAAGTTCAACCGGTTCAATTACCTAGATTCTAGATGCACCAAGATTAACGACAGAACTATTGGATTGGAACTGAAGACAAACCAGAATATTGAGAAAAGTTTCATTTTTCATTTGAACCTGAGCTTTTGTTGAGGGAAGAGTACAGATAGGTTTCCACTAAATTCTGTTTATATTAAAGTTTAAGTTTAGTGCTAGAAACGATCTATAGACCTCCTAAAAGTTCTGCATTATTTTTATACACGCCAAGAATATTATTTGCCAGTCACAATGTCCTCGTAAGTGAAATTCTAATAACTGTATAAAAGCCATTTTCTTAAATTATACTTCCCATGATAAGATTTGAATTTTCTCCCTAATTTAATAATATTATTATTATGTATTTTCAGCTTGAGTGCATCCCAGATATTAAACCAGGAACGGGCTCGTCTTTCGGAAAAACTTATCAACGCAAAGAGGGCCAAGAACTTGACATGGGAGGATTTGGCAAAGCAACTCAAGTTGTCACCCGTTTTCCTTGCCTCAGTTGGTCTCGGACAAAATTCACTTCCCCGTGAGGATGGACTCAAGCTATTGTCAATCTTGGGAGTTGAAAGTGAGAATGCTGAAGAGAACGCGAAAGTTTTGTCGAGGCCCCCACTAAGAAATCAAGAACCAAGTGCTACAACGCTGTTCCAGGATCCATTTATGGCTCGAATCCGTGAAATAAATTTGACCTATGGATTAGCCATGATGGAAGTAGTTCAAGAGAAATTCGGGGACGGGATTATGAGTGCCATTGACTTCAAAGTTAGCGTGGATAAAATCGAAGATCCTGCCGGAGATCGTGTTCAGGTTACTCTCAATGGGAAATTCTTGCCTTTTAAACAATGGTGATGGGGACAGCTTGGAAACTCTGAATTGAAATAAATATGTAAAATTGTAAATATTTATCTAATTTTTAAATTCGAGTAATAATTTCCATCAATCACTAACATTTTGGCATTATATTAGTAGGTACATATAATATTCATATCGCATTTTAGAAGTCATTTGCTTGCAATGTAATAACGTGATTGTGATTTATTTGAAATTTCAGATTCCGTACTCGTAACTTGTACTTAAGGTATGTGAAAGAATTAGTCTTTATCGAATTCCAACTTTATGTTGACTAAGCTGGCAATTAATCTGATTTGATCCCGTCATTGCTGTTGTTGTATGTATATGATATTTTATATTTAGTTTAAACCATTGAGGTCAACCATTGTTTTCTGTATTGAGTTTATGTGTAAACAGCAATTTTTGTATTAAGTATCAGTATCACACCCATTTTGCTGACCATTGTGAACGCCAGTTGTACCAGTTAAATATTAATCTGAATTATATGTAACTAAATATTAATTGTTAATAAGTATATAGCTATAATTCAAACATTTCTTATTCATTAGCGAACTATAGCATAGAACATGCTTTACCTACGCCATAATAATTTGTTACCAACCCTGTATTCAAACGTGTAGTAGCGTTATAACATATTATAATTAATTAAATAATTCATTCATTGATGTGTGAAAATAAAACACCTATATATAAATAATCATTTAAAAGTACGGAATTCGTTTCAATTTGCCTTTAGAGTCTCATGACATTTTATACCAACTTTGAAATTGCTACAGAGGTGAACGCATTCAGTTTGCAGTAGCTTGATCCAGGATAATCTGCCTAAGTAATCACTCATAAATTTTTTTGAATAAAATGAACTGATAGTTGATATATAAAGTTACATATTGACATAAAAATAAATCAAAGGGAATATTTACATACTAGTATTTTGAATTTAGATAATAATTTTAAGTGCTCTCCTAAAGTCTTATCAATCGATTTGTACATGTAAATAGAGCTATTTTACTAATCCTAACTCCAACCATGCACACATCCTTTGTCGATTAAGTGTGCCAAAGATAAGGATCTATAATACCTTGCGTAATTAAAGTAATCTCCACTTATCACAAATCATACACATTTCAGTGGTCGCAGTAGGTTTAATGGATACTAAATAAATACCTACTATACATCAGTCCATGCGACGCTGATATACAATTGTAAACTATAACTGCCTAGTAAATAATTGTACTTACTCACGAGGTATTTTGCTATTCCCAAATTGCTTTTAATTATAATGCTCAAAAGGGGTAGTCTCCCTCGATAGTGTATATTCCTAGTCATGCACACTTTTTAATTTTTTCTTACATAATTTATACTTAAAGGGAATAAAAATAATTTGTAATCTCTTTACTAATTATCTGTATTTATGTGATCTGCCTTATGCCTTATGGATTTTATTATTGTCTATTGTTAAATTCTCATAAAGTCCTTTCGAGAAAGCGAATAACAATACTTAACAACTAGATTGATATTTTGACAGGTGACGCTGACATACTTGCGTTGTTGGTGCTGATTTCAGCTGATGCTTTTCAGTTTTCACACATAATTATTATTATACATAGTATATTTATTTTACCTGTATCTGTATCTGCTGATGATATATACCAATGTGTGTAGTGTATAGAGAGGACCATAATTGTGCAAACACGCTCTCCTATCAGTTGTCACAAACATGTAGGGTTCAGCTTTCAGTTGTCTTCAGATTCAAGCTCTGCAAGACAAAAACAAGATTGTATTGTCCTGATACTGCATATAATTATCTGAATATTATACTCTTCGCTTAGTGGTGCTTCGAACTTCGAACAACAGAGTAAAAGAAGGCACACGCGTCGCATAGGTTTACGATAGCTATAATATATATAGGTATAAGCCCAATAAACATTACTTCATTATCTTCTTGATTCTTGAGTACTTATGCTTCAGTGTAGAATTTTTTTATAGCTCAGTTGACAGTGTCCTCATTGTTCCTTATTCATTAACATTTACATAGTCTACCACTCATCATCACCAAATATTTTTCTTCTGAAATATGGAACTTTACGTGTAGCAAGGACCACTTTAAGCTAAAACAGCATCTTTCTCGCTTTGTAAGTATTCTCGACAAAAGTTGTTTCATAGCCCCAGTCCCAAGTGTAAACATAAACAGAAAAAAAGGTGCACTAACAAGGGAATGACGCGACATGCAATACCCAGATTTGACAGCGACCCATTTCAAAAAATCAGGCTACTTTTGAATAGCACAGATCCAAAGTAACTCGAGTGCATTTTATGTTGTTTGGTCACAGCGGCCCGCCAAAGTTTAAAAAAATTCAAATTTTAAAACTTTGCCGCCCTATAACTTCTACAGCTATCATCCGATTTTGATGAAATTTGATTTATTGTGATCCTCAGCCTTTATTTCATAAAGAATATTGAAGATTTTAAATAATTCAAAAATTTTCATTGTTCTTAAAAAAATTACAAAAAATGTATATTTTTGAGGCCCAATTTTAAAACCTTTTTTTCAAAAAAATTAAAATTTTCGAATTTTGGATTTTATTTATAGAATAAGGGCTTAGGATCACAAAAAATCAAATTTCATCAAAATCGGATGAGAACTGTAGAAGTTATAGGGCGGCAAAGTTTTAAAATTTGAATTTTTTTAAACTTTGGCGGGCCGCTGTGACCAAATAACGCAAAATGCACTCGAGTTACTTTGGATCTGTGCTATTCAAAAGTAGCCTGATTTTTTTTAAATGGGTCGCTGTGAAATCTGGGTGTTGCATGTCGCGTCATTCCCTTGTAAGTTTAAGTAAGAGGGAAATGGGTGTCAGCAAGACCGGTGCAATAGAACAACTATTATTGGATCAAGTTTGTCAACACTGATATTTAAATAATAAATTATATAAATTATCATTTGGACTTGGGATAGCTGATATTTGGAATATTCACATAAGGTACTTACTATACAAAAACAAAACCAGATTTAAGACTTTGACGACTAAACCAATAGCGTAAAAAGTGTAAGTACCTACATATAGGTATACTGACGTACAAAAACAGGTACAGACTTTGAGGACGAATATTTACTCGTAGTCAAATCAAATAATGTCAACAAGAGGAATAAAAAAAGAATTGATGGTGTCGAGACCATCGATATCCAATAGTTTGAAGGAGCATTCCAGCAAGGATCAAATCATAGCTGAAAACGAAGGGCTAAAAATATTAAAACCACCAAGTAATTCATTTGACAACAATATGTATTATTTTTATTTTAAGCACACATTAACATTGAACCAAGCAATTTTGCGCGCCATGCGATTTGATGATTAAAAATGACAAAATAAATATGCAATTAAATGACAGCAGAATAATTAACTCATACTTTCTTGTACACAATTATTCTTAGAGGGATGGGGTGCAAGACATACCGTTGCAGGGATGGCCTTTCTTGGCTCCGTTGTATCCTACTGCATGAGAATTAATTTATCCATGGCCATAGTGGTTATGGCCACAACTAACAAGACTATCTCGAATTCATCAGATCAATGTATAGATCCAGACGCAGATAATGAAGGTAGTGTAACTTATGGAGAATTCGACTACACTTCTGAGGAAAAGGGAATTATTTTAGGAGCCTTTTTTTGGGGCTATGTTGCGACTCAAGTACCTGCAGGAATTATCGCTGAGAAATACGGAGCAAAGTGGGTTTTTGGTATTGGGATTCTGGTGACTGCCATTTCTCAATTGCTTACACCTCTTGCAGCCCGATGGGGAATGTGGGCACTTATTATTTCCCGAATTATACAGGGATTAGGAGAGGTACGTAGATTGAAACGACAGAAGATAATATGTGATGTCTTAAAAAAAACTAATAGTATTTCTGTCATATAAAATATTAATTTAACTAGCTTGTAACTACCAAATTTATATGACATCCATTTTTTAGGGAGTAACACCACCCGCTACTCACGTTATACTAGCACATTGGTCTCCTCCTTTTGAGCGGAGTAAATTGGGATCTTTCGTTTATGCAGGTACATTAATTAATAATGCAGATATCCTAAATCCTGACTGCAACATGGAGGACTGAAATATGAAAAATACATTAACTGTTTGGTTTCTATTTCAATGATTGAACCAATAGGTAACCAAGGCGGGACAATGTGTGCGATGCTAATTAGTGGAGCTATCATTGATGCGGATTTTCTCGGTGGATGGCCGGGAGTTTTTTACGTTTTTGGCATATGTGGCTTAATTTGGTTTGCTGCCTGGAGTTTCATAATCCATAGTAGACCTTCAGAGCATCCCAGCATTAGTCAAGAAGAATTACTGTACATTCAACAGTCACAGGGTGGGCAAACTTCCAAGGTAAAAAATTTATTGAAATTACCTCCATTCTCTACTTGTTAACCTGAAGCCTTATAAGATGACAAAATGAGCTTGCTAATAATTAAACCCCATCATTATTTTCAGCACAACATTCCTACGCCATGGAGGGAAGTTTTTAGGTCGAAACCAGTGTGGGCAATATTAGTAGCTCAATTAGGAAACGGTTGGGGTCTCTACACGCTACTCACATATATGCCAAGTTATATGAGTTCAATTCTTAAGTTTGACATCAAAGAAGTAAATAATGAATTATTACAGATAATAAACATTGTTACTGATAAACTTATTTAATACAATAAATTTATAATTATTATTATGTCTGCAGGTATTTGTTAAGTTATGTTGAAGTAATATTATTAAGGATATTTTTGCAATTGCAGAACAGTCTTCTGTCGGCTCTTCCCTATTTCTGCATGTTAGTAGCGGCACTGGCTACAAGTTGGTTTGCGGACTTTTTGCGATCTAAACAACTGCTCACAACTACAAAGGCCAGAAAACTTTTCAACACTCTTGGTAAATGTCTCAAATCGAATATATTTTGAAATACCCGTCAAAAAACCCTAAGAAATAATCCTAATCAACTAACCACAGATCAAATTGATTTTTAGAATATGTATTCTACAAAGAAATTATTAAATGAAACCGAAATTTTGTACTAATCCTATTATTTAGGTCATTGGGTCCCCGCCGTTGCCTTAGTGGGGTGTGCATTCTCGGGGTGTGACAAAGTTCTGGCCGTGACGCTACTCACAGTTGCAGTGGGTTTCAGTGGCTTTGTTGGGGCGGGCTATCAAGTAAATCACATTGACATTGCCGCAAATCATGCTGGTGTTTTGATGGGATTTTGTAATGGTGTCTCAAATTTGGCCGGAATCGCAGCTCCCTACGTAGCTGGTTATATCACAAAGGATGAAGTGAGATCATAATATAAAAAATGTCCACATTAATCTAATTAAATTTATACCATAGTATCTTAAGCCCCTCCTTCTAACAGTACTAATTTTCCAAATTTCAACTAGGTGTATAAAGTCCCTGCAGATATAATAACGAGCTATTATCTTAATTTTTTTATGCGATTGTGGGCTTAACTGATTTCCAAACCAATTGAGATAATTACAAATAAATTATCTATGAGTAGCTTTTGGGTTTTGGGTTCTGGCAATGCTGAAGTATATTATGCCTGAGTAATTTTAAAATTTTAACTTCATGCTGATAGATGTACATACTATACTTACTGAGGTGTTTAATAATTTTTTTTTGTTTCAGACAAGCTTAACAAGTTGGCAGCTCGTCTTCTTCCTCTCGGCTGGAATATATTTTGTGGATAATGCTGTTTATTTACTTTTTGGAACTGGAGTAGAACAACCATGGAATCGCCCTAAGGACTCCGACAACGAAAAAGCAGAAGAAAACAAAGAATGAAAGAAAAAATGACATTCTGTTAATACAAATTAAAATATATTTTTATTGTTGTTTTATATGTATGCACTATTTGTAGTCTACTTACATGTTATTTATTTATTATGAAAAGTAACACAATAGTATTCGTTGATTTTAATCTACACATAAGGCGAACGTCGGTAATGTATAATGAATAATAGTTAACAATATTATATGCTTATATATATCATTAATACTCTGCTGTTAAATTTCAATACATTAGATACTATGTCTTCAAACTACATCTTAAAATTAGTAGCGTTTAAATTCTTTATTGTATATATTTACACACGTGTATGCGTGGATAAATGCGATTTCAGCAAAATAATTTTATTCTAGTTGGTAATTTAATAACAGCTCAACTATTACAGTTATAATGCAATATGAAAGTTGATATTATTAATTGAATATGCTACACTTACTGTTTATAATAATAACTAATGTTTTGCAACACACTAACATCCGACGGATTTTACGTTTATATTGTGCTACATACTGCCATTTTGCTTCCTCAATTTACATTCGAACTGTAGTATTTAGTATTTGCCAGGTCCTTCATAGCTACATCGTATCGTAGCTATCATACTCGTACGAATTTAAGTTTCATTGTGTCAGTTGGTATCATATTAAAATTAAATTATTCATTGACGATATTATCATCTTTTAAATATTTGGAAAATGAATTATCGTATTTTCGTCGTCCTATTTTTTGCTATACTGGTTCTACTCAACAGCATCGTCGCCCACAAAGCGTACGACGAAGAAGAAGACGAAGAACGTAATTATCCAAGTTAATTTTTTCTTTTTGTAGAAAATGAAGCTTAAATTAGACTATAGTATACATCTTAATTGTCACATCTTAATGATTAGTCTCGCTATAAATAAGATTTTGCATTTTTTAGATTGAATTTTCCATTTTTAATCAGTTGGAGCCTCAAAATACACGTCAGTGGCGGTTCTAAAAATATTTTCTGGGGTGGGCAATATATATCGTGAGAGATGAATCACATTGGCCCATTTATTCCAACTTAAGCAAGAATTAAAAGGAGCTATATATGTCAAAAAAGAACTGTATGAGAAGTGCAAAATGTAACTACGAGTTTTTGAAAAGTGGAAAACGTTCTATTTACATGTTTTTTAAAGTTTAAAATGTCCAATTTACATGTTTTTGAAAAGAGCAAAATGTTTTATTCACATGCGTCATGGTTCAAGATTTTTATTTTGTAGACAGTGTATTTTGTTTCTAGCTAAAAATAGATATGGATCATTTTGACTCTTCACTCACGATATAAGTGTGCCATCTAACAAGGGAATGCCGCCGCATGTACTCTCTCGATTTTAAAAACAATACCTATACTGGATTTGGCTGCACTTGGTTATTACAGATCCTAAGTAGCTCGACTGCATTTTGCGCTGTTCGCTCACAATCACGCGCCAACTTTACTTTTAGTTTTACAACTTTGCAACCCTGTAGTTCCTACAATTTTGGTCGGATTTTCAAAAAATTTGTAATTTTGTAATCTCTGCAACATTATCTAAAAATTTAAATAAAGTTTGAAAAATGTTCATTTTTTTAATAAAATTGGGGTATTTTGAGAGCCTTCAAAAAAATTGGTTTTTTAAAAAATTTCAGAAAAAAATAAAAAAATTTAAAATCATAATTGTTGTACTTTTTATTTTAAGACGATGTCCTGGAGATCCCAAAACTTCAATTTTTTTGAAAATCGGACAAACATTGTAGAAACTACAGGGTTGCGAAGTTGCAAAAATTCGATTTTTTTGAGCTTTGGCGCGTGATGTGATTGTGAGCGAACGGCACAAAATGCAGTCGAGTTACTTTGGATCTGTAGTAACCAAGTGCAGGCAAATCTAGTATGGGTATTGTTTTTAAAATCGAGAGAGTACATGCGGCGGCATTCCCTTGTAAGTTTAAATGACCCTATGTTAGTCCATATTAAAATATTCATTTTGGGGTGGGAAACTGCCTTACGTTGCCCAACCTCTGGATACGTGCGCCTGTTACACGCTACACGTTTTTGTTTATAGAAAATAAAATTGTACATTATCAGTAAAATTTAATTAGTAAAGTACGCCAGCCATTCATTACACTTTCCTTTTAATGATCATATTTTTAGTGTGTTGTATTCTTAAACTGATTGCTAATTATGAATTAATTCCAATGTTTATTGTTCTTGGTCACTGAATGAATTTGCAGACTACAAACACATAAGTGAACGGGAGCACGAATCTGAGAACCCGAAAAAGCATAAGAACAAGCACAAAGAGACACATCAGGGCCCGTCAGTAGACGAACAAACGCATGACAGCAACCCGGATAACCCTCTTCACCCCGGCCATAAGATGATGTCATCTGCGGCCAAGATAAGTGAGGCAGGGGCCCAAGATGCCTACAACTTTGGCTCTGGATTCCTCAGTGCCTTCAAATTTGGTTCTAAAGGAGAAGACAGCGGTGTTGGCGAAAAGCGGAAAACCACGTCTGATTAATAATTAAATTTTGAGCAACAAGAAAACTTCATATAATTATTAGCAGTAGTAGTAGTAGCGTAGCCAGAAAAATTAAACTAACGAAATTAAGTCCCCCCCCCCTCCGCACACCTATTTACATGGTATGCATTTCAAAAATCCCTGGCTACGCTACGCTACTCACTGAATGGGAAATTCTATTAATTCTAAATTCAACTTCTGAAAAGATGTTTCTTTCTTTTTCACTTTCACTTGAGCAATAATATCGTTTTCTTAAAAATAAATAAATATTTTTATGGATTCACAATTAAATGTTTATTACAACAAGAGATGACTTTTGCCGAACCTTCTGCAGTGGCCTCTACTCTGATAGCACTAAACATATGAAATTTTAGTTTTCTCAGAAACGTTGCATTGCCCGTCATAGATGGCAGCTCTGTTTCCGTTTCCATTACTTTGCTCACTGAAGAAACCGTGATAAATTTTTCATATTTAATTATTATCCTGTCAATGCCGAATTGCCGAAGGACCTCTTGGCATTTAATTACAAATACCCAAATAATATAAATTGGAAACAAGCACAAACTCCTCCGTATCAAATTAAAAACATATTACCACATAACAAAACTATCGAGTGGTAGCAACTTAATTAACTGGGCACGTTTTTACCCATTGTTTGTAAAATAAACAGTGTACGCTAAGGAAATATGGAAACAATAACATTAAGTAGTGGCAAGTGCAATTTCTAAATATTATTCTATTGTAACATTCAAAATATAATTCAAGACATAATGTAATATAGAGTCACTCTAATAGTTTCCCAATGGGATTTTAAATTGGAAATATATGTACGTACGGGAAGCATAGGATACATACGTAGTAAATAAATATTAGGAATGACGTTCTCTTGATATATTTCAAGTTAAGAAAATACTACCGTGGGAAATGGAAATGAAGCATATAGAAGGGAAGAGGGAATAACGTCAGCCACACGTAATTCATCCATCTTCCAATTCTTTCCTATTAATAAAACTCCTTGTCTCTGACTGACTGAGTCTCGAGTCTCTCTCTCTCGTCTCGCACACAGAACAACTTTTCTATCTTAAGTATGGAGAGCCTCTCCATCCTGAGACGGATGCCATCACATTCTAAATTTGTAAGTATTGTTAGTTCTTTTTTAGTAAAAGTTTGGGGAGTCGCACATACATTAGCAAATTCCCCTGCCACTCACAATCAGCCACTGTCATTGAGCACACACACACACGGGGAGAAAAGTCAACGGGAAATCAGTCAGTTGCTCATCCATCTCTTCACCACACTCTCTCTCTCGTTTAACTCTCCTGGAAAACGTTGAAATGAATTGAAATGGAAAGTCAAAAATAAGAACATGCGGATATAGACGAAAAATAAATGAATTCTTTTCCCTAACAAATTCTATTCTCTTACGAAAGCAATATTTTTCAATTTTTCATGGGTCCTGCTGATATATGCAACAACTTTCCTTCATTTTCAAGTCTGTGTTCCTCATCATCAGCTTAGTTTGTCTCCAGGACATTATGCATGTGAGTATATATTCTCCATTATAAAGTATCCACATCCTTCCTCGTTCCTTTTCGAAGTTGTTTCTTCTTCTTCTTCTTTTCGCTCTGGGTGCTATAGGAATAAAGTGTATTGTACTGTACACACGTCAGTAAATAAATTCCCTAGTTTTATGGATGACAACGCATCTCTCTCTGCTTTTATTTAAACCCCCCGAGTTCACACACTGTAGTAAACTGTGTAAGCTGTGTGTCTCCAGATTCCAACATTCCAAATCAATGTAGGTAAAACTGCTCCGTCAATAAAATAATTGACTGCTGAAAAGAAGCAGAGACAATAAATTGTTTCACTTATTGTGCCTTTTTCATGTCCTCAAACGAAATAATTCAAATTGTGTGCCGCAGATCCAAGTTTCAACACTGTTATATAGAGTATACACATATATAGGCCGTGCTTAATTTACATTTCACATTTTTCCACGACATAATATTTTGAGCTCTGCACCTATAACGCCTAAAACATTAACATTGACACTGCTCTAAGTGCTTTCAATTTTGCATTTCAGTGTGTGTTTTATAGAGTTTTTATATGTGAAGTTATAGGTGGTGGGCTAGAACAAAAGTCACATGCACCCTCCTATGGTCCCGGTCCCGGTCCCATGTCTCTAAAAGATGTCGAGGAAAGATAAAAGGGAGAGAGAGAGTGGAGGTTGGAAAACATGACCTGAATAAATGAGCAATATGTGACTTTCTTCCCTGGAAATTTTAAAGAGGAAGAGAGTGAAAATAAACTTTCCTCTCCCATTTCCTATATGTAACCTCTAGCTATATAGGTATAAGGCGACAGATGTACATGTTTTTTTGAGGTACTTTTTAGAGGTGCTTATATACAATTGAATAGAACAAAACAGAAGACTGGAGACGCTTCTGAATTCTGGATATTATATATGTACTACTTTTACACATGCTACAGTTTGCATTGTTATGTGTGCATAACTTTCCTGTACAAGGAGTTTCCCAGCTATTAAGGACCAAGGCCAAAGCCCGCAGATCCAGCTCCAGCTCCACGCATCCCTAACTTTCTTAAAAAGCAACTGGTCTTATACTAAATTCTACCATCATTACTTATTCATGTAACTAAAGAGCTATTTCTAATTCGTAGCTTTAAATATATACGCATCAACTAAATAATTAAACGCTGTAGCATTTTCTAAAAGTATATTCATTTTAAAGAAACGACACAGTTTTCTCGTTTTCATTATTTCAGCTATTGTGTGTCCTTATAGTTTATGTATGTAAAACCTGACTTCACGTATTCTCTCGTTGCATAATGCATACAAACCGGTGCAGTTTACCAGTTTTAATATGTGGTTTGACAATGCTAGAATTAATGGATGTACAAATAAATGAAAAAAAAATAAGAATCTGAAGAATTTTAGAGCTAGAGAATGTGAGAGTGCTCCCTGCTTTGCTGTACGTTCCATCATTGCAAACACTAAAGTCGAAGTGAAAGTAGACAGTTCCCGAGATTGTAAAAAATGCATATTTTAGATTTTAGACATTTTAAAAATGTCATGCTCAGCTTTGTTTCTATAAAGCCTTGAAAAAAGTGCATATATTTAAGTATTTGTTTCTTGTTTTTAGCATCATCCATCAGTCCGTGGACAATCAGCAGTTCTAAATACTCAGTATTTAGATTTAGATACATGAAAGTATTTCAAACTAAATGCTGACGGAGGAATCAAAACTAAACCTTGAGGGTTTTTATATAAAATGCTCAGCTGATACAATAGATTTCAAGCGCAGGTAGTTCAAAATTTTCAACAATCCCTAAACTGGGTGTCGGTGTCCGAATTCGTAGAGTGGAGTCGAGGGCGGAACTCAGAGCTCAAAGCTGCACTCCACTCAATAGTGGAGAGGAGCGCGAGTTCCAAGGTACCCTTGAGTTCCGCCGCGTTCCAAAAATGTAGGAGTTCCAAAGTGAGTGGATCTTAAGAAGCACATGGAAATCAAAGCAGGACTCCACTCTTTATTATCATAGAAACATTTGAGTGTATTTTTGAGTTTTAAGAAGGAACCCAAAACCAGTATTACGATTATACCCAGCATATCGACGGTGAAGTATCAAATTGGTTAAATTCCACGTTTTGCTAAAAGCAAATCGGATTCCTTCCACTTTTTATTAAAAGCAAAATGGTTTCCTTCCATTTTTAGCTGCGGACAGCATTTGTATAGGCATAGCCACACTAGGAACAAACCGGTTTTATTGGGATGATGCACAAATGACGTCATATAAATTAGGGGTTGTCCACAAATGATGTCAAGGATCGTTGCAAAAATTGAAGGAGTGATCCATAAATGACGTCAAGGACTGTTGCAAAAATTAATGGGGTCGTCCATAAATGACGTCAAGGACTGTTGCAAAAATTAATGGGGTCGTGCATAAATGACGTCAAGGACTGTTGAAAAATTTGAAGGAGTCGTTCATAAATGACGTCTATGTTCGTTCTAAACATCGAAGGGGCTGTGCCTAAATGAGGTCCATATGGACGACCATTTTAATATGACCATGGACGTCATTTATGAACGACCCCTTCAAATTTTTCAACAGTTCTTGACGTCATTTATGAACGACCCCTTCAAATTTTGCAACAGTCCTTGACGTCCTTTATGAACGACCCCTTCAAATTTTTTAACAGTCCTTGACGTCATTTATGAACGACCCCTTCAAATTTTGCAACAGTCCTTGACGTTATTTTTGGACGACCCCATTAATTTTTGCAACAGTCCTTGACGTCATTTATGGATCACTCCTTCGATTTTTGCAACGATCCTTGACATCATTTGTGGACAACCCCTAATTTCTATGACGTCATTTGTGCATCCTCCCAATAAGGTAGGTATTTCTGGCTATTTAGATTTGATTACTGTGCTGAAATTCAATTTTTAAATTAAAGTATTTAATTGTAATTACCTAGTATTTAGATTTAAACGCTTTTTATTTTTTAAATCTAAATACCGAGTATTTAGAATTGGTGATTGTCCACTGACTGAGCATAGGAGCTTGTTAGACTTTTTTCACGTCAAACTTTCTTTCCAGCTGAGTTGTTTTCTCTCGTCTTCTCAAGTTTCTTGCTCATTTCGGCATGTGTTCGATGTTCACTTCAACCAACCGGCTACCTAGGCTTTGTGTCTGCCTAGAGATGTATATATATAGAGTTATATATAGTTGAGGTAGCTGAGCTATACGTATATGTATCAACCTCTCCGTCTCAGTCCTGCTTATGCAATATAGATACAGATACAGATTTTTAGATAAAGGAATATAAAGGAGAAAGGTTTGGCACATTTTAGGCATGCCTTTGTTTCCGTTTTGTGAAGGAAGATTGTAAGATTTTTTTTAATACATCTAAAACTGCACTGAAACTTCTGCAGGCATTCACATGTATCCACCTAAACTAACCTACACAATCTGTGCTCATACAAGATGTGCATTCTACGGAAATATAAGTCTGAAAAAGGATCACTTCAGTGTTCATTTAAGCACGAGTCGAGTCTCTTTCCTCCGTCTCTTCATTTTCCACCTCAATGAAATATTCAAATACATGTCAATCGATACGCGCGCTTGAAAAGAACGAGGGACATGCAACGTCATTCTCCATAGGGATGTGAGAGAGCGAGAGCTAGACTGAGATTTCATACACGGAATTCACTCAAATTGTGTATTCCTTACACTTCCTCCAAGTGGTACACTGGGAATTGAACTAAGCCATAGCCATGGGTCATGAACATGGAGTTGGTGCTCTTGGTTAACATGTCAATAGGACAGTTTCGAACGCGAAATATTATGGAAGAGAAGACTCTTTCTCACACTCAACGTCCAAAATATTGCTGACCAGTTCCAGATACCCGACCAAAACTTGAGATAGAGAGCCGCTCGATTATTAAAAACGAAATCTATTCTTGATGCATACGACTGTATATGACTCGGTAACCTGTGCCATGGAATAAGGAGACCGTAAGAAGGTTATTTAACGGCTTCTGTGCATTCGTTCGTATTTCGTGTTCTTGTCCATATTATGTGAATTCTGTGTTGATCTCCTTGTTCTTGGAAGCGGCTTCCTGCAGAGTTATTTTTTATTTTGAAGTTGCGGAGCAGTATTTTAAATTTGAACTTCAACCAAAAAAAAATGTCCTACATAAAATGTTGAGCATCATCTGTCCGGGAAGCTCTAGAAGATAAAGACAGGAAATCATCATACCGTTTATATTGTATTAAAATTGAGTCGAGCATCCGAGAAATAACCAGTCACCGCGTCACTATAGTCACAAGTACTACCGTGCCCATCCTGTACCAGCAAAATATTATTTTAAGATTAGGTAAGTTAAAGCAGAATGCCGTAGAAGAACTCACTCATGTTGATAAGAACAAGAACTTGAGCTTTGAGTGACTACACAAATATTTCCTTTCATTTTTACAAACTACACTCGACTCGGATTCAAATTCCAGTCCACGTTTGAAGGATCTTTATTTTGATCCCTATACCCACTCAGTTATTTATTGTCAGGCACAAACTACAATCCCTGAAATTTCATTTCTGTTAGAGGTCAAAATGGTCTGGTTTGTTCCAGATTTTATGGCATGACCTGGTCAAACCCAGACTAGGCCATTTTAGGCTTGGGGTTTGAGCTAGATAACAAATTGACTCGGGAATTTTACTATAAATTAATATTCAAAGTTGAAAATTTGTGTTTGCTGGGAATTAGCAAATAATATGAATGATATTTGAAATACATAACAAAGAATTTATTTTTCTCAGTAATTAAACGAAATATAGGACAGATAGCAATTTTTTTTCCCAACTACAATTTTAGCTTCTGCGACTCAAGAATTTTGCATATTGCCAAACTGTAAAAAGTGTCAAAAGCAGTCTACCCTGGGACCGGCCTGAACCGGACCAGTCCATGTCAGAGCAGTCCATTATTATTGGTTCGAACCGGACCAGTTTGACCACTAATTTCTTTGGGTAGCACAATTGTCTAGAATAAAATATCTGTATTTAAGCTATACGTTCTGAATCGCATATTATTTGGAAAATATTAGCATAAAGGAAATTTCTAAAATGTAAATAATGTGAATCTCTCAAAAATCCTCTTTAAATACGTAAAGCGAATTTCAAATACCGTGTCATTTTGAATTCTAAGAAACCAACTATATTTATCCCCCAAAGTTCCGGAAGAATAATGTTCACATTTTATTGATTCCCATGCTCACATCTCACAGCTTACAACCGAGCTTTCGTACACAATCATATCTCAAATACAGTCAACTCCTGTTAGTACGGTTTGGGATAGTACGGTTTTCTCGATATCCCGGCCAAGTTATGGAAAACCCGCAATTTAATTTTGTATATTTCGCGGTCTTTGACCGTCTTATACTTATTGTTAGGACTGTCTCTCGATGGACAGGTATAAATCGCCATCCCCCATGAGAAACTGTACCAACGATTGTTGACTGTATTTTCGAATTTAATTTCACAGAAATTGCAGTAATATAAATGAGAAGCATTTCTTTGCACATGCAAGCCAAGGCATATGAATCCACAAGATCGTGAATCTGCTATCTCCCCTGCCTTGTGATTCAATTGCTTGTGAGTCAAGCCCGCAAGTTCAAACCAAACCCAGAATCATTTACTTTGCAATTACAAGTTACTTACATTAAATTAAATTAGACTACAAGAATATATGACTAATACAGTGGAAAATGTGGCATACCTGAGGAGGGACTAATTCAAATGCAAATCTATGCGTGTTTCATGTGTCACTAATGGTGTGGGGAACATATTAGCATAACACCCTATATGTTCCCTCATGTGCTCCTATTCCTCGTCTAAAATTACAATGTATCATCAGTGTAGAACCAGAAGCCACTACCTGAACTTGAATTGCCCATAAGATTGAGCTCATATTCGTATAATGGGACTCCTCATACATATGTGTTCAAGGAGATTCTTGGAACGTCCAATATGTACATATAGTCCATGTATGTACAACAATGCACAATGGGATCGTATCGTTATCGTTTATGGGACTAAGGACGCGGGCTACATGAGATTCAAATTGAAACTGGTCATTACCTCCAATAAATTTAACGACAGAAGCCAGGACAGTAGCCATATGCCACATATAGTGTCAGTAGAATTGGAAAATAGCAACTTTGCATGTTAATAATAAATTTGGGAGCACTTATTGGTCAACTCAAGAGCCATTCCATTCTAGCTACTGGTTTCCAATCATTCCTTTACACACAACTCGATTAATATTTAATAATATTGCTCTCTCCATGTCAATTTCCGAATAGTAAATTCCATGTACCTCAAAATATTTATATGCTACGGAGGGAGACAGTCAACCATTTACATTTTTTAAATGTACCTACACTCACATTCAAGTATACTACAGTAAGAAGTTTGTAGGTACAAGAGTACCATAGGGTCTTAAACGTAGATAATTTATTTTATAGTTATTTGTATTGCACGTGCGACGGGGCTCTAACATAAAATTTAATGGATTTGTTCTACAGCTTTTATGTCTTATGTCTCACGCTGATTATGATTACTTTTGATATATACGTGAATACTAATTGAATCAGCTTCATAATATTATTAGATTCTAATTTTGAAAAAAATTCAATTCTCTCTCTCTCCTGTACTTACACTAATATAAATCCTAAGTTCGTCATTTATTTATAACTACAGATAGGCTCAAGCATAAAAATAGATGTGAGGCATCAATAGGCATTGAGGTAAGAATAAAGAGTTCCACAATACTGTAGACTGTAGATAAAGAAAGCACCACAGAATTCGAGCGAGCGTTCACATAGGTTAGGTAGGTAGATGGTGCATTACATACAGGGACAGAAGTACCTAGGTACCTGTAATCGTAATCGTAATTCGTACGATAATCTCTTAGAAAAAAAAGAAAAATAATCTATAGATTTGTTTTCTTCTTCTCTCATCCTATTGTCACAGTCATACCCATTGCCTTACAAAACTCATAAGAAGAGAGAGAGAGAGAGAGAGAAGTCACAAAAGAATATTAATAAAAAAAAATTATCTGTATTTCAGACTGTATATTATATTACGTAGTACTGCGTAGACTTGTAACATTCCACATGACAAATAATTTTTTCTCAAGCGCACTAATACATATATCTACAGACATAATCCAAACCAACTTCCAATTCCAATTCCAAGTCCAACTTCTCACACATAAACCCTATAGATTACTAAAAGATAAGTATAAGGTATATAATATACGCTATGTATGTAACTGCAAGAGTTTCACCCTGCCCAAATGACCTTTAGTCTTGAGCGATAAAAAAAAATAGAAAAACGCCAGTTGAAAAACCACTCAAGCAATATCCACAAGCCATTTCCATACATAGAGCCAATATTACAGCCACCCACGCACAACCACAACACAAGACATTCAAACGACAAGAGTTTTACCTTGCTGGCGCTATGATGCTGCAAGCTGACTGGACTGGCATAACAACTGGCACTGGCTCTACACTTTGGTTAGCACGGCGTGCCTGTGTATTTTTTTAATTCAACACAAGATTACGATTACCTTCCTATCTATCTCTATGCCCTCTGCTCTGCCTCTTCCTATGCGTGTGCCGATAGGAAGGAAAATTAAAAGCTGCGGACGGCGGACACTTCTGTTAAACGAAAAACTAAACTACGACTACAACAATGTATTCACACATGGCATGGCACATGGCACTGCACTATTGCATTTATTTTACCGCGACTGCAGTTCTCTCATATAACACTCTCGATTCGAATTCATCCTACAACAGCACGAGTATATTATGAGCAGGTCAGAATACAAATAAGAATACCAACAGACACACACATCTTCCGCTTCCCCATCTTATTTGAAAATATTTTTTCTTTAAAATCACACCTCTAACTCGAACACACAGAGGAGAAGAGGAAAACTTGTCCGTCGTCCTCGTCCGTGGACGAGTCATAATTTTTCACAATACTGTGTGATACCTATATCCATTATCCATTCAAGTTATGACCATTTTTTTTATAAGTAATCACAAAGAAATCATAATAGCTTGATGCAGTGTAGCGTTAAACAGTGACAAGCGGACCAGCTTCAGTTTCAGTATCAATACCAGACGACTCCCAGCGCCAGTGCAGTGCCAGTGAGACATACGTCCATGTGCTTACCTACTTACGAATTTAACTTGGTTAAATCCATTCATACATTTTGCTGTATGGTAATGACATAGCCATAACCCTACATGTATTATGCACTCGTCTCGCAGAACAGAAAGTCAAAGTGTGTGTGTGATCTTTATTGAATATGGACTGGATTTCCTAGTAGATACTCGACGTAGGTACCAAATAGGCACATCCCAATGTACTTACGTACGTGCAAGTCAACTACAAGTCAAAGTATGAATGACTCAATGAAATGAATCAAGAGAAAACCAAACCAACTGAATGAGCTGACTGTCTTTTTCCTCTTGTCTATCAATCTTTTTCTCTCCTGTCAAACTTAACTTCTCACCTCGAAAGTCGCAAACTTATTACTCAGTCAGTCAGTTGCGGTTCCTCCTTCGGCTCGGCTCTCACATGCTGCTCTCAGATGCTGCATCATCATATAGCGATGACTATTACTACACACAGCTCCTCTAAAAAGTATGACTGTGTGAGTCTCGGCCGGAGTGGATTTCAAAATCCTTAACTTAAACCTCCCAAAATTCCAATCACTCACTTAACCTTTGGTATAAACAGACACGCGTACACACCTTCGGATTTTATTATACCAGTCCATATCTCACTCATATGTACCTACATTATTATAAAGACATTTTTGTTGTGCAGAATCTTTAAAAGTCAACAGACTATACTATTGGGAATAACAGCTATAGTCATGAATGAGTCCTACAATAATTTTGAAATTACTCATACTATACCATGAGTTTTAGTTTCCGCTTGTACATTCACTATCGAAATCCGAAGGCGATGCAAGAGTACTTAATACCACAATAATTGCAAAAGAACCAACTGGCCATAAAACCCTTCAGATTAATAAGTACATGAGTGACATATTATTATGACTTGCATGTACCCGTTTCCCATCATAACAATAACACACATAATGTAAAATCTACAGACACAGGTGAGTGCACATATAGGAAATCATAATAATACATAACATCAAAGCCAAACACTTTGGCGTCAGCCCCAATAGAAGCTACCTTGAGCCGACTATCAGCGTTTAGTATTAGTGTCAGTTTATAGCGTAGAAATCACATCATCAATAATTACATGCTCATAGAAAATTATTTACAAACATGGTTAGGGTTGTCATCGTGGTCATGGACTGACTCTCTCATTCTCGCCTTGATCTGCTCCTAAGTATTGCACATATTGCAATGCATTTAATGTAAACGGAGCGAGCATAATTTTCAATTTGAGTCATACTCCACAAAAAAAACCAGCGGATCACTAAATAATTGCTGTCGATCATAATTAATTAAAGCGGAAAATACCACTAACATAATATCATTTAACTAAAAGTGTAAACTCCAATAAAGCTATAAGCAAATCAGTGTATGACGAATTTTAGTTAGTAGATGGGTTAGGTAGGTAGGTACATAATTAGTAAGAATGGCATAATGCAGCGCCGTAGGCCTGCCGGCCGGCCGGCCGTCGCGTCGTCCGATCTTCGTCCTTTATTTGCTGTATTATAAGTTTACTCATCTCACCTCATCCAAGTCAATGTGTCAAAGAAGTCAACTCTATAATGGCAATATATGAGGAGGTAGTAACTATAAGTAATACCTATGCAGTTATAAAAATTATGTATGTATATATAGTGTACGCAGTACAGACGGTGACGAAGAGATCTTGGAGCTTGGAGTTGGACCTGAAATGGTAAAGGACGAATGAACGAGATCAAGTTTTGGATGTATATACAATCTAGACGGAGTATATATATAGCTAAATGCAAGGAGATAGCCTGTTTATGTTAGGAGACGCTCTAAATACTCATATCTTCACATCATATCGCCATATAGATGATAGAGTGACTATCTGCGTATATGACGACTCTTTCGCCTTTGGGACAAATCAGCAATTTCGAGTTTTTTTTAATGTACTCCATGTCCGTACACTTTATTATGCATTGTACCTACTACATTGAATGAGTCAGTGAGCCAGACTCCCGGCACCACATCTTCTCCTTATCATCATCATCATCATCAAAATCTCCTCGCTACGCTTATATTATACAGGTCACACACAGATACTTATTTCATTTTAAGGAAAACTATCTCTATTGTCTGCAGTCTCCGTTCCGTTGACGTTGGCATTAGCCACTTTATATGTACAGCTACTCCACTGATGCTGTGAGACATATATTATGCGTATATAATATATGTACAAATCATCCCTATGTTGGATTTGGGTGTAGTACAACATTCGTTTTTGTCCTGTCTCTGTGTTACTGTTACTCATGATGATGATGATGATGCTGCTTTCAGTTTCAATTTAACTCTGTACTCAGATTGAGGGAGGGGAAGATTTAGTTAGGATTTGCTCTTAGGATTTTATTTTATGAGGTCTCTCTATGCTTACATGTCTCGGGTTAAAATAATGATCCATGCATGATCCAGGGCCAGGGTGATGACTATTATTATAATTTGCATAAGTAGATAAATACACTGCCCAAGCTGAGAGCAGTAATGGCTATAGAAAAAAGTAAAGAGACTACTGGGAGCTGGCAAGGGCACACTGCACTGGCGCTGGTGCTATAGGGCGATGAGGTAGATATTCTAAATCCAAATCCAAAATCCAAATCCAAATCCAATGTTTTTATTCATCACCCTCCCTTCTGTATATAGTTGCTTCTGCAGTTTGCATAGTATTGTGCATATATAGGCACACACAAAAATATTCATACTGAATGTGGTGGAAATACAGAGATTGTGTCTTGTTTACTCTTTGTGTTTACCACACACCATACTTATCACTAGCTAGGAATAAATTGAAGACACACGTTTATAGCAATAAGACAGATGAATCAGCCAACGTCACATCATAAAATTCATAGCTGAACTCATTGAAGCGTGCATGACGACTGCCACTGCCATTAATGTATACTACTGTCTACTCGTGTCTTATTCCATACTACACTTCACAAAGATTACACACAAGCATAGAGCAGGTATATAAATATAGGTATAGGCAAAGGTATGAAATTGTAAATTGAAAATGAATCAAGCATTAAATAAATGCTCTCGGTCAAATTCAATAATATTTCTTGACTTCCCCTCTAATGTACTTTCTTGTTCTTCCCTTATCTTTTAAAAGTAATTTGCATATTCAACAGTGTATATTATAATATTATGAATCAGTGGTATGTGTATGAAGACTATAATGAGCTCCCATAATATCCCATTTCAACCGCAATCACAATAACTACCACCAGCGTCGTTAGACCCGCTCAAGCCAATAACTAATCAAACATGTAATTATATACGAACTGATCAAAGTCACAAAAGCCTTTTTTTCAAGTTGAACTATCGTTTATTAGTTTAAACTATGCTGGAGTATGGAGCCTGGAAACATGAAATTGTGTAAACATAGATTCTTATAGATGATAATATAGTAAAAAGACTTATAATTCTATAGGGAGTGAAATTGGAAAATTAATCGAAGCCAAATAAGTGCTATGAGTTCAAAGAAAAAGAGGAAATATCAGTCAGAAGTTCGGGACCGCACCGGAGCAGTGTGAGTATACGACTGGAAGAGGAAATTAAATGACGAATCAAGAATTCCAAATTAAGCTCATATCAAATGGGAATGCTTTCTAGGCTATTCTTCTAAACTCCTTGTTGGAACTACTACGAAATTTCTGAAATAAGAGAACCTTCTACGCATTTGTATGAGGGCTAAAAAAGTGAAGCCGTATCTAACTAAAGTTTAAGTAGGTGGATACCTAATAGATAGTAAGTGTACGTCTAGTGTCTAGAGTTTAGTAAGCAAAACTATTTGGGAAAGGAGATAGAGCTTATGCTAACAATGAGGAAGAAGAAGAACGAGTACGCAAGATGAATCAAATTTAGTAGACAAACAGCAAATAATGCCCGTCAAAGATATCATATCATGAAAGACAAGAGACGTGTGCTTGTGCTCTCGTTTTACAAAAGCTGTCGACAAGTTTTCAAATCTTTCAAATGAGATTCATAGATACTTGTTGTGATTCGATTTTGATCTGAACAGGAAACTTGAACTATGTATATTGTGTGAGCGTTTGTACGAAGAAATTTCTACATATCTATAGGTATATTATGTGTCTTTCAATATTTGGAATATTAATTCATAGTTTTCATTATTGAACATTTACAGCGTATCATATTTTAGCATGACATAGACATAGACGACGGAATAACTAAGCAGAGAGTCGGTGTGAGGCATGAAACTGTTTTACACACTTTTAGAGAGAGAGAGAGAGAGAGAGAGAGAGAGAGAGAGAGAGAGAGAGAGAGAGAGAGAGAGAGAGAGAGCAAGGAACTTGAATGAAACTGAATTTAGCTAGAATTGTATGCATGTATGGACACCCTTCAGTGGTTATTTTTATTTGTTCTTCAAATTAATTATTACTACATATCTACATAATTTAGCGGAATTTTCATTTTCTAGTATGTCATAGTTTCTCTACAAAATTTGCTTATCATTTATGGGCTACAAAAAAACAAGCTGTCAGTTGTGACTTTTTTTTAATAAAAATCAAAATAAACAAAAATATAACTAACAACGCTAATTAATTATCTGTACAATTACATCAATACTTCCAGTGTTGTTAGCACCTCGACGTATTGCAGTAAACTGTAATTAAATCTTTACAGGACCGGATAATGCGGTCAGCGCAAGCAGCCCCGCTGCATGAATTATTTAAAACATGTAAAAAGGGAACATTTTATAAATTATGTAAATAGAACATTGTGACTTTTCAAAAACATGCAAATAATTTTTTTTGCACATTTCAAAAACATGCAAATAAAAAATTTATATTTTTTCAAAAAAAACATGTAAATAGAACATTTATTTTAACACTTTTTAGAATCAAGTAAATAGAACATTTGAAACTTTTCTAAAACATCTTCTAACATTCTAAAAAATTTTGTTTTACCAAAGAAACCCTTCAATACAACCAAAATGGTGCTTTCTGTATGGAAACAATTAAAAACTGCCTAAAAGAAATTCCTTCGTCTGGCCCTGAATCTTAAAAAAAACTATTTTGACACTCTTCCAGCAATCTCTACCCCTTGCACACAGTACATTCGCTGTTACAAGGACTGTGACTGATTCTTTTCCTGACGTCTGACATTGATCACCACAATGTTGTACAGTCATGTGTTACAGGCTCATGATTACAAATTTACAGTAGGAATTACATACAAATTAAAATAATTGCGGCTTCCTTTGTTTCACACTTATTATTATAGGATTTGTAAAAACAAAAGAAAGAATGGTTTCAGTTTGCCAGATTATCGCGCTTCACTCTAGTTCTTAGTCTCGCTCCTTACACACACATCTTTCTAACCCCATATTATAGTAACGGTGAATCATTATTTCATTATTCTATACGAGAGTCCATAATAAGTAAGACACAAGCTATAATGCTGATGCGCTACTACTGATATATCTACACCTCTACCTGCATTTTACAAGCTGGAGTATATAGAATCGTGAAGTTAATCGCTCCAAGCATTTGTAAAGTATAGCCCATTACAAAAGGTTTCTAAAACTATAACTTTAGATAAGGACGCGGGGACAAACTCACTGACATCTAATAGTCACAAAAACTTTTCTTGAGGTGCCCACAGCAAGTTTCCATCTCTAATCATAATCATCTTAGTACCCAAGTTATAATTTCCAATGTTATTAGTCAGTAGAAAGTTCGTTGAGACATCAAAGCTGACAACATTCACAGCCCTTACTGTCTCAAGAAATAGGGAGTACACACACACATGTATTTTAATCTTGAAACAATGGCAGAGGCATTGTATAATACTCTGTATTATGCATAATAATTTCACGTCTGTATTTTTGATGCATTACTTTCTACGCACAGTCTACACACTTAGTAACCCTTCATGATATTTTTGGTAGCTAGGTGTATCAGTAATATGTAGGTAGTAGGCACATATCTTCGATTTCCGATACACTTATGGCCGGGTATTTGGGTAGTATCAGTTCAAGGTAAAATAGAGACATACAAAAGAAAAGTTGAAAATACCGTCAAACTTCCAATAGAACACGGGTGCAATATTTCAAAAAAAAATCGGACCTCTTCAGTATATTGGAAAACCGATTCCCCCAATATGATGGGAAAATAGATAAGGCCGTATTGGCTTTGCGACCCCTGTTGTGTATAAAATCCCTCGCTTAATCGAAAATTTGGGGCGCTGCAACAGATACTCATGTTTTAATGAAAGGTACACGGTAGATACTATGGTGTACCTTACATAAAGTTTTAGAGATGGGGTGTCGAGTATTGATACGAATTTAAACTATCGAACTTCGATACCGATTACGATACGAATACTATGCAAAATATCGAGTCAATACACCATACTGAAGGAACTTTAAATTTTTTTAAAGTAATAATAAATAGTTCTATTTTGAGGCCGTTTTTTAAAATTATATTTTTGATACAAAGTAAACGAAAACATAACTTTGAAAAAGTAAATAATCAGTTTTTGATAATAGTTTAAAATCTTTTTTAAACTCAGAGAGTTTGAAAATTGAACGGAAATTTTAGCAGCTTTTAAAGCACCGAAGTCTAAAAATTTCAATGTTTTTGAAATTTTGCTGTAATAAGAATTTCGATACTTCTAGTCAGGGGCGGATCTAGAAATATGTTCTGGGTGGGTCATACATATTATTAGTTAAGAATCAAACTGGTCCATATCCAATTTTTAAAAGCTAGAATTAAAATAAACTAAAAGCCACTCTAAATGAGAAAGATACGAAAAAATTTAATTACATTTAAAATGCTAAACGTTCTATTTATGTACATGTTTTTGAAAATTGCAAAATTTTCTATTTACGTGTTTTTAAATATTGTAAAATGTTCTACTTACGTGTTTTTGAAAATTGCAAAATGTACTATTTACATGTTTTTGAATGTTGAAAAATTTTCTACTTATGTGTTTTTGAAAATTGAAAAATGTTCTATTTACATGCTTTTGAAGATAATGAAAATTTCTACTAACAATAAGCTAAAATAGTTCACTGACGATATAATAATTCTGCTACCTTGATTTAAATGCCATTATACTATAGTCTATGTTAAAAAATTCATGTTCATGTTTTGGGGATGGCAACTGTCCTGTTGCCCACCCCCTGGATACGCGCCTGCTTCCAGTTCTTGTTATCGAATTCAGTACTCGATACTTTTGCCTCAATATTGTCGTTTTTTCGATACCCCATCTCTACATACACACACGTACACATACCAAAATATATTGTGTGTCCAAATGTCCACAACTTTGAAACTTCGAATTCAACATGTATCATCCAACACAAAAATAACAACGAAGACAAAAGACACACGTCAACTCAGCTGTAATCCCGATGCTTCTAGAGTATGATTATAAGAAAACTGAAAGTCAACAGCTACAAAACTGTAACCACATCGGAGCTGGTGGAATCAAATCCATTGGTAGACCCCAGCCCCAAAAGTATTTTGAACAGTGTGTACACAAAATATATGTATGTGTATCAAAATCATTATACCAGTACCAGTACCAGAGCTCGAACCAGAGACAGGCATACGAATAAGAATGAAAGGATTTAAATCATCCATACTGAGCGATTTGATACTGACATCTTCCCATTACGACTATACCTGTAATGTGTAAAAACGAAATACAAGTATAAGATCTATCAGACTGATCAAAGTTGTAAAGACTGACTGAACGAATCAACTGAGGAGAGCACAGGTAAGTATAATACGTTTGTGAGAAAACAACGTTTGTTTGATACATGAGTGTGTAATATCAACACACATACATATTATGCTGGGGAGATGTGGTAAGAAAAGAAAAGACCAACTCCTCATCATACCCTGTGCCATAGCATGAGTAACTAGTAAAAAAAGAAGAAGAAGACACACATAAGCCAGGGGCTAAGGTGAGAGATCCCGCATCCCTGCATGTTAAGATGCTCCTGCAGCTTATCTTATACTTTAAGTCCATAAGTGCAGTATAGACAGATGAAGATGGTCTTCAACTTCATCCCCCTTATCCCTTTTCTACCTGCTCATTTCGTATACCTGATGCATAACCATCGCTGTGGACTGTGGCTACTCAGCCGAGCCACCAAACCAAACTATCATCATTCTACCTGTTAGGTACCGTTTGTTAGCTCTTATTATATATTCAGAAAGGTATCGAGCCCTTCAGTTACAATTTGGTACCTCTCATTGTAAGGTCTCAAAGATTTAGCTCTTGAGCTTTAAATAAGATCAGCACTTCATTTTTCCTAAGTGATTACTACTATTCGTATTATTGATAGGTTTTTTACAACTACGACTCCGATTGGGATAAAGGAGCATTCGGTTTCAGCAATTTTAAAACTAATACCCGGCAGGACGGCAGAGTTCTTTCTAGACAACTATCAATAATCGATACTAGTAAAGGTGATATATACTGAATTATTTTTTAATTTACAAGGGAGTAAATTCAATAATTCCCTATTTTAAATTTCATTTATTTTGTACGTGCCTCCGCCCGCTTCCCTATTTTTTATATTGGAGAAAGCAATACTCAAGAAGTACAGGTACGCATACAGTAACCCTACAAGTGTAGCGAACGACAGGTAGAAGTCCTACCACTACTACCAGCATCATACCACACCGTCACCATCACCAATACCAATTGTGCTTTACAATCCTAACCCGGCATTGTGCTCCGGATCAGTGTGCTGTGTCTTCAGTGGTACTGCCATATAAATTAAAAATTCCGTGAAAGATCATAAGGTTGATCATATATTCTCAATGAAGAACGAAGCTATTTGTGGTAAGAATAAAAACTAGTGTTCTTTTTGGCTTTGTATAGATCCAAACACCCAGAGTTTATTGATTTGTTCTACTTTTAAAAATCCAAGTGAAAAATGCATGCAAAAAAAACTAACTTGAAAGTATCATGAAAGTATATTACATTGGAAGACTTTTGAAAATGTTGTTTGAGTTTGATTTATTATTGAAAAAGGAGACAGTCAGAAAAAAAAATTATATTGAACTCGGAGAAGTCACTCTAGATTCTTGATGAGGAATCAGTTGACGTGGTCGACATTCAACTATGCAAACTCGTGACATTTATTGTGTGTGGAAACTGTCGTTTCATGTATAATGTCATATCGTGACTAAACCTTTTAGTTAGTTCAACTCTTTAACAATCTCTCAAAGAGAGCCCAATATTTACTTATGTATGCAACGCATTCCTTTAGCTAAACTAAATATTTGTTGAGCTATAAGATTTAAAATTTGAGTCCTATATAGGTACTTACAGCGTATTTAGTTTCTGAATGCAAATCGGTTATGATTTTTGGTATAGTTTAAATATATTAAATTGAGATGATTACAGTTGCTAAATTCAAAACTCTTGTAATGTCATACATAATTGCTTAAAAGCGAAATAAGCGTCCTTTAAGAACAAAAATAATTTTGCTATGAACCAAACGTTTGTTCTTGCGACACGTAAGAAAGTTGTAAGCTAATTATTCAGCTTTTAAAATTAGGAATTCGTTTTGCAAAAAATTTCACTTCCCTATTAAAAATTGTCTAAAGTTTTTCCCTCTATAATAAGTATTGCTACATTCTCCAAAGGCTACATTCTGCCACTTTTGACAATGTAATTTTAACTTGAGGGACATTGAAATATTTGTCTGTCATTGAAGTAGCCAGCAGCCTAAACTAACTGAAGTTACAAATATCCAGCAATTATTTTTCGTGAAAGTTGGAAAAGCTAATTTAAACATTTTACTTACTCTGTAGGTGCCCTTTGATGTGATTCGTTTACATCTATTTCGACCTGGTCGACTGGAAGATATCTGATGTCCTTCAGTGCCTACAATTAATCGGGTAGTGTATAGGGGCGAGACTAGAAGTTCTTTAGTGATTAATACTGTACCCTTAAAAACATTGAGCCGGAAAACTGTATAAGCTAAAATCTCCCAAGAGGCACAGTTCCTACAACAACAAAAACCTAATATCTACACGGAAATAATAATAAAGTGACGCGAAAAACTTTTGAACGTCATTCTTCTGTTTGCAAAATTTTACATTATCAAGAGAAAGTGGACTGTTTGAAGGAGGAAACGAGTTACTCCGCGTCTACGTAGTACATATATAAGAATAAAAATGGAGACAAGCTCTATTAGTGTACCGCAGTATCATTTCCAAACCAGCAAGAAAGAATCTATACTTGACAGAAATAATAATCCTAGAGATAATAAAGGGAAGCGTGGAAGTAAAAATCATGAAAAATACTCACTTCGCCCTAGATCTATCCAGAATCGAATTGAGACGGAGAAGAGAAGAAAGGAGGAGATTAAAAAAGCTCCAAAGCCAAAACAAAAGCCGCCCCCATTGAGTAAATACAGAAGAAAAACAGCAAATGCTCGGGAGAGAACGAGAATGAAAGAAATCAATCAAGCGTTTGATGCTCTCCAAAGAGCTGTTCCACAGTATCCTATTTTACCAGTGAACTCATCGGGGAAAACATGTGAAAAATTAACTAAGATCACTACATTAAGACTGGCTATGAATTATATTGACGCTCTCAAAACACTACTCAATCCAACGATGGATACTGATGAATTTAGTAGCGCCAGTTCTCCAGAGTTCTCCCCTGCATCCTCGTACACTATGTCACCCTTGTCCTCTCCACCAGATTGTATTCAAACGGTTATGAGATCCGTCGTGTCACCGTCCTCATTTGCATCATCACCCTCCTCGTCATCCTCCTCCGTGGCTTCACCCTGCTCATCCTCATCCATGGTCTCGAATTCCTTCAGCTCAGCCAGCACTGGAACACCAAAGATCATCAATAATCATCACTCAAACAATAGTCATCGAATGTCTACGGTTATTAAAGACTTAGTAATGCCATTGAGACCCTCCGTCACCTCGTTCATGGCCGAGTGCCTTCCTCCTCCGACAATTTTGTCATCCTCCACCATCACATCCATAGTCTCACATCATCACAGCAGTCATGATCCCTCAAGTAATAATCGAGCTGGTTCCTTAAGCTCCTTGAATGAGAGTGACTTTAGTGAGTACGCGAGTGATCTTCTCTCTGATGAAAGTTCTACCCTCGGCGATCCAATGTTTGAAGATCTTATTGCGGTCGGTGTGGTGGCTACTGACTTTCCTGACCTCCTTCTCGAGTCTGATGGTGACAGTTTACATTTTAGCTCAGATCTTAGCGATAATTAATTACGTGATCAGTACTTTACTTTTTATAATCTATAGGCTATTTAAGTTATATTGTAAGCATTCTACAATTCTGGGTGAATATATTATAATACATAGTATTTATATTTTTAAATCACAAACGGTCTACCAACATAAGCTGGTCTCCAGGCATGATTCTTTTGTGTAAATCTAATTTTGGTTCGTTCGTCACGGTTAAAGATTGATAAAAACTAGGAATAATAAATCTAGAATGTAGACATTTTTATTTACGATTTCTCAATTTTAAATGCAAAATAGTTTGAACTGCACTCATTATTTAAATTCCTTCTATTTTAGTCTGTGACTATATGGCTATATAACTATTCTACAACTGCATATAGATAAGATTAGTTATTGAATGAAACGCTGTAAATTTGAAACATACCTTGACTCTCAAAATCCAGACTTAAGCCTCCCGTCAGTCCATTATATTATCTCCCGTCTCGCTTATGTCATCCCCACCGCAGATTGAGGTACAACTTCACAATGTCAAAAGTACTTGGAGAAGAATCTGAATAAAGATGCTATGTGGGTGGATTTAAATCCAGATAGCCTTGACAAGGACAAATATTATATACTGCGAATTAAGTGATAGACCTCAAACAAGTTATTAGTCACAAACTCGTACTAAATCTCAAATGGTAAATTGCTGTCGTAAATATTTTATGGTCAGTCATTTTAGGATAGAGAAACTGTCCACCACGCTCCACCACCATGCTTTCGCTTTTGAAATTGTTTTAAGTGTACTGGATTTTTTTCTTTTCTTTGTACCCAGCCAGTAATAATTTTTTTTTAGATTTCTGAAATGCAAATAGCAACCTAATTAATTATATTGGTTGGCGTTGGCATATATTATTATGTAGACAAATTGTTTTTAAAATTCAAAAGCAACCGCATTTAAAAACTTGTGGATTGATTGTTGACAGTTGCAAATAAAAAAAAACACATTTAGTTATTCTGTCTTCCTATTTTTAATCGCACTCCAAAATCGCTTATGGCTAGACCAAGGCACTTGATGCATCATATAGTACATATAGTATATATACTGCAGTCCATTACTTTATATCACGTATCCACCAAAAATGCTAGAGTGTAATTGCTAAAAGGTTGAACACTGAAGGTAGACGGAGTCGTTCGTTGATGAGGGGATACGATAATCAGCAGCAGTAACCTATCAAAAATAAAATCATGCCATAGTTTCACAAAAGACGACTATGAACGAATGAAGGAACGACGGGCTTCCTTGGGGTTTAAAATTAAAGGCTATCGGCTATCACTACATGCAAATCCAATTAGTTGCTCGTCTTGCCTCTTGCGTAGGTGTACGACGGCGACGTTAGCTAATTTTTTGAAAAGAAAAACAATATAAAAAAGTCACAGGGAATTAATTGCTCCACACGTACTTTGTTCGCCCGTACGTACGTAGTACCTACCTATATGTAATATTATACCCACCCATAAACATTTGTTGTTGGTTGAACTGAACGTGAACCAGTTGGTTCGTCCGTTGGTCGTAAACAGAAAGTAATTAAAAGGTCAGGGTATCGTGAAATACATAGTGTATAATAGTATCATATACTTACAACTACAGGGCACGTACCTATGTTCGTTCCGCGTTAGTTTGGTAGTAAATACAAATTAGTCACTCAATTTGCCTCACTAAAAATGTGCAACTATGTATGAACAACAATGATTCCATTCAATTAACAAGTTTGAATTTGGCCAGCGTTAAATTGATTGCAAACTTTAATTGGTTTGCAATTGCAATTATTGTAGAACTGATCACTTAAATTATTCATTGTTTCAAAGTTATCGCTACATAGCCAACTGTACTGCTCACTGTAAACATATACAAGTACACACTTTGGTGGGGGCGCAAATTTTTCTTGTTCAAATCTTTTTTTGTTGTTGATTTTTACTATAAATATTATTATGCCTGCCTAAATAAAAAATTATGCTGCAATATCAATAATTCGACGTGGGAAGCTGCTGTATTAATATTTGTATTTTTACATTTAAAGTTCCCCGTGGATGTGGTGTTGTTGGTTGTAAAATTGATTATAAGTACAGCGATAGATTTTACGATTTGAAGACTATAGAATAAATAATAAAAAATGGTGTCTATTTTAACTATTGTATCAATACCATCGGTGCGGTGTAATAAAATGTATAAAAAAGGCAAAAGTGTGCCTATGAAAAACATATATGTGAGAAGGAAACAATATAGGAATTAAACTTCATAGGATCGAAATCAATATTAAAAAAAAACGAATTAAAAATTTAATAAACTGCTTAAAAAACAAATTTTAGGTTTTACATAATTATTATTACAGATGAACTTATGTGTGGGTAAGTTCATGTTCATGGGGCACAAATAGAGTTAAAAACTGAAGAAATCTTTTTATAAAAATGTATTCAGAAGATATGTTTTTCTGTTTCTATTACATGTACAAGTTTTTGTTTCGAAATGTAAAGATTGTAAAGAATATTAATAATAATAATATGTTCTTACACTGTAAATTTATGTCAGTATATATCTCCTGTGACTAAATGCTATCTCCTATTGTTATTTGTTGCTAGTTATTAGTTGCCACATTTTGCATGTCGCATAGAAGAGTTGCGTTCTCCCGTGTGTTTTATGTTTGTAATGTATGTCTGTATTTTTATTTTATTGTAATTTTGTATAGTTCGTGCATCTCTTTCTATATTTTTCTTGATTGTTGAGGCGTATGTGTAATTCAGATAGATAATAGACGACTAGGTGTATCCCGAAAACTAAATGGGTGGAGGAACTCATTTACCTCGCAAACTTGATTCAATGCCTCATGGCTTATCCTATATATCCTGTGTGGATGGATAGGCAAAGGACTAGTCAAGAAATGTTTCAAACACACACACACACACACACACACACACACACTATAAACTAGTATTTAGTATTTAACTACCTACATGTAATTCTATCTCCCTTCTGTCTCTCAGTCTCTGTACTCTGTCTACGGTGTACATGATGATGGACACACAAAAATCAAGTCAGAGCTCAGCTTTTGAACATTTTCTCTTGTGTATAATATGAACCATTGATCGAATCACTTGAGCTTTGGTGGAATTTCGAGTACACACACATTGAGTGTAAACTTTTTTTACTGTTCAGTTCTATCTTATGACTATACTATAAGACTATATATTACGTGGAATGGTGCAGAGTAAAGATTCTGTAGGTACTCTGCATTTTTTTATTATTATCGCTACATCATCAGTACTATTGACTGTAGTGAATATTTACTACACCAATACTCAACATCGACATGTTTTTGAAAGAATCAGTTTTCAGTTTTTCTAGTACTGTACTAATACATTACTAGTAGGTATATAGCTATGTGCTTATTTTGAATAAGATTTCTCTACTAATTGTAAGGATATTGGTATACTTACTGGTTTTCTTACAAACGTTTTGAGAACTACTTGAGAGAGAAGGTGCCTCTACTATCAGTATGATCCATAATGCATAGTATGTAGTCCGCTGTCCTCCTTAAGCTATAAACTATGAAGGAATCGAAAGAATAATAATAATAACCAACTCATTCTTCCCTGCATCATAATTGCATGTATTACATTTCTATACATATATACTTACAGTAGAGGTAAAATGATAGACGATGGATTTGAAATTGCAATGAGTCTCTCAGTCTCAGTTGCTCACTTAGTTCAGTTTCAAATCCAAATCCAAATCTCTTAAGTTAGTGGCTGAGCGTGTAAAAGTAAAGTGTACAGATTCAATAAATTCTGTATCTTGTAGTAGTAGTAGTAGTTGTCTAGTTCTGGTTCTGGTTCTATCTCGTTTTCTGGTGGTCAGGTGGTAATTGCAGTAATAAGGAATATACTAGCCGACTAGCCATTGTGTTGCTCTGTTGGTTCTTTGGTTGGCTGGCTCGCACTGGTACTGGTACTGGTACTGGTACTGGTACTGGTACTGGTACTGGTGGATTGGATGTTGTTCGAGTTGGACTCGGTGCCGTCTTGCACGCAAACTATCATCATCATCATCATCATCAAGAGAATCAAGACGAGTTTATGTTTAAAAGTGTATAGAGAAACTCAAGCGTAACCAGGACCAGGACCAGAACGACGACCACAAAGTGCTATTGCAATAGGCAATCTACCTACCTTACCTGTGCTATAAGATAATAATACAGATGGAAGACAGACACACAAAGTATAGCAAATACGAAAACCACGAATTACAAAAGCCAGAGAGAGAGAGAGTGGAAAGAGCCAGAAAGCAAACCAAGACCGAGAGCAACCAAGAAGTGTCCATCCTTCCTTTGATTCAGTCGACCATTGAATGGCTGGCTGGCTGGCTGTTTGGCTAGTTCTTTCAGATTCAGTGAATAATATTCTTTTGCAACAACAACTATATAGATAAGTGAGGAGATGAACTGTAGTAGAGTCAAAGTGAGCAACTAGCTTTTCATTTTATATATTACATATATGTTATATAGGTATCTCTATTGGACAAAAAATAAAAAAAGGTTGGAGGATGTAGGAAATGATGATAATGATGATAGTCTGGTGCTGGTGTGCTCAGTTAATAGTAGTCGTCTCCTTCACGCTTCACGGCTTCTCTTTTTTTTTATTCACACATTTTACATTTTATTCACTAGATTTATACGGATAGGCGTCTCCTCCTGCGAGCTCTAGGTGGTTGTTAGATATTTAGTACTTTAGTAGTACTTTGTAGAAGCCAGAAATTATTTCCTCCATTACCACTATACTACTACCACCACATTGGCTTCCATCTTTCTCATTATTATTTCTTTTTTAAATTCCTATTGGATATAGTACTCACTACTTACTTTATACGAGCGACAATACAAATACAATTCTATAGTAAGTACCTACCTGTACCTAGCTTAGGACATATCCAGGGAAAGCGTGAGCTGTATAAAATTTCGGAATTTATGACCATACAATAAATTATGTTGGATATATTGCTGGTTGTGTTGTAAATTAAATAAAGGAAATCTTGATTCAACAGGAGATATTATATATGACAAGGATCAATATCAATAGAAATGTAATAAGGATAGGAACACGTGCTGTGTGCTAATACAAACATTCGTATTTGTTGATGTCTATAGTAATTTTGTAATTTTTACTGTGGCTCCAGAAGAAAATCACCATATCATTAGATTATAGTTGAGAGTGCGAGAGGAAAAGAATGGAACGAAGTGATATTAAAACTGCGAAACAATCGTATGTATGTTACAAACAAAAAACTCTTATCATTATAAAGTAAATTATGTATATAACTCATAGATTTCAATAAGATGGTCGTGATACAGACTTAGAATCTAATTTAAATATAATTATGCAAAATGCATAGTATAGTTACTAGTTATAATCATAAAACTGCAGCTTTATTACCAAAAAAACTTACTCTGTTAATACACTTTTTTAAATAGTTTTTTCAAGTGTACAATTCTTCTTTTTTTTGGTGTAATAATGTAAATATCTAGTGAGTTATAGTAATACGTGGTAGGTACTATGATTTGATATGATAAATGTATAAACTGTTCTGACGATGAGTTTCTATATAAACATTTCCGAAAACTAATTCCGCTTTTTTTACTTGTGTACTTTGCGCTCTTTGTAATCACATCGTAAATCCTAAACTTACCTTAAATTGAGTCCGTAGAAGGGATGGAAATTAAATTCTGTTGTGTTGTGTGCTCTGCTCTGTATTTTCCTATTCTCTATGTACTTATACTTACAGTCTACCTGTTCAGAGTTCAGTGGATAATGAGAACGAAGCTGGAGGTATTAAGCAGAGTAATTGTTATTGTTTTAACGTGAAACTGAGTTAATTGAATAATTATGCAGGGGAAAGCAAATAATAATATTTCATTCAGTAATATAATAAAGCGTCGCACTTATTTAAATTTAAATTGTAAAGACCATTAATGGCGCCTTTTGTACACCTTCCTAAAGTTCTGATTCAGATTCTTTCGTATATCTGTAGTTGTATGTACCTACCTAAATATTATTATGTTGACTGTCCTTTACATACTTTACTATAAGCTATGGATTAGGTGCATAATGTGAGTGAATGAGTAAAAATTGTGTAAATACAAAAATACCATTCGTGTCACTCTTCATATAAATCTACTCACTCGAGATCTTCTCTTCTGGTCTCTACCCTATGTACATTGTAAATTAGATGATATAATAGCTTTAAGGTAAAGTTTCTACCTTCACGATTAGCTTTTTGTAACCATTTACTACACATTCATTGTGAGACTAAAAACCTCTGAATGAGTTAATAGTGAGAGAGAGAGCATTACGTTCCGAATTGGTATGCAATGCAGTTGAATTCTCGTGTGCCAGTTGAAATATTTTGTGCAATGGGGATAAACAAAAAAAAGTAAAATACGATTACATTCCTCTGGAGTCTCGAGTCTGATAATATGTCAGTCTACACTACACAGTATACACACTCATACATTAGTCTATATGGATAATGGGTACTGTGGAGCTATAGGCGGGCATGTTGTGTATTTTGTTCGGTTTTGGTTTCGGTTTTAGCTTTACATTTATTTACAAGGTGGAATTTAGATGAGAGAGAGAGAGAGAGAGACCTGCAGAGGAACACTTCGTAAATCCTGCACTTAAAAATCTACATGTTTATTTTGTACATACAGCATTCAATTTATTTAAATAGTCTTGTTTTGTTTTATATATTCATAGAAAACTATACATATGTGGCCACTATTTATAAACGGATGTACGTGATCACTACATATAGATGTAGGGTAGTTTTAAGATTTTGATGTAATATACAGCCTTACATCCAGCCGTTTCTTTTATCCCAAATGGGTGATGCTCCAAACAAAGAAAGGAAAAAACGGAGCAAAACTATTTCAGTGTAAAATCATTTACTGTTGTGTAGTTATTTACGTTTATTGTTTTTATTGCAACTATATGTAAGGGATATATTATGTGGGCTATAACTATATGATATACGTTTGTATGTTTGTTTTAAGTTACGTAGGTAGGTAAGTATTGCTAGACATTGTATAATATACTGTACACATTTTTAGTTTTTTTAGTGCTTTCAATGTATGTAACTTCCTATTGTTTCCGACACAAAATAGTATAGTGAATTGTATATAGTATATAGTATATAGGGAAGAAAAATAATGTTTTTTAAGAGGGAGTGAGTGGGAAAATATCAGTGCGTGCCTATATGGAACTGAGAGTGTATAAATATGTTTTTGGATATGAATGGACATGGCCGCGGAACACCTAAGATTACTGGAACCATATTTTTATCCTGGTTGTAAAAATGTTTGAAGCTTAAGGTGAACAAAAGTGAAGAACCCTTTAGGGAGAACCCTTTAGTTCAAGGGATTTCCTTATATACGAAGACACTATACACATAACTTCGGAAAAACCTACACTGTGTACTCTGAAGTATCTATGTAATAGCAATAAACTATTAATAATAATTTAATGTTCAAAAAGGCGTAAAACTTTTAAACAACGAAATTGATATTTTATTTTATGTAGAGTTTATGAATGTACGTGTGCTACTAGTATTTTTTTGTTGTGCTGGACTTATAATATGTTGTGCTCTTTTGGTTTTTAGAAAACTCGACATTTTTGTGTGGTATGGTGTGGTGTAATTATTTTTTAATATTTAAAATACAAGTGAACGCATGTTGCTTTATGTGAAATGTTTTTTTTGTTGCTATTTGAATTATTGGATTTTAATTTAGATTTTCAGTCTGTATTAAATCTGATCAATTATATGTGTACCTATGTGGTATTTTATTGTACATACATATAAAGTGAAAAATAAAAATAAAGGTTGGCTTGTGCAATGTCATCAATATTTGACTTTTGAGTGCTTTTAAATTTACGCTGTATTTTGCTTTATATATTTTTTAAGGTTCATCTGGATTTTTTTTTGTTCGTAGTTTTTTTAGACACGTCATCGTTTTTGTTCGTTTTATTATTTCCCTATTCCCAATAATTCCTTGACTGTCTGATTTGAAATGGGATCGTTACTGTGATAGCCTTTCGTTTTGACTGGTCCTGATATGGATAAAAAATAAGCTAAATCTTATACGTAGCTCATAGCATTGGAGCGATTTTGATGTAGTAAATAGTAAATTCATAATCTGCTTAGCTTTTGTTTTGCAAGACAAAATCTTTAGCAATATCAGTACAGAGCAGCCAGCTCAGCGCACATGTAAGCAAAGATATAATGTCAGTTTTATGAAAAGTATGTAACCTGAGTTTGACGTTTTAAGACAGCCATTATATGGTTAGTAGAACAGGAAATAAGGATGTTTTCATAAAACTATAGTATACAGCTCATAGTGTCATAGCATAGTTGTTAAAATATAGATATACATACCTGCCAAGTAAGGAGGTGTTAATATGTATATAGACATTATATTCCTATACTGATGTAGATAGGAGATATAGATGTACTTATTAGGATATCTTAATCATTGGTATTTATGTATCCGTATAAATTGCTAGTATTAATCATGGGATTATTACGTAGGCATATTGTAAATGTAGAGATTGCACATTCTACATATCATTGGCAAATCCCGACCATGGTAAGGAGGGATGATTTCATTATATATAAATTCTATAATATAATATTTACAGATCAGCAGGATTGTTCTTCCTTCTACAGAAGCAATCCGTATCAATTAGAATCATTTCTATTTAACAGCAAATAGTTCTATCTACATTAACATGGAGTAGAATATTTGAGAAATTATTGTGAACTCTAAGGAGTCAATCTAAAAAGCCTTTCCTATTTGAAAGCATTGTGCATTATTTATGCTGACACGAAGGATCCTATTTCCCTTCGTCCTTTTGTCACTCAGCCATTAAGTTTTATGACTTTATTGGTGAGCAGAAACCATCCGAAGTTTCACAATACAGGATGGGCATTCTATATATTATATTCATATGTGCTGTGACACATATTCATATTATTTGACCAAGTCATACCCACAGTTCGTGGAGGAAATTACATGTATAAACAATTGGTATACCTAAATTACACTAACCGAGTTTTACTCAACACAAAGACTGATCTTAATAAATCAATTGGAGACTGAAGCCCGAGCGAGTAGCACTTTATTTATTTTCTATTCCTCTGGGAATATTTTATATTTATTCTTCAATTCACCACAGATTTTGATGGAGAATTATCATAGTTATTTTTAACTTTCCTCATCATAATTATTATTACGTTATCAGCACGGCTGAGTATAAAGCCGATTTTACCCTGATTTAACTAAAGTAAAAGACAGGAAACGTCCCGCTAAGACTCTGGCCAGAGCACCCGACGTTTGTCCTGTATTATTGAAACTAAAACTGAGTTTTTAGTATTTCGTGTCAACTATTAAATCCTTTTGGAAAAGTTGAGCACAGCCGCAATAATTCTGTTTATCCCTTGGAAAAGAATATTGTGAAGAGTCTGTTTAATCCGTTGGGAAAAGACTGAAATATTCTATTTAATCCTGTTGGACAAGAATATTTATAGATTCTCTTAAATCCATTGTGGAAAAGAATCTTATCCTATTTAATCCGTTTGGACAAGGATAAAATACAGATCTATTTAATCCGTTTGGAAAAGATCTCATCTTTACGGCAGAGAGCTAACGACACTACTATACTTAATTAAACCTAACGAACCGCCTAACAAGCGGATCCGACGGAGGTTAAGTAAGTAAACTCGAGAAAATAAGCTATCTTTTATCCCCTAAAAAGGAAATACAGATAGTGGAAATATCCGAGGAGAAGAGTAGCTCAGAAGAGGATCAAGAGGATCAGCATTGAAAATTCGAAATTCAAGAAAAGAATAGAATTAACTTCTGAACGCTACGTACCTCCGTTGAGGGCGCACTACCAGCCACTCACAGTTTAGAGTGCATTAAATAATTTATTAAGCCCCTCAAGCCCTGGCATAATTTAATCCAGGAGCTATTTACTCAAACCCAGGTCAACTAGTAAATCCTGGTTATACCAAATCCCGAAAAAAAATTAACTTCGAAATGGAAAGGACGGTAGTGCTACCTCCGTCAGACTCCAAAAGTCCAGGATCCTCATCCGAAGGACTGAACAGCCTAGGACACACGTCCGAAAGGCAGAATTGTCTAGGATATATATCCGAAAGAGCAACAAGTCTAGGATTCTCACCCGAAAGACAGAAAAGTCCAGGATCGTCATCCGTAGGACGAAATAGTCAAGGATTTTCATCCGAAAGACAGAACAATCCAGGATATTTATCCGAAGGAAAGAAAAATCTAGGACCAATGTCCGAAAGAAAACGAAGTTTAGGATTATCATCCGAAAAACCCACAGGTCTAGGAAACTCGTCCGTAAGACCGAAAAGTCCAGGATCCTCATCCGAAGGACGGAACCATGAGATGTATCAATCTCCTACCGAATTTGTCATTACGACCTACAAGGCTAACGAATTCAAAGATTTAGTCAAAAACCCGAATGACGGTTCTATGAAGTTAGGATGGAAAAGCCAAGTAAATTTGGACGACGTGGTGACCAACGCCAATCTCCATATGGCAGAACAATTCCGAAAGCTAGAGTTACATTACTCAAACATCATCATCATGATGAACAGAAAAAATCTGGAGTTGAAAGAATCAATCACTCCAACGAATTTCAAAATTATTGAAGAGTCTTTACGACGAAAAATGCCAAAATTGGCAGGAACTGAAAATTTTGAAGAATGGGAAATGAATTTACGAGACTCCCTTTCAGCCAACGAAGGCTGGGAAGTCATAACGGGAAGTTGGAAGCTACCAACCGAAAATATCCCTGGTATCATACCGAAAGCCCTAGAAAAGGCCTGGATCGCAATCGATCACTCAAATAGGAATATCCTCATGAATTCCGTATCAGACTCCATCAAGCTAGATGTCGAGCACATTGAATCATCAGAGAAGATGTATAAAACCCTCAGGTCGAGGTTCAGATTTCCCAAGGCAGCTCCACGGCACGAGCTCATGAACCAGCTCTACACGCTGGACATGCAAGAGACGGGTACTAAATACTTACAACAATTGCTAAGTATTAGTGCAGTCCTCCATCAAGAATATGATGGAGTCCCTGACGAGCATCTGATATTTTTGACAGAACAAAAGCTCCTTGGAAAAGACATTTACGTCGATTTCCGAAGATTATGGGAATCAATCCCAGCAGAGGATCGAACACTCGGAGTTCTCCACACCATTTTGCAAGAATATGATCAAGAGATAGACTTGACTATTCAAAAGGAATTAGCTCAGGCGGAAATTCCCCGTGCCAACAGAGCACCGAAATTGAACGAAAACGCAAGGTTATTTCTGATGAGAAATGTACCGAATAAGCCTGGTATCATAAGTCCAGCCGCACCTAAGCCTGGCATCATAAGCCCAGCACAAGACAAGCCTGAACACATTTCAGCACATCAAGGAGCCACTGTCACTGAAACGGCAACACAAACCGGATTCAGTCCAGCACTTGCAAATACGATACCCGTTCTACCGATACCGTATTTCCTTGGCTCAGACGGATTCATTATATCATGTAAGCCTCCGAAAACGAAGGAGCAAAGAAGGCAGGATAGCATGAGAGCTCCTCGCCCACTCAGTAAGGATTCTTATCCGGGCTCACTACAGCCACCTACCCCTAGCTACGGGGACATTGATATGAGATACACTCAATCTCTCACCATAAGAGGAACCCAGAAGGCCGTAGCCTCTATTCCGAAGACACGTCATCATATCTGTATGATTCGACGGAAGGACGAAAGTACTAAGAAAAAGACTAGTCCGAATACGCCTCTCATGCCTACCGAGAATTTCCAGTACATTGATACGAAGGAACCAAGTCTCCCACAACGAAGCGGAGCCGCATTCAATCAAGCCTCTACATCTACAGAGCCATTTACATTCATTAGACCACCAAGGTCGGAAGAAACAGAAAGCCTGTCACAGAAGTGCAGCAAAGAAATTTTTGACAAAGCCTGGAACTGGCATCAACGGGATATGAGGACAATGGTCCAGTATGACCGTCCTGCAGAAAACATCCCTACGGTAGTAGAATCTATGAACAGAAAGATTCGATACTACATTGACCTAGAACAAGATATAGCCTCCGACGACTCAGTTGAAGTCCTCGTCGGGCCCGAAAACTCAGAAACCGAATCCGTCCACATAATACCTCCGACCAGCGGAGAGGGGGGAGCAACTGGAGGATACACTCCGATCCCAGTATGCCCCATACCACAGTCATCATTGACAATGACGAATCAGATCAACATTTTGAAAGACAAAATTAGAGAGCAAAGCGAGGAACTCGCCTCTCTACAAAGAAAAGAAGAGGAACGTCGAGAATTACAGAAATCCGTTCTCAAGCCGCAACAATGCGCCAAGACCCCAGCTGTTAAGCCTGAGGCCTTCTCAACTCCTGGAGAAATAGTGAGACGGTTGAAACAAAACCCATATTGTCTCCAGTCGGATGAAGAGAAGTATATGACTCATGTACTAGCACAGTACTTATTGTCAGGAAAAGACAATGACTTGATAAGTCAAATTGAACCCAGATTCCTACAATGGTATGGAAATTGGAAACAAGCCGAAAATAGGCAAAGATTACTCGAACAAGCGCAGTTGGGACTCAAGTTCAAGGTACCCACGGTACAATGTCCACTGCTGGAGCTACCTCCACATTTAAAGCCTTTACCAAGAAAGCAGCAAGGTCTATTCGCAGAACCTTCCAAGATTACGAGTCAAGCTCAAGTTACAAGCCCACAAAAGCCAGAAGAAATGAAATGCTGGCATTGCCGTGGCCAAGGGCACATTAAACAAAATTGCCCGGAGAAGAAACGCCGAACTACTGAATCCGTTTCTCACACCGAAATTTTGACAAAACTAGGATTTTCCTACAATCCTCGCACTCAATGTATTGAGTTCGCACAGAACGAAGCCGTCTTGAAATTATTTACAGACGCACCAATAGTCTACAACGACGAGCATTTATGCGAAGGTACAGGGTGGTGTATCCCCCTCAAGAGCGAATTACGAAAAGCATTCTTTCAATCCGTACGACTAAAGGATTTTGAAAACCCAGTAATGCAGACAAGTGTTCACGGAAAAATCCGCCGGAACAATATTTTCATGGTGAGACCCGAAACTCACATGACATCCGTACTCAGACCAATGAAGAATTGTTGGAATGTTGAGGATGAGAAATTTGAAGAAGGTCAGAGAAGATTTTACTCTACCATAGAACAAATAAGAATTGCACTTGACAAACAGGATTTCTTATATCCTGAAAGAGTCATAAATTGTGTTCGGATGCAGAACGTTCGAGAAACCCCCAGACGGGTAGAACCGGTCTACAACGGCCCGAAATATGGCTACGCGCCACAGCCCGAACACTTCTACTGGATCCACGACACGGGATCTACAGTACACATCTGTGGAAGAATGGATTGGTATATTGATTACACCAACTTCCCAGAAGGAAACCGGGTACTACTTCTCGCTAACAATGAAAAGGTGAAGTCACCTGGATCAGGAACCGTGATGGTTAGCGCATTTAATGGCAACTCATGGTGTCCCATTGAACTCAATGATGTTTGGTTCCTACCAAATGCAGTCAATTTATTTTCTGGAAAACAAGCAAGACACATGCTTCAGCTAGGATCGATCACGGATCCGAATGAGGATACTACATTGTTTTTTAGGGGACGTTACATACCCCCTGTCACCCTACCTACAGGAAGAAAGAAGTATCCGGAGAATACAGTGATGATGTCAACACCACTGATTCTAAACTCTGAAGACACAGGACTACAGGTCATGTCTTTCAAGCCCATTCTAGTGGAAACCTCGAAGAAGGAACACAAAAAGAGAGGAATGGCCATCACACCGATTTACAGGCACCATGAGAAACTTGGACATGCCTGCTATGAACAATTAGACAAAACCCGTAGAACGGGAGCAGCCCACGTCGAGCCAGGATTTGAATCCGAAGCAGACTACAGGTGTGATTTATGTGCTCAGATTAGAACTGAAGAAAATCAAAAAGCCTGCAAGAAGCAAGCAGCCCATATAGGAGAATTCCTTCATGCCGACTATGCAGCCGCATGTGAAGTATCGAATCGTGGAAATACCCACTTTCTCCTCATAATAGACGATTACACTGGATACCAGACAGTGTCATTCCATAAAGTCATCACTGACGCAGATATTTATGGGAAAATACAACAAGCCTTGGAACCTCATAAAGGAGGAATCCCCAAGACAACTCAAGCCGTCTACACAAGTGACGCCAAAGAATTTACTACAGGCCTGCTACAGGACAGCCTCAAATATAAGAACATTGAACAAATAGTCTATTATGGAAAACGACATGGAAGAGCACAGATTGAAATAAGACAGCTACAAGAGACAGCTACTATTCTCCTTTCCCAAGGACATCTACAGAAAAGATTCTGGGAAGACGCAATTAGCTTTGCCGCTCATGCACACAACAGAATATTACAAGGAACCGACAAGAAAGTTCCGGCCGCGTCCTTCATAGACACGGGAATCTCCTGGGCAAGATATCATATCTTCGGATGCCCTGTAACGGCAAGAGCAACCCCGAATTCCGGTTGGACAGGGGACATGAAAATCGGGATCTTCACTGGCTACCGCGCCGATCCTCGAATTTGGATGCTATACGATCCGTATATGGAAGAATATACAGAATTTAAAAATGGAGAATACTATGACCAGCTCATACCTCAAAGGCCAAGAAGACAGCCTATGAAAATCACAGACTTCTTTGAAATAATATCAGAAGATAGTGACACTGAAGAAGATGAGGCGCCTACACGACAGGCAGAATTAGAAGTCATCAACGACTCCGAATCCGAAACGGATTGCCTCATGATTGACCTACCTATAGAAGAAAAGGATATTTCCGACACAGAAACGGAAATATTAACGAGAGAGCCCACCAAACTAGGCCATATACAAGAAAAGGCTCACTCCAGTAAGAACTCTGCACCTATTGCCTGTGAAGCAAGGGCGACAGAAGTTTCCTTACCAGGACCATCACGGGTCCGGAGCTCCACAGCGAGCATCTCTCAAGATCGTCCTAAGTCCCAGTACCAAGACGAGATAATTGAAACAGAGGATATACCATCACCAAAGTTGGACCAGATATCCGGAATTAATACCTGGGCAGACGAAGTCGAACAAGAGTGGGAAGATTTACAAATAGAATTTGAAAATATGAACAAGCCAAGAATCGTTCATACTCTTCCTATGACAGCCTTCTCAGTAACTATAAAACAAGACTGTAAGGCCACAGCGCCGTATACACAAAACCTCCGTACTAAGCCGGAGCTGTATTCCTATACAGGGAAGAAAGTCGTGCCACCGACAACCTTTAAAGAAGCTGTCACGTCTCCAGAGAAAGCACTCTGGATCGACGCCATGAACCGAGAAATTAAGACTCACATGGCAAGTGGAACCTGGAAGTTAGTTCCCAAAACAGTAGGGATGGAGGTGCTACCCTCATCCTGGAAATACTGTCATTATGAAAATGGAGATATATTTCAAGCCAAGCTTAATATTCTCACTGAAGACGAACCCATTAGTCTACAGGGATTACAAGTAACACGGAACCAGAGACTCATCTCAAGATTGTTTCTAGCAGAAGCGGGTACTAAAGAGAAATACCTCGCTACCTTCAAGCTACGGACCGAAGCTGAAGGAACCAAGACTCGAGAACTGCATCTCTACGTCTCACCACCTGAAGGTTTTGAACATAGATACAGGTTGATCTATGATTTGAGAATGACTATAGGAGCACTGAAAGCCCTGAAAAAATTCAAAACCGATATCCACTGGAAATTAGAAGAATGGCACTATACTCAGAGTGTCCACCATGAACACCTTTACATGAGAAGCTATAAGCGCAGAGGTAAAGTACACAATACATATGTACTATTGAATAAACAAGAAGCTTTAGTCTCGTCATCTCACAGAAAGGACATCTGCGACTTGGCAGAGAAATTAAGAAGATCTTATCAAGTGAAAGAAGATTTTCTCCCATCAGAATGGATGAACATGAACATTAAAAGGGTATCAGGCCACTTATGCCTCAACCAGATTACCCGGATCAATCGTCTCAATGACATGTATACTTTCGTACTACACGAGAAAGTGAATACTCCGTATCCGCCAGACGGACAACCGGATTGGACAAATCTCTCAGAAGAAAAATATCGAGATTGTCACGAAATGATCAGTGGACTGTTGGAAATCCAAGAATCCACACGTCCTGACATAGCCCTGGCACTGGATCAAATTGAGTCCATCATTGGACGATACCAAGCCTGCGATTACACAGCAGCAATACGGATAATCAATTATTTGATATCCACGAGTTACGAATCTTTGAAGTTTTACTCAGATTACGACAGCCAGGAGGGAAGATTGGAAGCACAAGGTCAATCTTCCTATACTCCCAGCCCATTGAAGAGGGCAGTTATTTTGGGAGAATGCGTGCTACTGAACGGTGTTATTATACATTGGACTTCGGAACGTACTCCAATACGTAGAAGAAATATCGAAAAACACGATATGCGATCAATATTCGCCGCTACATTAAAAGCTATGGACATTCATGCACTACTATGTGAAATAGGACTTCGAGCCTGGCTCAGCCCTATCCAGTTCAGTACCGTCACATGTACAGGATGGTCAGCCATCTACAACAAGTCACCATATGACACTTGGAACTTTCGAGACCAAATGAAAGTAGAATTCCTCAAGGAAAGAATTGAACTAAACCAGCTAGTCCCACAGAGACGGAGCATCGGACAGATTCCAGTCGAATTACTCCTGAGAATTAACAATCCTATCGACCTAGAAAGAAGAAGGAAATTTCTAGGAATGAGTACAGATGAAAGATACGAACTCGATAGTCGACACAATGAAGATCTGAAAAATGGAACATTATTTCAGAAGTTTGAAACCAACATGGCACAATTACCTCCGACATCGGATAACCTGGACCGATTAAAGGAGACGAGAAGAAGGCTTACCCAGCAAGACTTTCATTCTTTCTGGGTAGGGGGGGCAGCATGGATAGCGTCTCCTCAGCCGATGCTAGGGGGGGCAGCATGGGTAGCGTCTCCTCAGCCAATGAGCAGGGGGGCAGCAAAGCTAGTGTCTCCTCAGCCGAGGTTTGGGCAGGCAGCCAAGAAATTGTCTTCCCAGTCAATGTCCAGGAGGGCAGCGTTCATAGAATCTCCTCCGAAGGCAATAATTAAGAAATCAAGAATTTCGGAAAACAAGGCGGAAAGGATAGAACATCCTCAGCCAAGATCAAGGAGGGCAGTAATTACAGATCCCCCTCCGGAAACAACAACTGAGAAAACTTACAAGAAAAAGATTTCTTTGACTCAGTACACGGTAAGGAGGGCAGCAGAGCAGCCTTCTCCACCGAGAATTAATTTCGCCGTACACGCAGTACCCGACATAAAGAAACCAGAGAAGAGAGCAAGACTCCACTCAGACCCCGAGAAACAAAGTCAGAAAGAAAAAGAAGCTGACAGGCAAGGCCGGAGGCAGCATTCGCAACAAGAACCAGAACCTACTAGTACAGTAGAGCGTACATCTCGGAAAGGACTCAGTAAGAGATTACATAATACATTTCTCGTAATACTGATGGTCCTCATGATTTTGGCAAGAGGAGGAGCTACACTCTTGACCAACAATACAGTAAACCCATCATGCAACAAGATGGTCACTCAATCAGAAATCGAAACAAGGGCAGCAGGACCCAACCAGGATCAACTTTCCTGGAACTTTGAGACAATACTTGGAAATACGGTACAGGCCACGCCGAATACCACAGATGATTCCACACTCACTGGAATGAAATTCTATACAAGCATTCGATGCGTATGCTTGTATAGAGTTGTCTTGGGCATCCCCAATCTAGGGAAGTCAAGAGAACATACAGCACTCCCCACAAGAACGATTAACTTGTGGAAGTCATCATTTGAACACATAAGTCAACCCTTGACGTTATCCAGGATTACCTATAATCCGAAGGACCCGGTCATTCCTAATCATGCAGTTGGAATTCGGACCGACAGAAATCTCCTCATACTTGGAGAAAATTATCAACTTTCAACGTTGGAACAGACAGGCAAGCTAGCTGTCAGAATTGTGTATCCCTTCTTCGCTCGTGTAATAAAAATGGGATTCGATGAAGTAAGGGAAGAACCACCGGAAATGGAAACTGAACTGTATGGATCGCCACTACTATGTGCACCAGCAACAGATGTTCCCGGAGATATAAGGGAAAACTTTCAATTACAAGGTGATAAATGGGAAACAGATTTAGATACCATTTTGATCCGATATAAGCCTTGGCAGTTAAGCCCAAGCCCGAAGACACTCCTAATTTCGTTAAAATTTCGGTGTACGAAAACACTAGTACCGATAACCATACAAGCAGTAACCACACAAGACATGTGTGTAATTATCAAAAAAGAGGTATGCAGGATCAAGTCCGAACATACCGAAATGGACACATCAGAGAGCTCATTTCTCGGAATAATAAATATCCAGAAAAAGAGAGATGTCGTTCCCCCTAAGGCATCCCAGACGTTAACAATTGAAGATACAGGTCAATGCGAAGACCTCATCTCCAGCCTAAGCATATCAAAGCAACCTGGAGACTCTCATAGAATTAAATTCGTCTTCAAAGAATTGGACAGTAATGCAAGCCATAGCTATCTACGTCGATTGGGATCCCAGAAGCCGAGCACAGTGCTCGCCACAGAAGGTATGAAACCGAAAACAGATTTATTGACAAAATCTAATTCAGAAAATCTAGGAAGAAAAGATAGGATTCAAGTCAAATCCGTAATCGGAAAATTTCCGGAAGATTTACAAGAAACTCCTGGTTTGGAAACTGTATCACCGGTCGAGTTCATATTACTTAACACAAGCCGCCACTGCGCCTCTCAAGTCGTGATAAAAAATTGTGAAGAGGGATATCAACCTGTCATGGGACCCGGACCACATTTCACGAATTATTTCAAGGATCATACTGAATCCGAACGTATGTTGCCCAGTGATGATTCACTGACCGGCAACATGAGACATTGTGGAAAATTAACTAGTCTCACAGGTGAAGCGCCTCAAGCTTACCGAACACACAGACCAATTTACTTAAAATTGGAGAAATTAGACTCTCAGATTGGACTGTCGAATGTCTCTGTGAGCCCCTACACAGATCAAGTCTGCATGAAGCAAACGAACATATCCTTGGACCAAGGACAGTGTCATCGTCATCGTCAACATGAATTCCATGACGATAGCCCGAGAGGCAGCTATAATTCGAAGGAAAGCTCCGAATCGAATTCTGACAAATTCCCGCATCTACTGCTCAAGAATGCAGAGCCTAAGGAAACCATACATTGCGGAAGCATGATTAAGGTCGAAGATATCCTGAGAGAAGGAGACCGAATTCACAACATACTGACAGTTTGTTGTTCAGACAACTTTATACGAACATGTATTGAAAATAACCGTACCCTTAGACTAGCGTCGGAAAGGAAGCAGGTTAAAACCCGAATATCGGAAGAGAGATACGAAAACATCTCTAGCCCTATGATAGAATGGATCGAATTAAGAACTTGCAAAGGATTTGGAGTTCCCATTCCAGAGTACTCCAGCTATGACCCTGGAAACAGCAAAATAAGCCCAATCATTTGGCCCTCAGACTGCTGTGGTAGTCCTCACCTTGTCGAAAGCCTTTCTCCATGGACGAGCCCACACGCACAGTATAATTACCGAGCATGGTATCAAGCAGGTATGATTTTCTACCTCACCATCATGTTACATTGCCTGGCGACTGCTATCTACGAGTACATAGCGACAGCACAGAGAAAGTTGAGTCAAACATTTAGACTACTTTCATGGCATAGATCTGGCGAGTTGAGCGATGTTCCAGCCAACCACGACCCAGTCATTAAATCTGATTTCAATCACAATCAGAAGGGAGTAAGCAATTCTCTTTATAATCGGATGAGCAGAGTCCTCAATAGAATGGGAGAGCTTGGAGAGTCGTGCGATGATCAAGCCGACCAAGACCCAGTACCATTCGGAGACAGAAAGCAGATTTCATATGGACCATCTGGAATCGAACTTTACTGTTCTATCTCTGATCAATGTGGCTAATGGATCACAAGATCATCGGAGACAACTGGACAACACAAATTACGGACACACCTGGATAATCTCATCAAGGAGACGGATCATGTATATGGTGTAGTATATTAAAATATAAATTGTATATTTTTTGTTGAAATTTTTAATTATGTTATCATTTCAAATTTGTTCAGATTTTATGTATATTAATTCTATATTAGAGATTTATCAATTCTCGGATCATTTCATTTTTTGTGTTTAATTCATTTACCTCAAATTGAAGGAGGGTGTTAAAATATAGATATACATACCTGCCAAGTAAGGAGGTGTTAATATGTATATAGACATTATATTCCTATACTGATGTAGATAGGAGATATAGATGTACTTATTAGGATATCTTAATCATTGGTATTTATGTATCCGTATAAATTGCTAGTATTAATCATGGGATTATTACGTAGGCATATTGTAAATGTAGAGATTGCACATTCTACATATCATTGGCAAATCCCGACCATGGTAAGGAGGGATGATTTCATTATATATAAATTCTATAATATAATATTTACAGATCAGCAGGATTGTTCTTCCTTCTACAGAAGCAATCCGTATCAATTAGAATCATTTCTATTTAACAGCAAATAGTTCTATCTACATTAACATGGAGTAGAATATTTGAGAAATTATTGTGAACTCTAAGGAGTCAATCTAAAAAGCCTTTCCTATTTGAAAGCATTGTGCATTATTTATGCTGACACGAAGGATCCTATTTCCCTTCGTCCTTTTGTCACTCAGCCATTAAGTTTTATGACTTTATTGGTGAGCAGAAACCATCCGAAGTTTCACAATACAGGATGGGCATTCTATATATTATATTCATATGTGCTGTGACACATATTCATATTATTTGACCAAGTCATACCCACAGTTCGTGGAGGAAATTACATGTATAAACAATTGGTATACCTAAATTACACTAACCGAGTTTTACTCAACACAAAGACTGATCTTAATAAATCAATTGGAGACTGAAGCCCGAGCGAGTAGCACTTTATTTATTTTCTATTCCTCTGGGAATATTTTATATTTATTCTTCAATTCACCACAGATTTTGATGGAGAATTATCATAGTTATTTTTAACTTTCCTCATCATAATTATTATTAATAGTAGATAGAACCATACACATTAGACAGGAAAGGCTCTATGCAAAAACCATGTGAACACTATTGTGCCCAGCATGGCTCGTCATTGTATTCGACGTGCAAAATTCCAAACGCGTTTCACATCATTTTTTTATCTATTTACCTTGTGAGGAGATACTTCGATCCACATGCGGCTTGCTGGCTGAGTGAATGGTGATGAGCTAAGTGAGTATCACTAGCGCGAACAGAGAGTTCTGTTCTGATTTGAGTTGTCAACGTCAAGAAGTGATGCCCTGAAGTTTTGTACAATTAGTAAAATAATATTGACTCTTAGTATTTGCACATCAAGATCAGTGAGATCGTTTTCAATTTATTATAATGCAAAAACTATATATAAAGTGAGGCCAGGGAAATACTTACTATGGCACTGGCTATATATTACTATTCCTACTATATTATACTTTGTTCTTTGACTCGCTCAACAGTTTTCACAGAGAGCGTCAACAGAGATTTCATTCTTTATTCTGTCTGTCTCTGTCTGCGACTGACTCTCCGCACAATGTACCCCTACCTCTACGAGCGAGTGAAGTTAATCGTGAGGATCCCAGTCACAGGGGTTCAGCGGTATGACAAGCATAAGCCTTTTAATATATACCTATGGATTATATAAGTACCTTCCTTACCTTCCCTGCCTATCTACTATCTACGCTTTCAGTAGTTAGTAGTAGTAGTAGTAGTAGTAGTAATGAATATAAAGGTTTTACTAGGACCGGACCGTGAGCCGCATAATATAGGATAACAAGATAAAATATAAAGTAGGTAAGTATATAGGTAGGTAGGTACGCTGGGAATGATGGATATTTTTACATAAAGATATTTACATACGTGAGAATTTATGTGCTCGACAAAGCTGTCGTTGTCGTTGTAGTTGTCATGCATATTCTACTATGAGAATCAAATACAGTGTGTGAGTAGTCCTGCGAGAGTGTAATCATATATATTGTCTGTCAATACCCGTAATGTTCTGACTCAGCGCTGCTCTAACCTGTACGTACATAAATGATTCATATGAGGAGCATATATAGCGATTGCCGATTACGATGCATTGAAAAGAGAGATTTCGGACGGAAGAGATTGAATGACGTGTGAGGTCTTGAGGTCTTTTCAAATGCACACTCACTCGTCTTCGTCTTCGTCTTGGAAATCGTCGTCGTCGTCGCCGTCGTTTTCATTTTTCTTATTCAACGCAGCATTCTAGAATTTGAATTCAGTCAAGCTCCCTACTATATCTTCACTACAAACATAAATACCTTCAACAAAATATTAATGCCAACAAACTACAAATACAAAACTCACACAGTTATCAGTCTGTCACAGCAGAGCTATGTAGTGTCCATTTACATACTATTTAAATGTGTTTTAAGACTCTATAGGGTGGCACACGTATATTTAAATAGCTACTTTTATTTATTTATAGTGTCTCTCTATCCACTGCAATTGACCAACTAGCGTACGTACTGAAAGTAATTTCCTTGCTTCAAGTGTAAAATTTTGCATATGAAAAAATAAATATTTTGAATTCCAGTGATATAGAGAGAGCGGACAGTTTTTCAAGACCATCTCATTCTCATTATCATTATGACTGACTTTGAGCGTGCACTTGAGATTAACTCAACTCCTTGTACCCGTTCCCTGCATTGACTTTTGAATTGGTGCGAAGTGCGAACTAGTAAACTAGTAATTACAATAATTACAATCTGCAATGGAATTTTTGAATGCTCCATACAGAAGCTATTCCATTCCTGGTATGCATAAGTAAAAATACAAAATCCAGCTTTACGTGGAAGACTACGAAGAAACAGTGGACGGAGACTGTAATAAGAAATGAGTACACATCAGAATAGAATTACACATTCCCTATGAAAGTTTGTAATCTTGTTTTTTTTTTCAAGATTTTTCTACCATGTTAATATATTATCATTTATATAACGAATAATCTGATGACTGCAGACTTCTGAATGGAAGTTTGCATTCACATAATCAGTATAGGATTTTTGCTCAAGTTATAAAGCGTGTAGGATACTATTAACTATTACCAATTTACCAATATCCCCAAAGGATTACGTTGAAGGAATCTTTGACAAATCTATTTGATATGATATAAATGTAAAAAAAAGGGGACAAAAGAAGAAAAGAGTTGATGAGCCTGAGTCTGGCCTGAGCTGAGCTGGGTTTAGTAAGATACGATAACAAATGGAAGGAAAAATGAAGAAGCTGCTGTCAAAATTTACGTTAGCCTAAGACCACGATCGTATTAGAGTCAAATCACATCATCCCTATGCACTGAGGTACGTTTCATTTCCATTACATTACACACACACACACACACACACACACATGGAACTCCATTCAATTGAATAGCTACTTAAAATTCCTCCAAAATTTAGATCTTCTAACTCCGACTTCATTTTAGTCGATAATATACTGTGTCCGCTTTCAGTATGCATATAAAGTTTAGTTTGTTGCATCAGGGTATATACGTACACTATATGCATTCGATATATTGATATAACTACCTAACCTCCAGTGATATGTGAAGCAGTTATTGGCTTTGGTTTTGGCTTTGGCTTTGGACCCGAGAATTCGAGTTGCTGAGGTCAACACGGAAAGAAAGAAAGAAAGTGAAGATGAATGGATATACGAAGGTAAACATTGCCGATGGTATTTTTTTCTTCCTTTATTCTTGAGGAGTTTTACTATAGCAACGTCTCTCCACTCCAGCTTCAACGTGATTAATTCCGTTTCATGAGGATGACTTCATTAAATTTTTTCCCACTATTTGTATTTTGAGAAGCCACAGAGAGTGAAGAGTCTTTAATGCCTTACTTAGTTAGCTTGCGTACTTTTAATACTATACGAGTTCTCTCTGTATAATGTATAATGTTCTGTGGCTGGCGCTCACTGCCGGCTTTTGGCCATCCCTCGGTTTTTGAACTGCCACACACTAACCACACTACCAGTAAAAAGACTTTTTTTAATCTTTTTTTTTTGTGTACAATTTCTTCTCTACTAGTGCATAGTGATATGGCCCTGGTCCTGGTTACTGGTTGTCGTGGTTAGCATTGCATTACTACGTAAAGCCGCTGCTGCTGTGTCAGTTGCACATACGACCTAAACTATTTAAATATACATAGTTGCAGCTATGTACATACGTACCATTGCACCGACATCCTCTCATAGGATCCGTATGCCTATGTACAAAATACATATTTTATTTTGTTGACTTACACACACAGATATTTCCCAGCTTTCAGTGTAGTGACCAGTACATGTCTCTTTTATGAACTTGGATTTCAATCTAAAACCGTAACTCTGTAATAGTGTATTCCAATTCCGAAAGTCCATCAGTCCTTTGGATTGTGTTGGTGCTTTGATCGTCTTCCTATAGTAAAACTGTGGACTTTGTAGGGACTAGGGGTAGGCATACGCACGTAATAATGTACAGGCTTATATGTCCATATACGATGAGTGCCACACTGTATCAGTACATACGCGGGTACGGACGGATATAATGTATTTTGTATTCACATGTATTCAATCGTCAGTCGTCAGTACTGATAGTTACATATTATTATATCGTATGCATAATATGTTATAGCCAAGGAGGAAAGAAAAGATGAAAAACATAAGGAGAGGAACACGATAGATTTTTTTTCTAACCTTCCCCCTTATCTCGTTATACACATACTCTCGGTATTATTATTATTCCTCCACTGTTGACTGCGGTTGGTCGTTAGTTTTTTGCTTGTTATTTGCACTGGGCTCTTCCGTCAAGTGCTTAGCTTCCATCTCTCAAGTCACTCTCCTCCACATTTTAACTCGTCTAATGGCATCACATCCATCCATTTACAATTTTTCACCTTAATGCATTATACATGGTAAGTAGTAGTGGTGGTGCGGTGGTAGTAGAAGTAGTAGCCTGACATGCCACGGAGACTCGAGCCTAGAAAAGCGTCACATTACATGGCATAATCTTTAGTTGTATTCTTTATTTAATTTTATCTTTTCCTTCTGGGTCTCTGTCATATGTATTTACAACTCTGGGTACACATCCCCAATAAGATATCATCTATATCCAAAAAATTCCGAATCCACTTCAATGGCCCTTTCCTTATGATTTTTAATTTTGACCCATAATATAGCATCTGTAGACTTACAGGGGAAACATTAATGTCGAAATTAAAATACTGGAGCCTTTTTATTTTATTATTCTAAATAGTTTTGAAATTCCATTACCGTCATTTATTTACAGTAGCATATTATACAGTGCTACTACACGGCATGGAGTACATATGAAAATTTAATTTATTTCATATATTTAAAATTGAGTGTTAACTGAGACTGAGGTAAATGTAAAGGAGCTCCACGTTCTCATCATACCGTATTTAATAAAAAGAATAATGGGAAGGTCCTTGCCGTTTCCTTACAGTCTACAGTTGACTTGTGTGTGTGTGTGTGTGAGCTTAAGTCCAGATTTCCACAATCTAAAATCTCAACCCGATCATCGTTAGCAAAGGAAAGGAAAACGTGTGAGTCCTCCGTCCTCAGTTTGACGACATCCCCCTTCGTCATCGTTACAACGGGAACAACAACAACAACAGCAACAACAGCAAGTGAAGTTGTTCCTTCGCTGGGAGTTCCAATCCAATCTAATCTCATGCAACCAACCAAGTAAGTTGTCTTGCTTCCCTTGTATGTTCCACATTATACATTGTACTTGTAGCTCGACTACAATTGTACTTGTGTAGTATTGTGTGCGTCTTTTGTGTCAAAAAAGTCCCTACATAATAAATACAAGAAAGTACTCTTGGCCCTACGGTTTGGTTTTGGTTGGTACTCCTATGTGTCTCGTATCGCCTGTATGTAGTCACAAGAGTTAGCGTCAAGCCATGCAGAGCCAGTATCATTTCATATCTGTTCTCATATAATATATGTATGGTCTTTGAACTATAGATGACAAAAGAAACCACCACATATTGCTACTATGTTCAACATACAGATTTAAATCCTTGAATTCCTGCATGCGTCGCCCTAGTTTATGAAGTTTTTTTTTCCTTTTTTTCCCCCCTGAATAAATATTTTATGTGAGAGAGTGAAATGCTGAAAGCGTGTTTACTACTTGGAAATTGACTTTTCAAATGTCTAATAAATACCGATACTTTTACATTACATTTCTATCAGCCAATCCCATGCGATGATTCTTATGAAAACAATAGCATTAAAATAATAACTTTTTCTTGAACATTGCAGTTCACAGTGACACTCACTGTATCATTTGTAATAATTATTGCAAATTAAAAAATCATATAGCTTTCTCATATTATGAGACAGCTTGCATTTTTTTAAACTAATATATTTTGACTTGATTTTCATTTTGGCGTATATTTTGAAACTAATTATTACAATATTAAACTCAAATAATTGCAAATCTGAAAAGATTTGCGAACAGCACTATAACGAACCGAACTCAACTCGAATATCTTCAATTCTAAGAAAATAATTTGAATTCAGTGTCGTTAATTGGACAGGTCATCCATAATCCATAATCTTATGGCATTTATTAATACTACTGAATTTATCCATTTTCATTGTATCAATCTTTCATTCTTAATTTCATAAATCATTGTATTTAAAATATCGACGAGATGTTCACATCACAAGTCCCAAGTGAAACTGGGCATATTGAATTAAAAAAACGGCATCAGCCTCATCGAATCTTCAACGGCATTGGCAATGTGGCAGGTAAATGATTGAGCATCCCAGCTTACATATGAAATGCTTAATATCTCAAGACAGGGGATTCAAGACTTTCGCTGTTAATGTTATTATGCTGATGATTCGATTTGCAATCGATCCGGCTTCTTGATTGGATTATCATTTGAAGTTATCAAGTAGCAATAACTTACGCTTGTTTAGTTTATTAGTTGGACGCGCGGACTATGCTATGGGGCGTATATGTGTGAGTATAGTTAAGTGGAATGGATGAAGACAAGATATAGAAACAACACAAGTAAACAACAAGGAGGAACTTACAGTCAACTATACCAACAGTTCTACAACAATATAATATATATATAATCTCCATGAATATTGATTGAAATCAGAATGTGAGATATTTCATGCATACGTGAATTCCTATGATAATTTACTCAACTGCTACCGCTACACAGTCACATTTCCAATGCATGTATCGTAGTCGTATTTCGTATTTTGTATCTTTTGACTCTTGTCGGATGCATTGCATCAAGGGCCATTGTGGAATTTTAAATTCTTTTTTCTATCAAGATAACAACAACAACTAATACCTGAGAATCCTCATTCATTTCACATTTCATGTGTCTCGGCATAAAATACGTATAAAGTTCATGCTACTATGCTTACTACCACTGCACAAGTAAAATACACGTATAGTACGTAGTATACACAACTAAAGACAAACAAAAATTGTAAATGTCAACATATGTATGACACACTGGATCTGCCTTCAATATAATGCTCTCACGCCTGCTAATATGATTGTCACATATATCTTCCCACATTTAATCCCTCTTACAAATTCTATATGACAAAAGACAAGACACCTGAAAATGAGACAGGCGTCAAATTAATTATCACCTTTAAAGAATCCATCCACTAGAAACTCTTTTTTTTGGGAGGTTTTCTCTGTGTCTCCACTTCTCCTTTTGCGTTAAGTTGCATTAGCACGCAAGAGTACCTACATAGGGTAGACAAATATTAAGATATATATATTTGTATTAATTTTTTTTTAACTTCATAATATTTACCCACCACTTGAATTTCTTCAAACTCGGACTCTGTGTGCAGTACCGTAGACTGTAGACTGTAACTGTAGAACTGTAGAATATGCAGACAGTCTGTGTTTCATTTTTCACTCATATTGTGCCAAAAAAAATTGTAATAGCTGAGTGCCTCTGCAACTACTGCAGTTGCCGTTGCCTTTTTTTCGTTGTAGATCTTTGGACATTAAACAAACAAGATGCACGCGAGCCTTTAATTCACTTTCCCTACGTTCTTTTTTTGCTTATGATAAACATAATAAATTGTAATAATAAAAATATCTTATACTAGTGTGGATGGAATTATTGACGCAAACTTGAATGCAATATGTTATGATGATAGTTTGTAAGTAGTTGCACTCGTCATCAGAGGGACAGAGGGATATAATATATAGACATTATAGACAAGGAAGATTTATACAGTGGACCAGAAAACAGCTACCTACGGCGACGGCCCTATGGCCTATACAGGGTCATCGTCTCAAAAGTAAATTCAAAATGAGCATATAAATTCAAATCCAAATCCAACTCTTTTACAATGCCAAGGAATTATCACTCGAAAATAAAATGATTACGCCAACACATTCTCTCATACAATAAGAACAACTTTTTAATGTAAACAAAGATAATAGCAGAAGAGAGGAGACAATACAAATACATACAATAATAGCTAGTTAAAGTCTTACTTTTTGCAGAACAGTTGTAACAATAAAAAATCATATTATTTTATTATACTTTCCCTATCTCTCTCTCTCTCTCTCTCTCTCTCTCTCTCTCTCATTCATCCCTGTCGCTGTTGTCGCCAGCCAGCCAGCCATAGTATCGGATAGTGCACGGCACGGACATAATAATAATAGGGTAATATGTATGTGCATGAAGACAATAGTTAATATGCTCCTGTAGTATAATGTGCCAAATCTCCGTGGTCGTCGAAATCTCTTAGGAATATTAATGAGAGTAAAAAAAATACACTGAGGCATGATACACAAGTTATGTGGTCACTTATTTATTGTTGTATATTTTATATTATTATTTATTATGTCGCTTACTCTCTCACACATGCTCCTTCCTTACTTATCTACTGACTATACAGTGCCTACTGCCACTCAGCCTGTCCAATTCAAATTCGTCCAATTTATTCATCATCAATACAAAATCCATTACCCAACGATGAACGGCAACGACAACGGCAGCAACATTGTACGTAAGTTCCTATATCGAATTCCCAGCGCTGTCACAGCCCCAGACAAAGCATTGCATACATAAACCAAGCTGAAACTATTGACTATTGAAAAAGGTAAATATATGAACATATGATTATTACGTATTATTTACAGAAACTGCTATTAGATATACTAACTAAGTATGGTGTAAGCTCATGCAAGCTCCGGTCAAAGGTGGAAACGGAATTTAATTCGAAACCCACGTTAAATTGGCGCCTCTACAGTCTGTCCGCATCTATCTCTATTTACTATCTATACATCACATGATTATGATATGACTCCGCTCAATACACAGTAACGATCGAGTATCAAGGAACGAAAAGGAAAAGGATGAGGACATTATTCACTTGAAGGAAACATGCTTTTCTCATACCGTGTACATGAATGGAAGTCAGCGTGTTTGTATTTTGTATTTTGTATATTCATACAATAATAAAGAAATGAACACAAAACAACTTGTTAATCTCTCTTGAGTGAAGTATAGAAGCCAGGAGCAATAATAAGCAATATAAAAATGTTAATAAAAATAATAAAAGTTTTAAAATGACCAAATCTTGATGCAAATTTTGACTCTCGGGCTGATGCATAGTAGGCACTGGGACTGGGAGTACGCTGAGGCTATAGACACACAAAATTATTTTACAATGCTCTGTCAACTTCATTTATATCAACGCAGATGAGTACCTAGGAAGGTACATAACATATAACGAGTACCTACCTAAATTCCAACTCAAATACGAATTGAAATTGAACTTAAGATATTCACAGAGGTAGATTAAAATAAGCCTTGTTAACATTCGGGATCATGAGTAAAGTAGACGTAAATCCTTAACAATTGATGTCACTTTCTTTCCTGCACCACCATCTCGCACATTATTCTACACGAATATATATGTGCGTGGATGTGGAACCATCAGTCTATACAAAATGATATTACTGTTCATTCAACAACAACAACAGCAGCAGCAATAACAATAACAAAAAGATTTTCTTGCAATAAGCCTCAGCTAAAATCATAACCATTATTAAATGCATATAGTATGGATTTGGATAGCGTGAAGAATAATATCTTTAATGACAACAATGAATGTGTTCAGCCATTGCCAGACCAGGCCAGAGCCATCGTCATGTTTATTGTGAATAGTGTACACAAGCCTGGCTCGTTAATAATATTCCAGTGCCATTTCTTATTATTATTCAGATATTATGATTAGCAAATCGATATTATTATGATGAGCATCATAATGTGTTTCGACATTTGAATGAGTTTGATTGGGATTCCAAACTACATACGTGATCACGTGAGTGGACCTTTCTGTATATCTGTGCATAGCCCCTATAGCAGCCCACGTCTTTATAAGAAATGAAAGCATGCCTCACTGCCCCTTATGTGCTCTCTGTTCTACAGATTATCTTTTCCACCCGTTGTCGCTCCAATACAACCTAATAGATTTTCAATCAAAATTATACACACAAGTAATATCTGTATTTATATACTTTTAATGCCAATATCAATAGCTAATAAATTCTCATATAACTGTCTATGTGGTCTGTATTGTGATGTGTACTGAAGAACTACAGCGATATTTGTAATATTTTTATTTTAATCCCGAGCTGATGAGCACCACGTATATACCTACCTACCTACTTTTTTTGATTCATAAGAATGAGCAATTGTTGTTTTGCTGTCGGATATTATTCCACTACTTTGAGCTTTCCTTTACGCTCATCCATTTGTAATTGTGTTGCAATCGTAATCGTTCATACTGACTCTGACTGCAACATGAATTGAATCTTATTCTACTACTTTTATTACTTACAGCTTCCCTTATACATACATAGCATTATCATTGCTTCCGATATTTTTGTGCACATTTTACTTCCACCAAGAAACCTGTAATAAGGTGCGGTGTACATATATATTCCATTGACCATTTAACCATACGTTTAAATTGCTATACTGCATTTGACATAGTGGAGTGTGACAAGAGCTACGAGAGGGAGAAGGATAGAAAATAATAATAAAACACGAATTGATAAATCAAATGTATGTGTAACGGAATTACTCATCCTGTCGTAGAATAGTGGAATTTGAATTAAAATGATATTGGTATGAAATGATGATCAATTAATGATTCTTGCACGTTGCAGTTTAAATTTAGATAAAGAATTCATCTCTATTGTAAGCCTAAGCATTATGCTATGCTATGCAATCTAATAATATTTTTAAATCGAAAAAAAAACCAGATGATACTGGTATAATGAGGTACCTACATACTTTGGATTTGACGAATGATTTTCAATTAAGAATTGAAATAAGTGGCACATACTATATAGTGTCAAAGGTCATACCTTGATGAGATTCTTCCTAGCGGTAGCTCAATTACCCCTCACAGCTCTAATTTTCCACTGCAAAGGGATTTCAAAATATTACATTTTTGTGCGAGTACCAGTACAGGATTACCACTGTACTGTACTGTAGTCCCAAGGTGTGCGTAGTGAATTAGGGTTGGATTTGGATTTGTAATGGAATGATAAATAACACATCATATCTCACGATAAATTATTCTGTGGCAAACACATTCGACAAAATAACACAACGGCATGAAATGAATGGTATAATATTATTAATTTTCATGGGGATAATAATATGTAGTGTATGATATGGGGATGCCGAATGGGAAGAATGGACTTTTGGACTTGGAGTACGAAGACGAGTACGTGCCATACAATACATACAACATAGAGATGAGAGACAGTTAAGCAGTCAATAATGTGACTGGGCAGCGGCAAAATAAATGCAGCACATGGAAAGAACATATTATGAGAAAGGCGTACTAGAAAATTTATATAGGCATATTGGGTGTTGCTATTAAGCAAATAGTGGAGTCGGAATCTGAATATTGAATATGAGATATCATAATGTAACAGACCAAGTGTTTATTGTAACGTGGACATTATAGGTTTGTAATTGTAAGCCACATGTTGCCCTGTCTAATGGTGTACGAGTCAACGTGAGGTAACTTCAATCGCATCAGATTCTATCTCTTCATCCCTTTCATATTTGATAGACAAACATTTGTCATGTTTCTTTTTTCTCATCCTCCTCATATATATTGGTTTTATTTATTTATTATTATTATTATGTTTCTTTTAAACCCTTTAGTTTTTTTCACTGACTCTCTCCTATGAGAACAAAATTCAGACGCGAGGAGTATACTGCGTGGAAATATGTGTGTAACATCTACTACACGAACGATGTGCCATGTTCGTTCAGATTTTTGTTGCTGTCGTTGCACTCCACACACTAAAAATGTTGTACTTTTGTACGGGTAAATATAATAGAGGCGTTCCTATATGTTTTAGTGAACGACAGTGAATGCTGATATTTTGTAATATTTTGATTGCAGAGTTTTTGCGCTACAATTGAAATATTGTACTCTGGCTTCCATATCGTCGGTGAAGAACCAAAATGATCCATATCCATTTTTAGTTTTAAACAAAATGCACTATCTACTTACTGAAAAAATTAAAATAATATGTTCATGAAAGCATGTAAATAGAATCTTGTGCATTTTTCAAAAAACATGTAAATAGAATCTTGTGCATTTTTCAAAAAACATGTAAATAGAACCTTGTGCATTTTTCAAAAAACATGTAAATAGAATATTTTGCGATTTTGAAAAACATGTAAATAGGACATTTGACACTTTTAAAAAACAATTAGAACATTTTTACGTTTTTAAAAACATGTAAATAGAACATTTTTACCTTTTTTTAAACATGTAAATAGAACAGTTTTACCTTTTTTTAAACATGTAAATAGAACAGTTTTACCTTTTTTAAAACATGTAAATAGAGCATTTTTACCTTTTTAAAAACATGTAAATAGAACAGTTTTACCTTTTTAAAAACATGTAAATAGAACATTTTTACATTTTTAAAAACATGTAAATAGAACATTATAGAACATTTTTACCTTTTTAAAAACATGTAAATAGAACATTTTTACCTTTTTAAAAACATGTAAATAGAACATTTTTACCTTTTTAAAAACATGTAAATAGAACATTTTTACCTTTTTAAAAACATGTAAATAGAACATTTTTACCTTTTTAAAAACATGTAAATAGAACATTTTTACCTTTTTAAAAACATGTAAATAGAACATTTTTACCTTTTTAAAAACATGTAAATAGAACATTTTTACATTTTTAAAAACATGTAAATAGAACATTATAGAACATTTTTACCTTTTTAAAAACATGTAAATAGAACATTTTTACCTTTTTAAAAACATGTAAATAGAACATTTTTACCTTTTTAAAAACATGTAAATAGAACAATTTGATCATTTTAGAAACTTGTGATTAGCATTGCAAGCATGTAACTTATTTACTGTATTTTGTGACATAGCTCATTTTAATTCTAGCATAAATTGAAAATGGGCCATTTTGGTTCTTTATAGACGATATATTGTATTATTTATCCATGTAGTTCTTATGGCTTATTTATAGGAAGTTTGTTTAAATAAAATTGATATATAAAATTTAAAATACCTATACCTACTCCCAATTGAACCACTGCACATTATGCTTCTGTCTCAGAATTCATAATATACCTAAAAGGCATTTACAACATTTTTAATTTTTAATAATTTTAGTTTTTACTGTCATAATAAGTTTGAAACGTACTGTACGCACAACGTTTTCCACGTCTCATGATGCTGTACCTACTAGTCGAATTTGTTTCTTTTAATACAACTTTTTATGTCTTCTTCACCAGTACCAGCTCCCTCAAGTTGCCTGATTATTCGTTACTCATTCTCAAAATATTTCCTAATTACATGTGTTAATAAATAATGACACACTAACAATAAATGTCAGTATTTTCTCGAGGTCAGAATAAACATTTTATTTGCAGATGCAGAAGTACTTGGCCCTTTTAGTCATTAATGCTAGAAATATAATATGAAAACAAAAACAGTCATTACTTCATACCTTTCTATATGCAACTATAATGTATTGCCCATATTACATTGCAATTAATCGTAATATAGGATAATATGTATATGAATAAAATTTTAATGGGCTGTTGAACATAATGTCTCCTTACAGTAAGGTGCTTAAGAGCATAATAATAATATGCAAATATTTTACGAGTTAATAATATACTGATGCTTGTACTTGTACAGGTGATGGTGAAGACATTGAATTGTTCATATTTTGGCTCTAAATCTTAATTTGGTAATATTTTTTTATTAATTCTTGAAATACTATATAATGATTTCCTTCACAATTTTTTTTCGTGCAGGAAGTTTTATGTTTTAGAAGCTGGATGAGCTTCTAAATTATTAACATCTTACAACGTAGCATATAGTGGAAGACTGGAGACTGTAAAATACATTTTATGTAAGTTTTTGAAACACCATGTTTCTCTCTCTTAACTTTCTGATTTTCTAGTTAATGGATTTGGAATTTACATATAGAAAGACAGTACAAATATAATAAGGCAATATATTCTGCTCATAATGTAAGTGCTCTCCATGTCTCTATATAATAATAGAGATATCTATTAAAGTGAAGCATTCACTCATACAGCACGCACCATACACTACTGATACAGCCTCTTCTGCCTCACTTATTAGCATCAAGATTTACAGCATATTTCATATTTTATTGGTTATTGGCGGTCAAGTCAACCATAATTTCTTAATAAACAGAGTACATAATATACATCGAGTATCATAAAAATTAATAAATAGCGATAAAAATATTCTATGTCTGTGGGTGCTCCATAGGAATCGTAAATGGTGCACATAACGAATCTGAGAGCCGTTTCAATATAATATTCTAATTTAGTAGTACAACTCCTACTCCTACTGGAGTGCTGTGCTATATGGTTTGTGTAATGGCCATATATACCTCCGCTTGCATTCTCTACTCAAACTATGATATTTACTCACTTATTGTTTATTTATTGACCACGTGCTTGAGAAAGTCAAAGTATCAAAGGGCTATGATTACTGTCCTTCATTAGCTTTTTGTTTTTGTACTCACCCGAGGCTCTCCTATTTTATGTTTCAAGTAACTTTATTTTCCTCTCACTACATTATATACTACGTACCTATGTGCATTGTGAAATGATGTGAAGTGGAGCCTAGAGCCTTTGGCAACGGTATGCTTAAAAAAAACTGAAAGTACTGGGTCACAGCCCAACGCCTATTAAAATAATAATAGTACACAAATGGGCGACAGTTTTGCTTCTTCTAAAATTCAAAAGGCTTTTATATTCAGCGTCATAGCTTCAAACTTTAAATAAATGCGTTGGGTCTTACGTCTTAAATTCACTGTGTGGAAGTTGTGCTCCACGCAGCCAACTTTTGACTTTTCAAGGAAGACGAGTGAAGCTTTAATAAAAATACTATGGCTATAAGGCTAAATTATTTGTGGATGGATGTTACATACAGATATAGTACACAATGCTTTCCCATGTATTTAACAGCTTGAACAAAATTATTATTATAAGGTAAGTACAGTTACTATGTTCGCAAACAAAAATGGAGAATGGATAATAGACTCCACTCCAACGAAGAAAAAAAAAACTCAAGAGTATAATAATATGTAGCTTGAATTTAAATTCGGTTTATTAAATACTAATAAATCTATCCTCGCCGTTGCCGTGGCAAGAGCCAAACTTAACTCACCTACAAATATACAAACGCTCCGGAGTTTTAAAATTAAAGGTTATCGTCCACATGCACACACACACACTGCACCACCACGATTATTTTAAACTGGATAATAGATACCTTTCCGTGTACTCATTGTACGCCCCAATATAGCCATTACTATATATGCACTCTCCATAATTAGTACTGTGCATATGGTTATTATAACATGAGTTTCTCTATGTTATACTGCTATGGTATGATGCGGTCAACGGTAAACGGTACTATATGGTTTGTTAAATTTCTTACGGTCACAATAGGAGTCTCTAAAAACTATCTGTATACCATTGCCATTACGTGAATTATTTAATATTATTGTTAGTACTATATATATACACTGAGCATATAGAAACCCAGAAAATAGTGACCGGTGAAGTAAGACGATAAAGTTCAGTAATAACAGAAAGCAACAAAGAAATTAAATGAGTGTGAGAAGACCCACCAGACCAAAAGTACGGATACGGATACCGAAATCCCCAATACGTATAAACCTATACATGAAGTATAGTTGTCTTTATGTGCTCTATACCCTCACCGTCACCGTCTACATGGAAGCTAAATTATTACAAAGCATTCCCTGGCACTGGCACTTATATGCCGTCTAGTCCGTTAATAGAACTCTAGGGGGAAAGTCTCATCCTTAAAGAGGAAAGAGCAACGAGCGAGAGAATGAGAAATAAGTCCAAGGGTTTCATGTCACAAACACTCTGTGGTCAACCGCTTTGACAATCTGAAAATGGACGATTAAAAGGTTTCCACACAAAAGGATAAAATATATTAACTTGCTCAGAACTCATCTCCTATCCACTATCATAATCATAATTACATATACTATCTAAACTTAAACAAGTCGGATATAATAACATTATTTCAGCTGGACTCTATGAACTAAAAGTCTTTCATGGATGTGCTCAGACAGTGCTCAGTGCAGTGCATATTGCACCAAAGTGACCAAACAGTCTCGACATCTAAACCGATTTATTTATCAGTGCAGTAACATCTTCAGTACAGTACACACTCTACTTGGCTCATCTGTTCAGCTATAAGATAAAGGCTTCGCTGATTCTGTATCCGTCTCCGTCTCCGCGTCTCCGTGATTCTGATTATTAAATACTGATACGTGTGTGGTAAAAGGTAAGAATGATAAAAGTTGGGGGAAAAAAAGTGCATAATGCACTGCAGGATGAGTCTATCCCAAGCTCACATAGTCGTAAATAATCCTAATGATTACAATGATAATAATCATAATAATCTTCTGGCCTTTACGTACAATGTAAAAGTAGAAGTTGAGACGAGATGAGACTCTGTACATATAATGCATTAGAAGGGAGAGCTCAACGCCGAGGCTGGCTGGTTCTCTTTTCTGACTCTGTATACTGATATTTCTTCGTCTTTCGTCTCATCCGGTAATTTCTTCCAGGTCCTTACATAGCGATCACATTATAGCCCATTCACATTCTCTGCCCACACATACCGTCGTCATTGTAGAATGTGATGATGATCAACAGAATGGGGCTTCTCATTCCTTTCAATGGCTTATGGTCTCTCACATCCACACCGCGGACTCTCCTGCCCAACATTCAACTATTGTACACAGACTGTATTGTCGAGATTCTTAAACATTTCAACTCCAACTTCAACCTTATGACATCTTTTCGTCCCAAATAAATCTGGAGTCTAGAGAGTCATTACTGAATGCAGTAGTAGTAGTGATAGTAGTACCTAGTAGTGTTATTGCATTTTTTTTATTATTTGAACTTTTTTTTCCTACTCATAATTTGTGACGGGAGTATAATCCTAAACCTTAAATAAAATAGCTTATAAGCATAACATGTTTTATACGTCCTAGCGTCCACGTATAACGCCTAAAAGTATATTCTGTGATACTGTATTTATAATTATAATTAAATAAAGTGCATGGTTTATACATACTACTGCTTGCACATACTATGTATAAAATCATTATGGAAAAACATGCTGATAATACAGAGAATTTCTAGCTCAAAAATCTCAAAACTGTTTCCCCCTCTACTCTGCCCTGCCTGCCTTCTACAAAGTTCAAAGGGAAATTTTCCTATTGTAACTGTATTATTGTACACTGTATAGCTGTACGACACATTGTAGTTCTTCACATTAAAAAAAAACTCAATAAGCATCATGATCATGAAGCACACAATGGGAAATGGGAATGGAAGTGGAGATTAAATCAACTGATATTCTTCTCTTCTTTTTTTTCTTTCAACAATTATTTTTGATGTCGCTGTATGAGGTTGTAAGATGTAAGAATGGGATGAGGGAATGAGCACAAATGAGAGATGTCATTAAATGTCGCATTACTCAGTTGTTTGTGGGACTACATGAGGCTCTCCGTCCTGTCATTGCAACCGTGAAATCAATTTGAGAAGGAAGCTTTTCCCCAAACATGGTGAACCTTAAATTTTATTTTATTTTACACAATTGAGAGCCTTGCAAAAATTTATTAGAATGTTCATAGTCTTGATGTTGTGTCCGTTTTAATAGTCCAGTCAGAGCCCTATATAGTAAATTGGCTGCACACACACACAAAATAAAAACAAGAGATGGAAAATGTACTAATATATATGTGGTAGTCCAGAGGCAGTTTAGCCCACAAGCCCAAGATCCTTCTGGACTAGTCCAGAAGAAGTTTCCTTCGGAAACTTTAGCGGACCATTGTAGACTCTTGTGGTAGATTTTCACCCACAAATGAATTTCAATCAATGTATTTGGTTAAAACTGTTAATAAGAAAACTTATTTAGGTTAATTGCACGCTTATATCATCAGCAAAGAGCTCAATTAAGAAAAAGTCGGATCTTCTGGACTAGACCACGAGGTCCCAAATCACGAAAAGCAAGTATTTTTAGAATGATAGATGCGTACAATGCAGCAAATTAATTCTTCTTATCAACAGTTCCCACACTATTCAATGATTTATATTCAGTTTTGGGTGAAAATTCAACTTCAAAGCTTCAATTGGTCACACTAAAGAAAGACCTTGGGCTTGTGGACTAGTCCTTTGGGCCAATGGACTGAATCGACCTCTGGACTACCACATATATATATATACTGTAGAGGTATATCTAATTTAAATACGAGTACAAATAACATACAAAATACAACAGGAGTGAGGAAAGTTAGTCACAGATTTGCGTAGTTGTACTTACACAACAACAATTCTGCATTATACTGATTTTTCTAAGAATATATATATAGTAATGGGGCATTACAGTGTTTATCTAAAATCCGTAGGATTATTAACATGGATATGGTGAGCAATTTGCGCATGTAAAAACATTTATTACGCTTAACAGGGAACATGATGGTGTGTGTGGTATTTTGAACGAATTTAGTGCGCTAACAAAATCAACATGATCATTATTAAAACAAATCAAATAAATCCTAGGACATTTTTGTTTTATTCAGTACAGCGCCTCCTATGCCTCTCTATACACTTATATTGAGTCATCGCGTAGAGAGACGTCGTTGTTTTTTTAGTCTTGTCATTGAATCCTTCATCGTCTACATCATTATCCGCATTTTGCGTGGTACAAATAAACAATGACAGCAAGTCAACCAGAACATGAAATCTGATTACTTTACTTACCTCCTGAAGCTTAAAAATCTCTCTATGTAAAACTTTGACTTGAAAGAAATATAAAAAGCAGGAGATACAAAAAGTACATACAGTTACATACCTGAGTCACTCATCCTGCTCACTTTTAGCATATGAGAAGAGTTACATACGTCTCTCTGCTAATATATTATTCATTTCATTTCATTTCTAATTTGTATAAATTGTGAGTAAATAAATGGAAAATGGACTGTAAAATCTCCTTTTGTATTCATTGTCTATCGAAATGGACCAAAGTGGGAGGGAAGGAGTTCAGATAAGATTTATAGTCTTCTATTAGTTTTCATTGTTTCTGTCGTTATCTCCGGCTATTCTCCTTTTCTCTCTCCCTCTTTGTATACTCACAGATTGAAAATGTTTATTTAAATGTAAATATTATTGTGCACAATTGTAATTGGATTTTTTCCTTCATGTACCTTTTTTTCTTTTTGTTTCTTTAGTATTCACACAAACACAGAAGATATAATAGTAATATGGGAAAAGTTATTGTTATAGTCGAAACAACAAGAGTGAGAGGAGAGGGCCACAAGTACAAAGTATACGAACAAAGTGCAAGGAAATCCTGATTTTCAAGTGACTAGCAATTCTTTCGTCATTTTTGCTCATGCAGAGAGAAGATCGTGCTTATGGCGGATTATGGGACTAGTATAATAGTTAGGCTTATATCTTTAGTCTTTTAGACCTCATAGTAAGCATACTTGTTCATGTTGTACTTTAACTCCATACGTACCAAGTTTTATTTACACGTTCGTTTTGTACTGTAATTCCCTAAAAAACACAACAACAATTTTTACGTGTTTTTGTAGTATGTACCTATATACATTGTGGTTTAGCCATTGTCATTAGCATTCATCCAAAAAGCAAACTCGGACACGTGCTAGAATTTTAATGAAATGCAAAGTGAAAAACAATAATGTTTGATACAATACTGATACGCAGTATCAGTACATTGCATCGTAATTATGCTCGCGCTTCCACTGGCACTGGCATGGCACCATCGTGTCAAGTTACTCTCTGTCTGTAATAATGTACACACGGAGTGGCATTAGGGAAGAAATATATAACTCTCAGAAGGACGACAAGAATGTGTGAGAGTTGTAGTTGTAAAGCCATATGAGAAAACTTGTGAGCGTAAAAATTGTAAAAGTTGTATATAACTTGCTCGCTGTCTTCATGTTATATACTGATCGTGCATAATTATGTGGAGGTAAAACGCTACAGGGAACGCAATAGGAGTGCAGTGTATAATTGCCTTAATTCTGACTCCATTACACAACAGTGTAGGTTTCAGTGGGTACCTAAAAAGACTAAATGTCCAGTTGTCATTGGGTTACATTGTGATGACGCTCTGATGCTCTTCTGGTGAAATGTATATAATTTAAAATGGGGTAATAAATAAGCAATTAAGGCCTCTTATTACGTTTATTATGACGTGTCATATACATTCAAACACCTTAAATTGCAGCTCATGAATTTTAATGGATTATATTAGATTTTACATATGTGATTTTACATGCTGGTCACCTGTATATTATGTAGTATGGTGTGGCGGTGGATGTTGGATGTGGAATCTGCGACCTGGTCTCGTCTGGACTCATATGGGTAGCACTGTTACGTAAAAAAAAGGGAACCAAAACGAATACACAAAAAACTACTTCCACAGACTCGATCTAAGGTAACAATAATGTAATTACTATGTACATATGTAAATAATGTATGACGGAGCACAGTATGAAAATGAATGAATGAATCCCTTAGCCGCATTAGGAGCTTAGATTTTAAATTTTAAAGCTGTTATCCTTTACACATATATCGGATATTATTACGATTGTAACACTTTACGATAATGGTGACCATATATACTCATCCCTTTTGATTGTTGACATACACAGATTCAATATGTACATAATAACTACAGTACAGAGTACAGATATAACACAGAATTCAGAAAATTTTGACAGTTCAAGCTTCCAAAATGTTCAGAAGGCTTATCTCTGTGAGATCGTAAATTTCTTGGACTTTTGGTTGGAGAGAGAATTCTCAGGAATTTGAATAGGATTTTTGTTACTTTTAAAGTTCTGCATCAAGTAAGTAAAGTATATGCATGGATTTTAATAATGGACTCGCTCTCAGCTTTTTAATTTCGTGTTTTTAGCTCATCATGAGAAGGAGTATAAAACAAAGTGCATTTAAAACATTATTGTGCCAATTTACTCAAATTGCAAGTCATTTTATTGATAGTTCTGTGACACAGATTTCTTACTTTTATGTTAGTCAGTTGTTGGAGTTTGTAGAAACAATGAACTTATCGTTAGACGATATAAACATGATTTGCTAAAAATGTATCCACTTCTTTGACGTCTGTCTCTGTTATTCTACTGTTGACTGTACAGTGAAAAGGGAGAACGTTGGCGAAAATTGTTGAACTACTGCTGTGCTTTACTATATGTGACATCCTTAAAAGGACATACAGATACAAGAGACATAGGGTAAGAGCAAGATAGTCGTTGTGCATCTATCGGCACATAAGTACTGCAATGTAATTGAAATTGTAATTCATTATTACGAAAGAAAGTGGATAACGACCAAGTCACTACATACAACAGGGATGATGAAAAATACCGTTATAACATTGCTGTAGGATTTGAAATTTTCTTTGAAATATTTTTGAAAGGACGGTTAATTAGGATTTTGAATATACGAACATAAATTTTTCCATGAATTAAAATTAAGACAGTAGTGTGATTCTCAAAATTTTAATCAGCTAAACAAAATTCCTATGAAGAAAGGGAGGAGAGATATAAAAGAATATTCGGATGTAAGCTCTACAACATTCAAATCTACAGAGGGTTAACAAACTTAAATTCAATTAAGTTTTAACAAAGTAAGTCATGACCTAGCAATTTCATGTGAACTGGTCCAGCTGTTTTTTAAGCTGTAGTTCTGCATTAATTAAAGTGTATTCAATTATTTATTTACATTTAAAAATACTTTGCTTTAATTAGATATAGACATGCTCTCAGTAATTATTAATTAGAATTCTTGTAAAATCTATATAGACAAGCATAGAAACATGCAAGACAATGCGGCTGAAGCAAGGCAAGTTATTTTCTACAAAGAAACAAACAATCCGGTTCATATCGTAGTACATAACCAGTGGACCAGCCAGCTACATAATAAACTACCTACCTACTTATCTGAACTACCTAGGTACTTACATGAAAACAATTGAGAATTTAAGGAGTCGTGCCTTTGGTCGCGTGCCTCCTTGTCACGCTCCGTTACCCATCGTGATTACGGCATCAAACTTCATCCAAAAATGTATTTAAAGCTATATACTCATAACGAAACGTAAATGAAGGGAGCATTGCATTAGTGCCCACTTGTGATACAGTACATGGTTGTTTGGTAGTTTGCTTTATTTATTTTGTGCACGTGCGTCTCCCGTTTATACCTACCTATGTACTTTTTATTATTACACCCGTTTATTATTACGTATCAGTACTAAGCAGTATACAAGCGTATTTAAAAAGTTAAGGGCTTCTTCCTTCTTCTTTCCAGTTACCATATTACAGCCTTGCGGCAAAAGATAAAGACTTTTTTTTACAACTTCCTGATTATTCTATTATCTTTTTAGAAACGTGCTTCCCTCATACAATAATTATGACTTTCTTACTATTCTCCTGTTTACTATTTTAGTTAGTTTTTTTTTTGAGGGACTATAACGATAAGTTATAAGGCACAGTGTGAGTTTGAAGTTTACTCCCGTCTCGTTCTCCAGTACAGATTACTGTTAATATATTATGTTCTATGAGCAGCTGCTTCAAATTCAATACCATTCCGTTCGTCATGGCCTACTGTTAACGTGGCATGTGTACGAGCTACTAAAAGTTAATTAAATGCGAAATATACTTGAACCTAGAGATGGGATGGCAAAGTTATTGAGTATATCGAATCCCGAATTAAATTACAAAAAAATTTTAGTACCCAAATTTTGCTACCAATAAAATTTCAAACACAGTTTTACACTGTGCCGCCATGTTGCTGCTACAATTTTCATCCGAGTTTGAAAAATCTGTGTTTAAAGTTTGATTTAAAATAAATTGCTTTTTCAAATAACAATAAATATTTGCTTGTTTATTTTATTTAAATTTAAATTTTATCTAAAGGTGTCAAAATAAGGTCATCTATTATTTTGTAGAAAAACACTATAAAGTCGTATAATATTTGCTCAAACCCTACAAAAAGAGCATCTTATATTCTGTTGTGGTGAGTTTTACAAATTACGTTCTACAAAACATTTTATTTGCTTTTCTATTTCCAGCGGTGGACTTGTTGTTTTGAAGGAAATGATTTCTAGGTTAACGTTAACCTCTAGGCAAACTTCCTCTGCCTAAGATCAAGTAAAACAGTGTGTCACGAACTGTCTTTGTCTATTCCATGTAGCTGGACGACACAGAGATCGACACACTTTTTGAGTGTGCTCGTGATACAATGTGCGACTGAAAAGTCGGCAACTTTTGCCTGTAAAATGCGCTATATTGATTTTCACGTCTCACATTCTGAAGAGTGATATAATAAAAGTGGAAGAGAGAGAGAGCGCCCGTACAGCCAATGTCTTCAAGAGAAATTGAGTAAGTCAAAGCCAACATCACTCATCCATTTCCGGCGTTTTGTGTGACCGAAAAGTGTCTAAATCCTTAAATATATACTGCATGTTTTATGTATGACTGAATAATGTGGTTTCTTTGTCGAGTTTGGAATTGTAGTTGGAATTTGTTTCTTTATGTCTATGCGGTGATAATCAATGGACCATATCATATTACATCACTCCTCGATTTATTTCTAGAAATTCTCTATGTTCTTGGAATGCGTACTGACAACTGCACCAATTGCGTGTGCCAATATATTAAAGAAAACAAACGCTCTTGATTATTTATTATTGTTCCACCAAAAGTTGTAATCTGGCTTTTGAATTAGATTTTTTATAACTAAATTTGGCTGTTTCATTTACCACTGAAAGGGGTAGATATCACATTTTGCATATATATGATTAAGTAGGCAGTTTCAAAATTCTGGGTTAATTTTGTATTGTAATACTATGAGAAATTCTGCGGATTTCGTATTATCTTTTATTTATATAACATAATTCATGTACAGACCTGAAAGCCAAATCATTTTACGCATTACAACGTGTTGATTTTTACAGGAAACAAGGAACTCAAGGCAACAGGAAAGATATACGGAGTCAATAAAGAAGATTGCAATCATAATGTTTCTAACATCAAACAAATAAACGTTTATTTATTTCCTGTTGTAAGTGTAAGCTACAATTTATGTTATTTGCTTTCAATTGCATTCCCGCTTTTAAATTTTTTGTGGTTTGGTTTTATTAAATGTCTATGAAAAGTTATTTAAAGTAATGAACTAGAAATAGAAAAATCTGAATCACATATAGCTTTTCTATAGTCACATACATAGTTATTACATCAACCCAACTGATCTCGTGCATTGTTGTCACAGAACTAATTTTACTGCAGGAGACTTTTACTGAAAGTATTGCTATATTGAAAATATAAAAACGTGCGAGCAACCTGCAAGACCTTATTCTCTGAGATTTTAACCAAATGTAGGTAATCGAATTAAGCATCGTTAGTAAAGTCTAGGAAAATCCAAACTTGATTCGCATATGAATTTTTGCCATTTAAAAAAAATTTAAACAAAATTTAAAATGCCCCAAAATTAAAAAACTGACTTTTTTATGGCCTTTAACATTGCAAAATCTGAAAAACACGGGTATAGATTTTTTTGTATCCCCCCCCCCCCAAAAAAAAATGTTTTATAATGCAATTTCATTGCCAACATGAGAGAGAAAGTAAATATTTATTTACAACTGGCGTTACTATTACGCTTGAATTTAGACAAAGTAAGAACAAAAAAAAACATATTTTATATTACTTTAAATGCAAACAGTACTCTCTACAGTTCATTTGCATCATTTTTAGTTTTAAAATTACCTTATTAGGTTTAATTTTTGATGAACAGTATCTCAAACATATCATCTGCACGCTTAGAAAAGCTTTTTTTCCGTAAGGCATTTTCGCCGTACGGCATTTTCGTCGTACGGCATTTTCGCTGTACGGCATTTTCGCTGTACGGCATTTTCGCTGTACGGCATTTTCGCTGTACGGCATTTTCGCCGCACGGCATTTCCGCCGTGCGGCATTTTTGCCGTACGGCAATTTTTCCGCATGGCACAAATACCGTAATTAGGTAATTTTAAAACTAAAAATGATGCAAATGAACTGTAGAAAGTAGCGTTTGCATCCAAAGGAATATAAAATATGTTTAAGCATATTGGTAATGAAATAGTAATATAAAATTTTTTTTGGGCAAATACAAATTTCATACTGTGACCCGTGTTTTTCAGAAATTGCCATGGTAAAGGCCTTAAGAAAAATTATTTTTCTAATATCAGGGCATTTAAATTTTGTTTTAATTTTTTTTAAATAGTAAACATTCATATGCGTATCAAGTTTGGGTTTTCCTAGATTATAATAACGATGCTGAATTTGACTAACTAGATTTGGTTAAAATCTCAGAGAATAAGGTCCTGCCGTTTGCTCGTTGGATTATTAGTTTAATTTTGTCTTCAGTCCTAAATTTCTTCTGCGGGTTTTCATTACTTTCACATTTACCAGTCTACACTCCAGTCTACGGCAACAATTAGAAGTGTTCTAAGCCAACGCGGTAAGATGTAAATGTGAAAATTTTTGCATTCCCACGACATTTGACCGTCTGACATGAAGAAATAGATGGTAAATTTTGTTGGCGTGGAGCACCACAGGAGAACTCAGCACGATAGCACCCTACTATGACGGCAGGGTGTCCTTAAGACTAAAATACCCTCAAGGGATCACCCTAACTAATGATAAGCCTTTAGTCTTGACTGTGTGATTTTTGAGCTCCATTTGCCTCTAACTTGCCTTCCTCACTAAAAAGCACACACTCACCATCGTCGCATCCTCCGATGAAGCGCACCAGGCACCAGACCACAGAATCTTATCCAACAGACTCCAGACTAATCGTAAGTATGAGCACTGAACTTTATGAGCCTCACTTGGAAGGAATATAGCATCGTATACCATGGAATTTGGAATCGAAGAATTCATAAAGTTATTTATCACAACAAATCTAAACTCTCTTTTACATTTTGATTACTTTTTACGTGATAAAGTTTTTTATAATATTCACACAAAAACATTTTGATCTATAAATTCGCCTTTATTATCAAATTATACAACAGAATAAAATGCTGATACTGTATTCAATTAATTGTGAGCCATTTGTAAATATTTCAAATTTCAAAACAGTCATACTTTTTAAAACATTCATAACAAATTTCATTTTCCTCCTCATAAATAAGTCGTGTAAATTCTTGCAGCTGTATAGTATGTAGGTATTTGAAGAAGCAATGTTTGGTTCAGAAATTTTTACTTGTGAAATAATCTTTCAACGGGAGTTTATAAGGGAATATGCAGGAGTATGCACATGCATGATAATAATTATAATTTTTATTTTAAATACATCGTGTAGCACTGCCCTTCAAAGATACAAAATTTCTACGATGCGAGAAAAATAAAATACTGTACAAAATTTCCAAATAATTTATCTTATTTTTTTGCAAACAAGCTTATAATTAATAGAGTGACTATACAATGGCATAATGTAAGAAAAAAGAAGAAATAAATATTGGTGTTAGCAAAGTGTGAAGAAGGTATCGAATAGTTTCTTTTACATTCTGTACCGTATCTACAGAGCAACAAATATTTAAGTACCTGTGTCAATATATGCATAGACACTTGTATGTAAAGATTTCTTTGTATAGGAAAATGTGACGCTTGATTTTTAGTTGACTAGTATAAAGTGATAATATAAAATACAGAGATTTTATGCTACACACATACACACACATGTACGTAACTCCAATTGATGTGTTATATGATAAGTAAAAACTCGTGTGATACATGAGAAAAAAAAGGATCTGTACTTGCATTGATCAAATTACAAATGAAAATATCTTTGGACAGGTCGGAAAAAATTTGCTCCGTCACGCCGCCTACTTTGAGCCATGAGATGATATCTGATACTGATACCCACACTCATTTCATCTATAAATATCAGTACACGGACGGACTGGAGTGGAACTTGACTTGAAGCTTATCATACACCCCATGTACACATACTGCCATGGTCATATACATACATAGCGTTTTAGCTCTCTATCCAAGGATCTCAGGTACGGTATATTTCTATTCATCGATTTCTAAATTCAAATATACATATATTTTGTCTTTAATGTCTGCATAGGTAGGTATATGTAATATAAATCTCTATTCTTATTCTTTATTTCTTGATAAAGGTACAGGGAACGATACTACATATGATAATATCATACCATGGTGGAATACCAAAAAATGGTGAGTCAAAGTCAGTCGTACTTAACACAGAGACAGAGTCAACACTCCACAATTTACTCGAATTAGAATACAAATATGTAAATATGACGGCTCAAACGTCAACCATACTGAAACGTAAGCCTAAAAGTATAAAGTTATGAAGTAGAGAGAATTGATGACTTATGACTGGAAAAATTTTGATTATCTATAGTATAGCGAAGCCTTGTTATATTGCTATATGTATGAAATAAACTGTATGGCCAATAATCTGTAAAATTATTTGACTCACCTTGAAAAAGCTAATTCAAATCTCGTGCCAGAAATTACGCAACATATTATTTTTATTATCATTACAAATAATATAGTTGCCAGGCCAGCGAGCTGTATGCTTGTGGGCTGTAGATATAGATAGTGGATACAATTGAGGATTTATCTGAGCCGTAACTAATTAAAACTAAAAATAATTGTTAATTGTTTTCCTTGACTATTTTTCTTTTACACACGTCCAACATGTCTAGTGTCTCGCCTGGGATCAATCTAGATATTTTACGACGTGGCTGTTGTAGCTGTGTTGGTATTGGTAGGTTGGTATGTACAATGTAACCAAGCTTAAACTTTCTTAAGAAACAGTGCATATGAGTAACACTGTAATGTTTATAGGGCCAGATATAAGCCACATTTCTTTGTTTCATTTAATCCCGTGCTCCCCTCCTCAGAGAGTTAATCATAAACTGTAAGGTCTCATAAGTATCTCTATTTATCTGCTGTACATCTGCATGTATCTTTTTACAAGAGTATAGTGCCTTCACTGCAACAATATTTATCAAAGCTATATGTCTCAGCGAATGGTAATAATAACTAGTAATAACACGCACTGTTATTGTGAGCATAGCGAAGAACAACAAACTTGAAATTGGGTCGGATTTGAGCGGAGCGGTAAATGACCAAGAGTATTTATCATAATCGGATTTTCTCTTTCTCTTTGTCTGTATAGAATATACATTTTTTCATCATCTTTCTAGAACCATTATTTGGAACACATTGCATGATAGAAAGGAGATGCACATTAGTAAAAATGAAACGAGACGCTAATCACGGAAGAGGTAGAGTATCCCGATGTGAAAGTGTAGTAAGGCACGTTGAGATACCTAACACGTTTATACTCTCTACTGCAGTTACGCTGTAGCTGTAATTACCAATGGTGCATATTGTATTATGTATATAGGCTTATTTTCACTTACAGAAAATTCTGCAGGGCAAGAAGCTATGCTAAGTGCTTTGGTTTTTTGATGTAGCATTTTACAGCCAGTATTCAGCACGTAGTGCAACACAACTATTCTATTCCACTCTTCGATTTCATTTTCTTGATGTAATTATGTGACTTTTTCAGATATCATTAGAGGTTTCAGTACCACGGTTAAACAATAATATGATTATCTTAGGCTGTGAACTGTACGCGTATTTGTTCTGTATTTTATTTTCTAGTTCATTTGAGTTAATCAGAATCTGAAATAAAACCTTTTAGGGTGGCAATTTACTATATATGTTTCTTCAGCGAAACTCTGATAGCAAAAACAGGTAAAGAGGAAAATAATCTAACACATATTACACTACTGTCTGGACTTGCTATTATACTAGTGCGTTTAAAGACCATATTTGATCAAACTACATATAGGTTTATACGTAAATTTTATTGAATTTATTGTACAATATTGTTATTGCTATACTCTGAATAATGCTAGTGTAGTAAGAATTCAGAATCAATGCAGAACAACTTTTCATGGTGAATCAAGTTCATTTTTAAAAACTCTAAATGGAATAAATTGTATTTTGAATTAGCGATGAGAGGTTTGAGTGTAATAAAAGTAAAAGTGCAGGGCTGGAATTTCCAGTTAAAATGCATGAAGAATAATTTTCATAGATAAATGTACCTACACATATTATATAGTGGTCATTTACTACCAATTATTATTATCTGAAAATTCTCTATCTCACATGGTCATCGCTGCATTAATATTATTATATAGTACGAATTTTTAGCTAGGTGCGCAAGCTACTTAAGCAAAATGTTTTAACTTTTATCAAGATTGAATTAGCAGCTGCACATTTTGAAAGTACAGACATGTAATTATATATGTGTATACGTGGGTAGGTACTTGTAATCCAAAATTTTATCAGACCATTTTAATGAATAAAATCGAAAAGTAATAGTAATCACCAAATTACTTTGTACACTAAAAGAGTATTATCATCACCATATTATTATCATCTCTTGCCATTTGCATTTTTCCAGTGAGATAAAATATCGCTATGTGGGTAAAAAACGAATGTTTAATTAAAATATGTATATGTATGTAGTATGTAGGGTTGAAGTTTGAACAATAATTATCTTAAGGTAAAGTGGACTTTAGAAATTTATACTGCAACTTTGTTAAGTGTTCAGGTCATCATTTTGATTCATTAACATATCGTTAGCACATTCATGAACTACATAAGTAACATAGCATTGCATTATTACAAATAATCAAAGGGACCAACTGTGCATTCATGATGCAGACGATCACTGCCATCAAACAAAACAATGTAAGCGACCCAGCGAATCGAGGCGCTCTGGAAAGCGTCAAGAGATTGTATTATACTGCAATATTTTTAATTGAACTACATACGTAATACACGGTTATAAGTTATATCTCATTTCTATCACGTAGCGGGTAATATGTAACACGTGAAAGTCTCCGCACATAAGAAAAAGAATTCACAGCTCACAAAATCAAACGAGCGTCATTGTCAATATTCTTATTATGTATTTCAAAAGTCAATGTCGGAATGGAATGTATTAAAATAGAAAAAAATGTACTACAGATAATAATGCAAATTTCTTGTTTTTATTCACATTATCCTATAGACACTTAACGTACCTTGGTAATGTCTATAGGATCATCTGCAGAATCGAGAAAAATTTAAGTAATATTTTCATTTATTTATACAAAGGTTTGTAAGATGATATTGCATAAAGTTCGTTCCATTTCGCAAAGGTATTTACTTTTTGCATGCATATATCTTACCAAGCATGGATGAGTACACTGTCTCATCCTGAGAGCAGTCTAAATTCTAAATACATACCACCACCAGCATCAGCTAGAAGACTGAACATTCTTATGCAATTCTTTACAAACTAGAATTTCATAAACAGTAAAGAGCATCGCTACACCTTTAATGAGAATAATGTTACACAACTGGAATCGAGACGAAGACTGAGGACCGAATCATCAAATATATAGGTTTGAATAATGACCAACGGCCAAGCAGCGCAGGTACGAGGATGTTTTATCAGCTCAAGTCAGGTGACGACTATACAATGTAGTAAATTCTCTTGGTGTGACAAGGGCAAGATATTATGCAGAAAATGAGACAACGGCAATGTCAACGACGAGTGAACTAGAAAAAGAAGAATTGATACGGAACCTTGTTGTTTTTAATGAATGTTGGGTAGGAATGACATGGCCTGGGTAGTGGTAACAGGTAACTATTAGAACAAGTATAAAAAAAAGCAGCACACCGGAGTCGTGATTAGGCCCGCTTAGATTAGCTCAACCTAATAAAGTACTGCGCTATATGCACTTCTCTCTTACACTTTTTGGTTGTATCCATCTTCTCACAAATTCAACTCAAGTCTGCTGCGGTCTGTGTTCGTGTAACCGTAATGCACGTGCTCTTCTCAACTAACTTGACTCCTAACTAGCTCTAAAACCTAAATTCAAACTTTGTTTGTATTTCACCAGAACCAGGACCAGGACCAGGAGGAGTACAGTGTCATGGGCAATACAAAAGGAGACGGATCGTATTATATTTCGGCAATGTATAGCTCTCCACAGAAACCCAGCAGTGTGTATTTTGTCAGACGAATCTGAACCTGAACTGGAGCTTGTGGACAGCTTGAGAGATGAAAGCTAAAGCCTATATCAGCCCTCGTACGAATATATACAATATACAGGTATGATAGACTGGTACTGGTACTGGCGTATCAACTTAATAAAACAACATCAACATCATGCATGTGTTACATCAGTTACATGGTCATCATTAAAATACAAAATATACATATCTATCTGTATAGTCCCCTATACCTGTACAGCAGGAGCAACATACCAAAAGCAAAGATAGAGCCAAAAATTCACTTGTACTGCGACATGAATAACCAACAAACTGAGGACGCGTAGGGACGACACTGACAAATGGGTGGATTTAGGAAGAAAATTTTTGAGGAAATCAGATACCTGTTTCCATGGACTCCCCACTGCGGAGAGGAGGAACATTTTTGACTCCACTGTCTCCTAAAGATATTTACCATGAGTGATGGAGAGCTTTCAGACTCCATTCACAATGTCAATCTCACTAGTGTAAAAAAGATGGACAACTCTTGCAATCTTTGCGAATAATAATAAAATATTATTATGTACCATCATTCCCTCTCCCCCATCCTCACTGATCCTGATTCTACATCACATCCCATCCTATATGTGTGCGCCTAATTCAAATTATATTATGTACACATCTTGAATGAATCTAAATTCTAGGTAATAATAATATTGTATTTAAACCCACAGTTTCTGCATACACTTTATATTTCATTCCCAAACCACTGCAAGTATCCCTCTAGTTTTGGAGTGAAAATACAAATAACATTAATGGGAAGTTATGGTAGGTTAGGCTTCGGCGCGGTCTCCGTACATGTAAAATCCATCTTGTGTCCTGGCTCCGATGAACTCTGCTTTAGAGCCCATGGAGCGAGCAATGTAATAAAGACACAAAAAGACGGTGGAATTTACGTAGGATTTGTTTTATTTTATATCAGCCCCAAATCACTAATCTATAGTTCCATCAGAGTCTATTGAATGGTAGTGTAAATACCTATTTATCTGATATCTAACGTAAGTATCTCTATACTGATAGTCCTGTACCAGTTGTTGTTCTTGATGGTTAGTTTGATTATAGGCTGTAAACACTATAGTCTGACCGGAGGCAGTTGAATTTCAAAAAAAGATTGGAGAATAATAAATACGATGGTATCCTATGGTGCTGGTTGGTTTGGTGGAGTGGAATAATATAGTAGTAGAATATGTGCAATTCATGTTTGCATTAAGGCTTAGGAACTACAGGAGCGTATAATATAACCACTTATATACATAGTATATCGTTTAAAACTCAGAGGGAGAGAGGAAAGTTGTTTCACAGATATAGGGAATTTATGCAAATGTTATTTGCGAAAAGGTTCTTGTCGGCAGAATGGTTCACATAATTTTTCATGAACGCTTTAAAGTGTCTGATGTTTTCCTTTGGGAGAAATCTCAAGACGATCGCCCTCCATTATTGCTATCTCAATCGACTCTCCTGTGGCTTTTTCTCATATGATATTAAGTTTTACATGACTGTCTGGTACTCGGATATTACATCTTATATACTCACCTATGAAAATCCTCGTACAACTCTGTAATATGTTCTTGCAATGGGAATAAATGCAGCTTTAATTTTTACATTATTTTTCCTCCTTTTTTTTTACATAGCACTACAGCTACACAGCCAATTGGAATTCCAGTTTTTCGCCTCCAGTTTTCTCCGTGAGTAGTCAGTTCTATTTGCGTTCTACTACCATCCCAGTCAATTCAATTCTCAACTCTATACACATAATCGACTCGTGTCAATTGTTCCTTGAGTAATAAATATGCTCATCTTCTCAATTCTGAATTCTTTACATGTCAGATATAGTGAAAGGCTTTAAAAGCTTTGTTTTTATTCACAGCTTTTACGACGATGTGAGGCGATGTGTTGTAGGAATTGAGGAGTTCAGGAAAAGTATAATATTATTATCAGAGCACTGGGTAAAATAGCTCCTAGCACTCCAGATAAAAGTTTCAGTGTGTTTCTTCAGCCGTCACACAGCATGAATGTGTTCCATAAATATCCCTGGACAAATCCAAATGTAAAGTTTAGCCATTCAAAGGCTTTTGGTTTCATTGGTCATACTATATGTATAAGCCATAATAGTAAATCCACGTATGTGATTCTACACAATTAGGTTCACTATGACCATGAATACAGAGAGCCGCGGCCGTTCTATTTGACTATGTTATGTATGGGAGTAGTACTATTTGTTCGGTATCTGGAAACTGGATGCGGGTTGTCTGTCCTTACTTTATTTTATTTTTTTAGATTCCATAGAATACTTTCACACTGTGAAACGAGTCTCTCTGTCATAGAGTAGAGTGCTCCAAACACTTTCATCTGTAATATAAAAAAAAATACTAAAACGAAGTGAGAAAATATTTATAAAATGGGTGGAAGTATGAAGCTATGCGAGCTTGAAACTTTGGATTTTGAATTTGAAAAGAAAAAAGTGTGTATGGCTGCATAAAAACGTGTTCAATTATTTTTGGCGTGGGCCAAACCAATCTAATGGATACCATCAAATCGTATTAGAAGATTAGTCCCACGCATTAATTTTCAGAGTTATGGCCTAGACACGCCCGATAAGCTCCCGCGTGCAGGCAGGGGTCACCTCAGGAAGTCTTCAAGGAGCAGTTATAAGCCATGAGGAGTAGTAGTCCCAACGTCCAAGTCAAAGTAGGTACATAGATATATATGGTTGAGTATGGACAGAAAAAGATTCATGAGAAAAATCCACTTGAGTCTATCAAAGTATAATTCTCTGACTTTTCATTTCGGAGTTTTGACTTCTTTCTTTTGGAACGGAATGTTCGGAACTCCATAGATTAGATGGGTAAATACATATTATCATATTTGTTCTTCCATCATGTAGACACTTAAAATCTATATATTATTCAAATGAGACAAAGTCTAACTTATAGCTAACTTCTTGAGTCCACTTGTTGATTCTATCTCGGATTTCTATCTATCACTCAACTAGCAACCTAGTACAGGGGTGGGCCGAGATTATAGAGACAAACTAGAATACTAAATTTTGACAGTATTAATTACAGAAGAACCGCGGCAATTAACAATACTATGTACAAGGCTTTTAGGCTTACGTGTGCAAAAATTCGTAACGGTAGCTTTTAAAATGGGCCCAAAAATGGACTCTAAAGTGGAAACCCGCATCCGGGTGCTTTCCGAACTTAAATGCCCGTGTAGAAAAAAAACAGCGATGCTCACCAATGAAGTAATACCTGTTTGCATTAGCACTGTTAATTGTGTTGTAAATTCTGTTGGAAAATGAAGAGCAGCTGCAGATGTAGGGTTTCCTCGGCCCCCAAACGTGTACCCTCGTGAAGTTGTAAATCCGGGTATCATAAAAAAGTTGACTGAATGACTTCTAATGTCAACCCATTATCTCAACTTGCTATGGCAAAGCAAGTAGGAGTATCTCGTACAACTGTAAGGCGAATAATAAAAATAGATCTAAGTAAAACTATTCTAAAAAAGACGAATGTGCATCGGCTGTCTGATAAACACAAACAAGTCCGAAAAAACAACGCCCGGAAGCTGTATGAAGACCATCTTGCAGGTAGTAAGTCCGAATTTGCTGTAACTCTTGACGAGGCATTTTTTCACGTTCAGGACTGTTATAAGGGGAGGAGATTTGTCTATACTGAGGATAAAGAATTAGATGTTAATCTGGTGGTGAATAAGAAAGAAAAGTTCGGTGACAAGATAATGGTTGTTGGTGCAATGACGGGTCGTGGAGTGCTGCCACTTATTAAAGTCGCACGAAAGGTCAAGGTAAACTAAAAGTACTATGTGGACAAGGTTTTAAAACCTATCATGGAATTTTATGTCGCAAGAACTTACGGGGAGGACACCGACAAGTTCTTTGTGCATCATGACATGGCAAGTTCACACACTGCCCAGGAAACCCAGTGGTATTCTATAGACTTGGAAGAAAGACTCGGGATAAAATTAATTCTAAATTCAGAAATTCCCGTTAAATCACCCAATGTAAGTCCCATGGACGTTTTTGGTTTTGGTTGCTTAAAACAAGAATTATTTGAACGAAAGGCATCCACCCTTGAAGGGCTTTGGAAAGTATTAAACGATAAGTGGAACAAAGTCACCCCTGAAAAGTGCCGAGAAGTACTCGAATCAGGGAAACAAAGACTACCTACTGTATTGAAATTGAACGGAGAACACAATGAAAATACTAAGTTTATTCATCGCCGGGTTCTACATACTAAAAATTAAAGGTAAACGTTGTCTCTATAATCTCGGCCCACCCTTCTGTATTAGTCTAGGCGTTGGTACACTACACTTTTTCATCTCTTTCGCCTTCACCTTGTCAATACAAAAGCTTAAACTATACACTCTGCCATGCGTTTGGGGTATCTCTATAAATATATTATACTTACGTAAGTACTACATATTATACAGAATTATCGAATTATTATGTATTATAACTCGGAACATAAAAGCTTTATTTTTTCTTGGGACGGAGAATAACTAGATATTTATCTGGAAACTTCATCTAATCCAATAAGTAACTTACTGTTCTCCCAGAGCGAGAGCTTCCCCTTGATTCCTTCCTTCCTTCTTTCTACTACAATTTGTTGGACACATATCTTGTTCTCAAATCTTCCCTTTGGTGATCGTGTAATTTATGAACTTTGACCCTCAGACCCTTTTGCCTTTTGATACGACAAAAAATAAAAGTGTAATTCTTCACTCTTCACCACTCTCCTACTTTAGGAGATTGTGTACTGCACTGTACAGGTACGGTACTGTATACGAAGTTTGATTGTGTAGGAGCACTCCAGCATTTATATAGTTTTCGTTCATATCTGTAATGAAAAATGGATGTTCATTAGATTTGAGTTTACAGTCCAAAGCTAGTAGTTAAAAAATAAATTATGACTTTTTCAATCACCATTACTTTACATACTATATATTTTCACCAAATTGCTTACGCTTTTTGTTGATATAGTAGAATATGTACAGTATAGTATTTTTTATCGTGGGAATTTGGCATGTCATCCTAAACTCTTCCGCATAGCTTCCGTTACAAATAAGTCTATTTTTGTAAGTAAGTCAATTTGATTATACGCTGATTTAGAATTTTATAAGGAAGTTGAAACAATGTTTTCCTATCAATACATATATCTGTCTGTCTGTGGACTGGAATGATAAGTCTTCCACGTGGGAGAGGGGATTTTGCCTTTTGGTTTTAAGACTTTCAAAATAATCTCCATCTCAACATCGTATCATATCTCAATCTTTTGTGTTCATTTTCTTGCTCATGGATTGCTGATGTTATAGCGTATTTTTTTTTGCAAGACGCCCACACTGGAACTGGATGGATTTCATTTTGAAAAGCTCACTATAATTATTGCAAGGGAGAAAAAACAGCACATGCTATGATAATGATTATCTTTAAAGAAATATAAATTTCATAGTCATTTCAAAGCAAAAGAAGTAGAGTATTTGTATGTAACGCCGTATGCGCGTATATGTATATGCAACAGACACATTCATACAATTTATATATATCTGGAACATTGACATCCTATATTACTGTAAGCTTGAAATCATGCGAGTTATAGTGAAACACTCGACATCACAGTTATGTATTAATGTGACTGTGTCATGTATATACACACATAACATAATATATATTTTTGAGAGTCCTGAAGTATCTAGATCTAAAACAAGACCTCTTTTCATCTAACATGACGTTTGAATTAGACAGGTAACTGATGGTCAAGATATGTTGTGAATGAATGAAGGAAAAGAAAACCTCTGACTGATTGTGAAATAGAAAAAAAACACCATGAACCTTTTTTATTAAGTGTATCTATCAAGACAACTCAATTTTTACAAGCTGTAAGAAAATTACTTTGATCTAATTTTACATTGGTACTCCATTAACTCGTTTTAGAATTAGGTGGATCTATTTTAAGATCTACAGACAGCATGTCTCAAATCTCAAGGAAAACAAAGCTAAACTAAATTAATAGTAAAAAAACACTAGAAAAAATAGGTAATCCATTAAGGATTTTATTTAAATATATTGGTATTGGTCCATCTTTATCGAATAATTTTCTAAACGCTGACTCCGAAACATTTCTTAGAACTTAAAAAGAGGCTTTGTGCTGTAGAATTTCTTTAGAAACGAATTACTATAATACGGTCACCACTATTATTTAGAGAATTAAATATTCTCATTATATGCAAGGGGGATTACTCTCAGAAATTATAGAATATTACATTTAAAAAAATAACTGAGACTGGGATAATATGTTCGGAAAAATAATATGAACACTCAAAGCATAGACGAATCCAGACAATAAAAATTGTAATAAAATTAGCAACGTATGATTAGTTTCAAGGAATTCAATGCTATATATATCTAATCAAAGCAGACATGATCATTTCCAAGCTTATAGCATTCGTCTCTAGTTCTGTCCCATAGAGCAAGAGGAAGTATCTGATTTCTATTCTTCGGGCAGAGTTGGAAACAATGTGGTAGAACGCACGTACAGCAGGTTTTGTGAGACTAACAGGCCATTTGCAGGTGATCTCTGAGTTAGTAGTAATAATATACTGGAAGTTATACTGTCCGAGTAGAAAAAGTAGGGAGTGAACACTTTAATCCCACACAAACGCCCACGTTGTAACAATCAGCACGGCTGTCTTCTTATTCTCTCTTGCCGAACATAAACTAGACACGCTGCTCGGGATAAAAGCTTTAAGCTCTAGAGCTACGTCAGTAAAACTAAACGCACAACAATGTCATAATGCATAGCCAATAGTTAGCGTGGACTCACATTTCAACCAACTTTTAGACCAAGCAACAAAATATGTACATCCATAGGATATAATATACTCATGTTAATTGTCTTCAAAAGGTTTCTAATCTTTCATGAGCACGTAATAAGCTTTTGGGTATATAGTCAATGTCAAGGCATCAGAAAATCAGACCCAAACAGCAGCATCACAAGAAAGACAACGAAAACAAAATCACAACATACAATGAGAGCTTTCTACAGTATAGGTATTATTCATATGCTTAGCAAAAATATCTGTATATCTTTTGTACAAAAGTACCTACATATAGCGAACTGCACAATACACAACAACTGAATTAAAGAGTTGTATAAATGAATAATATAACCTTAATTCATCAGATCATTAGACATATGATATTTAGGCTTAAAGTAATCCCGAAATGTTCATGTAACTTAAAAACTTTACCTTTGCGCAGCGCAGCATTGTAATTCTGCACAATAATCGATTCCCCAGCTTCCTGCCATCTCAAATGATTTTTCTGTAATAGCAGTCAAACAAATTAAGATGTAGTTGCAGTTCAATTTATGTAGATTCAAATGAGTTGGATAATAAATAACTATTATTATTATTACGGGGAGTAAGATCTGATAATGCAATCTAGAAAACGCAAAATCGCTATCACACACCTACACAGCCAACTGGTTTAAAGTGGTTAGTAGTACATTGCAATTTCAAATAAAGTGAAATTTCATGTTGCTTATACTCACTGTCATTTATTTTTCATAAAATCACAAACAACAAATATTATTATTCCTCCTTTCAGTCAAAATTTACATTTAAATGAAAGCTGTTCATACAAAATTTAAACTGTAGAAATTGAATGAATTGAAAATTTTATGATGATAAGAAAATAAAAGATGGGTAAAATAATGAAAAATCCTGCTCTCCCACGCAAAGTTGATATTTTGTGAAAATAACAATCAAGAAGACTTCTTTTTTCCTTTCCATCATCAATTCTGCTTATATTCACGTGAGATATTATGCTGCGTCAATAATGAAATGTATAATATTGGTTTCTAGTTTGTACTTACCTCTATGAAGATTTTCTAATGTAGAATGTAGAATGAAGTCTGTATACATGATTAGGAATATTTACATGTGTGGACTTTTTGTCTGAATGCATGTTACTTAGCGTGTACGTATATTAATTATGACTTTGTTGAGTTTAATAATCAATCCACCCTCGGGTGACAAACATGCGTTAAAACAAAAACCTATACGGAGCGGTCGTTGTGGTTAGTGGTCTTGATGGCTGCTATGTGATTGCCTTCAGTTTCTCCTGAGACGTCAAGTAAAGGATGAGACTGAATAGAATAGACTGGATAGAAAGAAAGGCCGGCAGTTGAAGCGGCAAGGAACACAAAAAGTAAATAATAATATGGTCATTTGATTTCAACTAAAGAAGAAAATAATATATCACTGGTGTCATATAGCCACTGTCGTGCATACATATATCCTTAAGGCAACGCTAAATACTTAATAAGCTCCGTATGATCTCGTCGCAAAACGGAATGATTCATCATTTGGTAGGTAGTTTGGTTACGTGGATAATGATAATATTAACGAATATTGTTTTATAGATATTACTGGCATTTCACTATAATCAGTGATACTAATAGATGAAATAATTTGAGTACGAAATAGAATTAGATTGTCGACAGGAATTTCTGCCATTTCACACACGTTTGCATCTCGATTGTTAATAGCTATAATAAATTACATTCAGTTAAATGGAAATAAACAAATAAATGACGGATTCTCTTCAGTATTTACCTGTTAAGACAAGTATATTTTTAAGCTGTAATTCTGTAATGGTTGATAATACTTTGATTTTCAAACTTGAAGACACCTTCAACGAGAAAGAACTGGACGGCACTGCACTGGCACTGGCACTACTAGCGCAGCGCCTTAAGCTACAAAACTGAAACAACGAAGCAAAAGATTAAATGGTTTTTAAAACAAACGCATTGGAGCATCTTTGATCTCGACGTATCTCTATCCCTGACATATACCTAATAATGGCACACACACTGACCGTCGTCGGTCAGTCGGTGTCGGTTCGTTTGTGAACAATCTCTTGAATACTAAATCTTGTCTGCACGAATGTAATCTGCTCGGTTTTGTTTTTGTTCCCCCTTAGTACCTCCAACTTCTTATCATTTACACGGGTAAAAGAAGCCATTGAACGACACATTTCACTGTGTGGTTGGTTTAAGCGAGAGTTGTTCCTCGCGCTATATTCACCTGATAACAAGTATACAACCGAAGCTACTAACATAAAGAACTTACTATCCACACAACTATATAGCATTACATTAAGTCATAAGTGGATACAAAGTTAAATTTGACTTAACATAAGCATGTTTCAAACTATAATTATCAGAGATAATTATTAATTAGAGTAAATACTGAGTCTTAAATTACTGTTGACTCGGATTGACGAACGACTACATCTTCGTTCGAAATGACAAAAACAAAAATATTCACCAAAAACACAGTCAGTCAGTATCTCCTTCACAGTGCACTGGTGCACCATAAAAAATGATCACTGTTTAAAATACAACATGACTGAACGATAATAAAGTAAAATCATGTGACACTCTTGAATTTGAATTGAAGTTAAAGAAAATAATAATTAAAGTGAGTCAGTTTTTAAATGTTGTTGAGTTGAAGGTTGAAACTCAAAATTGAAGGGATGAGGGTGTCACCGTCAGTATGTCACATGTTGGGCGTTAACGGCATTTTGAACTGAAAACCGCCCTTATCACTTAAGAAAGGGCCCTCGTGGATCCCAGCTCTACATATTACTACATTACATTACGTTTGACGTTATTCTGCATGCCATGCCATGAGGAGAATATACATTGTGTTCCTTTGTGATGTTTGTTGACTTGATTTTTTTCCCCTTCTTCTATACTACGATTATTTTATTCCCCGAGAAGAAGAGGACGGAGAGAACTCATGCTTTTTACTGTATGTGATGTGTGAGTGAGAAATACATTCGACGAGACAGGAAGACAGAGAGTCAAGCTTTAACCCTGGAAAGGATAAAAAACAAATCGGTCGTTTCTTGCCCAATAAAATAGGATCAATCCACTTCAATGAAAACTTGGTCATCTCTTACGATGTTGTTGTATCACAAGTGTCATTGTATCGGTTGGTAAGTCCCATATGTCCTACCCTTTTCCTTTCTTGAAACTGTTGTGTGTTGTCATTCGAATTGGTTGTATTCTCTTGCATTGTCCCGTTGAATTTATTATTCTAGCATATACTTACTTACACATCTATTAAACACTGTGTCATGTTCATATGTATTCGAAGCAGAGAAGATTTGTACTCTTTCAAGGTAAAAACATGCCTCATATCTTACTAGTTAGATCATCCATATTTTGGCCCTCATTCGTTTACCTTTCGCTTTTATTATAGAACCAGGCTTTAGGATGCTACCAATATACACAATTTGACTTATGCTGTGAGCAGTAAAAATATTATAGAAAATTTTGCTCATCAGAGATCAGAGTTCTAAATTCTTTTTTAATTTCCACAAACAACTCAGGCAACGTCAGTTCCAGTCAGTGGCACTGAAAATTATATTCTGTAATCTTTACCCTATTCGTAGGCAGGAAAGAGCCAAAGAACTTACTTTTTAGACAACTGTCAAGACCAAAGACGATGGGCAGAGGCGGGTAGGGGTTTCTTACCAAAATTTTAAAGCAGTTATTTGCTGCTATAATAAGAGTTAAGCTTCTTTGTTCGTTCCATTATGAATAGCTATATTATGTGCTTCGGAGAATTTACCTATGAAATAAATTAATTATTTTACGATTCTTCGATTCCATATTACATTACGAGCTATTATAAGGGCTACTTTTCTGCTTTTTTCCTTAAGTTAGTGTATGGCTATATGCATAATATATTGTTGGCATGAGGTTTTTTGTTATTTTTCACATTATTTTAGAATAAAAGGAAATATGCTTTTACTATCTTTTATAAATAAGGACCTTATAACGAAGTCTACTTTTCGTATGCAACGGTTTGTATCAATCACTCAAGGCCCGGATTTTGTAATTCGTATACAAGACTGAACTCAATTTTGCCTAATAACTTTTACTGACAGAGTGAATTAAAAAAATAGCTGTAGATACTCTCCGCGAATGTGGGTCAGATTCACAAATTAATATGTAAAAAGACGCAGTAATCATACTGCACATCGATTCCTGTTCGGTGGACCTTTAAGTTGTACTCCTGCTGGTTATTTAAAAGCTTTTGTCATTCAGGACTCAATTTCCACGACTAACTGTAAGGTGAACTCAAAATATTTGAAAAAATCGGATATTAATTTAATCTTATAGATATAGAGTTACGGGTCAAGTTATCCTATTTTACTTGTAGAACATTTGATTTTAGAAATTTAATATTGTGAAGTATGATTGCGTTTATCAGATTTTATTCGATAGTACATTCATATATTTTATTTCGTTTTATTTACAAGTGGAATGGCGTAGTGAAATTGCCAAATCATAAGAAAATCCAGATGATAATAGACGGATACGTTTTGATATTAAAACAAGCATGAATATATATATACATACTTTACTACTCACAAACTCACAATCAATGGGCTTGTATATTAGTGGATACAATTACATTCAATACACTGAGGAGTTTCAATAATGATATTGGTTTACAAATGTACAGAGTGTCTTTGGATATTATGAAGGTATGAATAAGTGACGTTATTTGACTGTCCGAAAGGAGGGGGTAAATGAAATCGCATTCATTGGTGTCTTCCTCAAAGCTATTATCAGTGCCTTTTGTCCTACACGCAAGAATACAAAAAAATAGACGAGAATGAGCTTCGAGTCTCTCTCTTCTCTTCGTTCAATCTCAAGTTTAAACGAGGTGTTGGTGTTACACGATGATTCTACTACGATACGATGGAAAATAAAATGGAGAAACGAAGCCAATAATTATTATTAATGTCCGGCAAATGAGGTGACTGTGTGGAAAGCTGAAAGATGTTTGTCTTCAACTGTGGTCATTTATCTCTCTCATTACCGTTCACTCATTACTATCACAAAGTTTCAAATGTATTTCTAGTTATATCCAATCAAATGTAAATTTTCAAAACTCTCACTGAGTAATAACCCTTCACATCTTATCTTATTTAACTCTCAGAATTAATGGTGAATGACTATATATGCAGGCATATAGTAGCTCCACACACACGCCGTAGATATAAATATGTAGTCATGCCGTAGTAGCTTTGTAGAATGTTTGTCTAGCCTGTGTTTGTGCCGTGGTCATGTATTGTGTATTTATTTTTGTGTCGATCACAGAAGAGGAACACGGGCGAAAATGAAGGAAAGAAAGAGGCTCCGCAATGTCCTCATCGGTCTGTCTGTACGTACATATAGCTCCTACGGTTACTTGCCTGCACTATGTATATATGTAATAGTAATGGTGAATTCACAATTTGGAATTCACAGTCCAAATCCATGGAAAGTACTGAGGACTGCCTGGTCTCTCTGGTAGTCAATAGGCGATCGTTAATAGCTAGTGAAGCTTCCGTGCGTAGCCTCAGTCGAATATGCTACACCGTGCTGTGTAGTCACTTAACTAGTCAGGAGATGATATAAAGGTATATACAATTTTTTTTTCCTTTCTGTTTATACTCAGCACACATTAATAATTTATATAGATAGATAGACGAGAGGAATGCAAAATCATCAATAAGAGCTGATTAGTTTCGGCTCCTCTGTACGATTGATGTGTCTATTGACGAAGTGAAGATTTTTTCCTCTACTTTACAACTGAAGGAGACAGCGGCTGCTGAGTCTAATTCATGTGTACATCTTTAATGTATAAATAGCTCCTCTGGGCTATCCCAATGATCAGCCGTGTAACTGTTACTATTTGCAACACGCATTAGTTTGATACTTATTTCAATGTTTTTTTATCATCCAGTTGGTTGTATGTATGCACACGCATCACAGCGGCTTATGTAAATTTTATAACGTTTTTGATTATTGTGTTCAGATTTTAATTTTGAATTTTCATCGTTCATTTCTGAATGTGATCACGAATTTGTAGAATTCGAAAAGGTACTTCTACAATTTTTAAGGCTTAAGTTACTCCAACTGTAGTATTTTATATTAAAACAACTGATTTATTTTTAAGCTTTTATCATAATATAGCACCTGTAGTGTATGACACATCCTATATAAGTGTACAGAGATGCAAACCTCCGGCGGGGTTCAGTTCATAGAAGAGAGTAATAATCAGTACGGATGACGAATATAGTATTACATTCATTTTAAATAAAATATTTGACTGTGTAGGCTTTCGGTTATATAGAGAGTAACTCGGAGGCAAAAAGAAATTATGTAAAAGCTCAGTTAATAGCATACAAGGGGGAGTTTGAAAGTGTGTGCATATGCAAATCAGCTAGCACTTGTGCGGAACTCGGCAGCAGCAATTACCTGTTTTTGAGCTGTTCTGGGCTTTCGGGTACTTAAAGTGTCGATTCCGATTGGGTTGCATGAGAAGGAATTCTTCCTGGGCCTTTTACATAAATACTTTCTACACACACACACACACACACAATAAATGTTTTTTTTATCCTTTTTAACTTTCCTAGTGAAGTTCGCCGTTGATCCAGCTGTCTCTGTATAGTATAATGTTTTACTGCTAATGCAATCCTCGGGTATCCAGTCATGAATCTTTGCATCCTTCCACTGCGTTAATCTATTCGTAGTCGAAATCTAATTGTAACTACTACACAACTACAACTACACCCTTGGTCGTTTGATGTATGTACATGACTGGTACTGGGGAAGAGTTGCTGCTGGTGCTGGTATTGAATTGAAATTTTAGGGTTTATATTTACGCTGCTGTATTCCACATAGCCCATAATTTATGCTGGTTCTTTTACCTGTACAAGGGTGCAATGCAGTTTACAAGCAAGTACCTACCTACCTACTTCATGAATATCTGCTATAATATGCTTCAGCAGACTAAACGGAAGATAGGCTCGGTCTGTCTACCTATACAGTCTGTATATATGTATGTCTTCATCTTTGAAGTCCTCTTCTTGTTGAATTAATAGTTAGTTAACTATGTACATTTGAAAATGTGGACATGGTGGTAAGTTAAGTGTTCAAGTTGAAATGTTGACCGTGTAAAGTGTCTTTGCTGGGGTACCGTAGTAGTCCATAATGTATTATGTACCATTGATGATGGTTCAACGTGTAACCCTTAAAGTAGGTAATTTCATGTGTGTAGGTATGCTTGTAGGTGTAGGTTTTAACTTTCAGCTGAAGATGCACCCAAAAGTAGTAGCTATAGAGTTACCAACATGGACACTAGCACAGGAGAACACGACGTACGTATATATAGAGTAGCAGGGTAGCAAGCTCTTAAATGTGCTAAACAGAATGTACACAGGATTGACTTTGAAACAAGTGATCTTTTTCCTGCATCCTCAACGTAAATGGTGAGTAATGCATTGCGTAATATAATAATACAAAGAAGATAAAGACAGAGCCGAAAATGTCTTTGAGCTAACGCAATACATTTATCCTCAAAGACAATATATTATATTAACCACTAGGCTAAAACGAGGTTTCCAAGTTGATTCAATTGTAATGAGATGCTAAATAGAATTTTCTCTTTAGTTGTTAATCTGTACCTTGTACTTGTACATGCGTTGGTTGGTGTTATGTAGAAGATATTCTATTTTCATTTCAATCCTCTTGTACAGCATCATACCGTTCCGAATCTTTTTATTATTTCAGTTGCAGTAAACAAAACGAGTGACCAGTGCAGTGACGTCAATGCACGCGCGTTTGTGAGAGAAGCCAAAAGCCGAAACCAATAATATTTTTTGAATTATCTGCATCGTCAAAAATATTAATTGGAATATATTGCGGGATCCAGTAAATTACATGTTACATTATGGCAAGGTAAAAAATAATATTCAAGTCAAATAATTTGTTGCCTTCCTATTCCTATATATAAAATGTGTTTGTCTTTAATTCTTAAAGAGAAAAATGGAATACTATAAGGATGGACATAGAAGAATACTGCACTCATTGGAATGGCATATTACCTACATTAAATTATCTTTATGCTAATCGTATAAGTATTAACTATAAATTTAAACCACTTGTATCTTGGATTTCAAATGAATGAACTAAAAAAAATCATTTCTAAGTTCTGATCCTGATTTGAATTTTTCAATTAATTTTATATCTAGTTTATTCATCGTTAAATCTCCATAAATTTTTTTAAAAGATTGAAAGGTGATATTAGTGAAGATAAATTGATGACCAAGACCAATTCACTGCAAGTAAAACTATGGATGTTCCCTACGTCGGTCTATGTACCATGCATGCAAGTTGAGTAGGTATGTTCTTGCTGGGTCCTGCTGGTCGTGGCATACAACAAAACTAACATAAGGTGAAGAATATAATGCAGGCGCCAAAATGTGGAATAACCCGTGTAACCCGAGAGGTTTAAGTGCTTCTAATTTTCTGTGTTTTTTTGTGCTCCTTGGACTCTCACTCAGTACTTACAACTTACGCTTAGGATTTAGACCATAAGAACTGTTGACTGTGTGTTTGTATACATACGCATCGTTGTTGAGCGAGCGCGATGAAGGTAAAGCTTTAAAAGTTAAGCACACAAATTTCAATTTACAAAAACAAAACAGGAGAATCTGGATTTTTTTCACGTTGTCTACCTCGTCCTGTGCTTTGGATTGTCTTTCATGTAGGTAAGTCGAAAAGAACATTGTAAGTTGGAACATAAAAGCTCAAGTAATATGAGTTTCTATTGTATGTATTTTGTTTTTGTAGGTATTTTATTGTTGTTACCTCATACTTATGTGCCGTGTGTTCCTCGCATCAACCTCCATCTCATCTTAAAGACAGTAGCTCAATAAGTTATTCGAGAATAAAAGAAAGAAGGGAGTCTGAGTCTATAGTCTCTCTCTCTCTCGCTTTTTCGTGAGAGTTCATTATTCTCGCATTGAGTTATTAGTGAAAACAGGTAGCCCAAAAAGTTGGATGGTTTGCGTGACTCCTTCATAGATTATTGTTGTTGTCGAAACTTCAGAAGTTAATACGATGGGTAATCGACCATTAAGCTCATTAGGTAATCACAATCAGTTGGTTTCGTCGGTAAATTCTTCAAGACTGTCTATACGTTGTTACGTCTGTACATGAAATACATCTATGTTGCTATTATACAGAAGTGTGGACTATAAGACTGACCACTACGTTTCGTCGTCCAGTACGAGAATCTCACTGCAATCGTCCAGCTCTGCGAACAACCAGCTTCTTGTTCACAAGTTTGAGCGCATCCAGTTATCTAATTTTTTTTTCGTGGCATCGCATCGCTTCAGGATTTTTTTTTCTTTTCTCGATTGTACCAACAACATCGTTTACAGATATATACGTCTTACCTAACTTTTATGTTTAGAGTCTATATATCTATAGTTTTAAAGCTGAAACTACTTTGAAATTGAAATAATGAAGAAGCTCAAACTTCAAACTGAAAGCTGTTGGAGTGCTGAGAACAAGTCCCCAGGTATCGCTTGGTCTTGGTCTTGGTTTCACCTTCGTCGACGTTCACTCACTGCCTCATCTGTAATGCTTATATGATGGTACTAGGTTTAATAGTTGTACAAGTGTAGTAGCGGTGACCTGAATATATAGTGTAAAAGTAGTTAGTATATAGTCACTGCTATATGCAGAAATGAGGATGGTACATTATGTATAATATCGCCGACCAATGCTACTAATACTTAATACAGATAAGTGTACACAAAAAATACTAAGGGTTTGAAGGGATAGATAAAACTAAAATACTTGCTAGCGCCAGATACTAATTGTAATCGTAATCTGCTACGAACAGCTCAAAGATATTCGCATCATCTCATGTAATACAAAGTACACAAGCTAAAACATTATTTTAATGGATCAAACGTGCCTTCTCTCCTTACCATTAATCCTTGTGCTATCAATTTACCAATCATCAGCTATATATTTCTCTCCTTTGAGACCCTTTTTTTTAAGCTCCTGTGTGTGTACATTGTAACTAAAGACAACATTCAAGTGTGTGTAAACGAGGAGACTCAGAAGGATGACATTTTTCTCAGCTTTGTACTTTGTCCCATATGTCGATTAGGAGATGATTTCTAATCCAAATTATGAATTATTGAGTTTCACTCGTAAGTACTTGTAGTGTACAACAACGTCTAGAATGATTACTATCATACTCGCTAGTATTAGTATTTAGCATCGTTTTTATTCTCGGAAGTTTTCCGGATTTGGGTTCGAACACTGTAGTCTGTGATTGTGGTTATACATACAATATATAAATTGTATTTACGTATTTATTTTTACATAAAAAGTTACTTATTATGCGGCGTAATTAAAATCATAATCTTTGTTAGCTATACTTATGTATACCATTGTAAAGATTGAACCATTAACATTTATATACCTATGCCACTATTCGCATGTCAGCGTATATATGAATAGCTAGTACTTTGAGTATATGTATGTCAATGTCGGTCGCCACGTCGGTCGGTCGGTCGGTCGGTTCGTGTAGGCAGTGTAGGCACAAAAGCTTTCTCACAATAATGCAATGAATGAGGCTTTTAGTCCCTTACAACTCTTTCTCCTCATAGTTGATTACGATTGGAATTTGAGCAATCAAGCTCACAAACACTAACAAAACATGTCATTAAATCACAGAGGCTATAAAGCATTTTGCATGTATATATGCGCACACATTCAATAAGTTGATATGTAATTCAAGAGACGTAGTTTCAAATAGCATCAACATCCACGTCATGGTTGGTATGTGTACATAGATGTATGGGCACATAATATGTTGTATAGGATTTTATAGATGGCAAACTCGTCTTCATTGTCGTCACTTGAATGTGTGAATTAAGAGTGTTCATAAGGGTTGAGATGAGGGAGACGACGGCCACGACGACGTAGACGAAGAAGCATGACAAGTAAAGTAGGAGGAACTTACTCAGAAATCATTTACGATTTTTTTCATTTGCTGACATCGATTCTGATTCTAGAATCTAAAGCATCATAAATAATGGAATTAAAGAGAAAAGGACGAATAGGGAATTATTTTACATTGGATTTCACTTACGGCGAGCCGCTTCAAAATCATGGGAGGACATATTATACATACGTGTGTAGGAATATGACTATGGGACTCCTCAGTTTTACAAACAAGCATATATTTTTACGTATGCTTTGTGTCTATAAAACTGAGCAATGAGTGACCATAAGATACTATGCACGTCATCTTTATCTGTGTGTGTGGACTGTGGAGCTATTTTTTTAAAGTTTAGCTTGCATTGGCATAATAATAATAATATGTCTTCATAATAAGAAAGAATAAGGAGTTGCATATATTAGCCTCTAATGTATAGCATATATACGCTTTGTACAGACCATAGTCTCAACCTTTATTGTCATATAAAATAGATAAATGTAAAATAGAGTGAAGAGGGCTGCGGTTTGGAATTGAAATTGTTTGGGGGATGGTGGACATGTTGGTGGATGCACCAGTAGTGGCGTGGATTTATTGTCACTATTGTCACCTGCTGTTTCACGTGTGAATTGTGATTGCAATCTCATTGGAGTGACGCCATTTCAGCCATTTGCCTGTCTCTCTCCGTCCTCTCTTCCCTAGGCAGAAATCCAAATCCACGACACACTTTAAATTTCTATACGTATAATATAGTATTCTCTTCAAATGTTTCCTCAACCCATCCGTTAGCCGTCCAGACATTTTGCTTGGGCTGTTCTGGAACTTATTCTACGAATACTAAAACAAATGTAGGCAGGTAACAACGCCACGACATTTTATAGTTTACTACACCTGTACCTCCCCATAGATATACATTTTAACCACAATAATATGTATTATGTGCACATAGACTATATACATATTCCTGAAGGTTGTTTCTGTTGTTCCGCGCTTTTTTCAGCCCTTCCACTTGTGTGAGTCAGTCATATGACATGGCGAGGGATGGCATAGGACTCAAGCTACATAAGGATAGACGCACCCATGATACATCAGTTGATTCTAGATTATCGAGATACTATTATTTTTATTATTACCTAGGGATTCTCTGTAAATTCGAATTGTCTACATACAGAAGGGACCAGAGAGCCGTTTTCCAATTCCATTTTCATTTTTCCATTTTCAAAACGGACAGTACGGACTGAGTATTGAGGATAGTTTGTATGTACATACACATAATTTAATACAACAGAGTATCGTCGTGATACAGAGGTTTCTCAAAAAACGAATTGTAACAATTTATGACCAAGATTTATACAGAGTTGAATTTCCTTTAAGAGCGTTGATGGTGATGTCTTTCTGATGTAAAACAAATCAGAAACCAGAATCTCGTCAACATCCGACCAGTAGTAGTCAGGAGCTTGTACTTTTCATGCAGTGATAGGTTCACCATCTTCATCTTGGCCTTGGCTGGATTTTGGATACCTATAGTGTTTTATTGCTTTACTTTTCACGTCTACGTTAAATGTATGTTGTCAGAGTCCAAATTCAAGTGTACAGAGTACGCAGATATTGACACAGCATCAGATACTATCACCATCATTACACTGTACGCGAGATCCACTTTTATTTATACCCAACCCATAACACTAATTACGAATAAATGTAACTTGTACATTATACTTTAGACTTTACGGTTTTAAGGTAGAGTGGAGTGGTACTATTGATTTACGTTACTGATAAGTTATAAAAAATATAAAAATACTTTGCTCCTGTCCTCATAATATAATACACTTTATAACTAAGTAAATGCTATTAATTAATTAAATGGGATTTAAAATTGAAGATCCGCCAAACACTTTCAAAATGTTTCATACATATGTATATTACGTTTGGTCGCGTACAATTTACGCTGTAGTTATGTACAACATATGATAAAAGACGTTAGGAATTCAATGCATAATGAATAACTGGTAAAGTTCGAGTGTATAAAATTCCGATTTGCCCTGTCCTGTGGTTTCCGTCTCCACTCTGACTTTTTGAGTCCATCCGTTGAGAAACGGATTGGTCACGCCGCGGGTACAAGAAAGGTGAAGGCTTAAATCATTACTTAAGATTAGTCTACAATGTATTCTGCGTTTCTCTATAATCATATCGTATGTACCAAGTAAGTTACAAGTCTCGTCTTCAACCGAAATAGGTACATATCCTACCTACCAGTACCTACCTACCTACCACCATGAACCAAGTGTGTGGCTGGAGCGTATTGTAATTCTTGAACAACCATGAAGTCTTGTACAAACTCCAAGCGCTAATGATCTCCGGAACTTATTGTGTACATGAAAAATAGCTAGCTTTTAGATTTAATAAACCTTGAGTTAAATACATATAGTTGGGAGATGAACAGGAAATTAGGGACTTAGCTTTTAATTGAATTTTCGTGATATTTTTGTTTTAGGTGTATATAGTGCCGCTTGCCGATGCTGAGATTAGAACCCTATAGCCGTCAATACTTCTACATTTGTGAGGAACATTCGTTGAGCTAATCAAACTTGGGACTTGAGAGTACATTAGTTTGGAAAGGGTATAGAAGGAGGAAGAGTTAATGAAGGAAGAAATGAGATGAAGAATCTTATATTTCAATTAAAATCATGAGCAGATATCAAGATCTGGAGAAAATGAAAATTAACATGAGAGAGCAGTGTGCTCATAAGAATTAATTATAATTTTTCTTCCCCCGCCCTAATGAAAGGCTGAACATGGAATTGAAATTAAAACCACAAATTTTTATAGTACATAATAATTTATACTTCTATTAATGTGTTCTCATAATATTACAAGAATAGAAAATTGAGAAAATCTTACGTTAGATTAGGTAGCTTCGAGACTTTCAAACGAAATAATAATGAGCACCACTCCTGGTATATAATACTAACCTACCAACAATTTCATATTGTGCAAGACGAGTATATGAATGTTTACTCTATGTATTCGTATAAGTGGAACTAGAAGTAGAACAAGTACCAACCAACCTAGCTAGAACTTTAACCTAGAAATATGAAGCGAAAAAAAAGGAGAAAGAAAATGAGCAAAATTCCCGAGATAATGTCTACTCGTGTAAATTAACCAAGTCCACGGAGAAAAGAAGAGAAAATGTTGAGAAGAACTTTGCGTTATATACTCCCCATTACATTAGGAGATCCAGGCCATCCCAATTTCAAATCTACCCATTCAGGTGATTAAAACTTGTTCGTCTAACTTCAACTTCCGTTTTCTTTCTTTCATTAATTAGAGCTCAAGCATGTGTACGTACACGGAGGTATGCATGAATGTGAGTTACATATATTCGTACTACTTATTTATACACTAGAGACCAGTAGACCAGGTCGTCTACAATGATAAGTATATAGAGTAGCTTATAGGAGTGAGACTCCGTCCGTGTGCATACATCTATGTAGTAGTTACCTTTTACATAATCATATATTACAGCACGTTGTCTCAAGTACAAGGATTCATAGAAATGGAAAAGAAAAGCTAAAGCTAGAGCTTCCTGGTTAAGGATATTAATTTTTCATATTCCCTTGGTCTTTCCTTTTTCTTCCCTATGGTGATATGGCATGGCCTTGCCTTATGATATTATGAGAAGATCTGGGGGAACCAAATATTTAAAGTTTTTACCACATCTATACGGAGAAAGAGAAACTTCATTTCCCTCTACATAAACCGAGACATTCGTTAATGAAGTTAGTAGAGTAGAAAATGGTTACTGACTGTTGCTACTTTACGTACGTAATATCTTCGTGCTTATTCCTCCTATTTCTTTCAAAGAAAATGAGAAAAGCGGGCAGTGCCACTGCCAGTGGGCTGCAAGCAGGAAAAAAACCACAATTGGAGATAAAGTTTGCCAACATTATTTTGCATTCACTCTATATTTATATGTAACTATGTACCTATGTACTATCTTCGTTTCGTATTTCAGTTTCAAAGTAAGTGCTACATAGTGCTGGCCGAGGGTGAAAAAATAAAAATACACCTTTAAAAGTTGCATGCACTCCACATTACAATTTGGAATGGATTAGTTTTTAATCCGAAATCTAAATCCATCTCGCTTACTATATTAAAACTTCCTTTACCTTAGTCATAATTTTAGCTTACTATAGTATATATGCGTATGCTGCACTCTTGGTTTTGTGCATCGTCCAAGTTCAACAAAGTACAATCAGCTGGGCTCTCAAGCTTTCAAGTTTAGTTAGTTTTCAACTCTACAGCTACATACATACTTTTGGTACTATGATATGCATCACTTTTATACTTCACGTACAAAACAAATGGTGCAACAAATGTTGGCTGTTGACTCTTGAAATTGGTACAGCGTGTAAATCTGTAATCTTAAATGTCAAATCCAATAAAATAAAGCTGAGGCAAAGTGTACTTAACTGGAGCAGGGAGTAACAAAAGCAAGCAATAAAATTTACAAAACTATAAATTATTGTCTCGTTTTTCACAATGGATGTGGCGGTTAGATTGCCTCGAGTAAATTTAAATGACATGACTCAGGCTAACTATCGGAGACTGTGAGCTGAATTCATGAGATTTTCGCAGGTGTTGGGTTTATGTGTGTAGCTCTCATAGTTCAGCCAGTTCAAGACTGTTTTCAAGAAATATAGACTCTAACATTATTATTATTATTTCTTATAATGCTCACTCATCCCAGTGTACGTTCAGCCCTCCTCTGTAATTCTGTAATGTTTTGCTTATCATAAAATTGTAAAGACAGTTTTTATTGTATTAATTTAAAACATGGGAAAATAATATTTCATGCTTTACCAAGAACCACGACTCTCAAGACTGGAGAGAACTATCCAGATTTCATTTTCTCTTCTCAGCACAGACATTGCCAGTAAGGCACAATAAGACATACGCAGTAGGCACACTAACTGAGGGCAGAGACTGCGACTGCTACACTTAATATTATTAAGATGAACTGTTAGGGATGGAAAATATATAACAACTTTTATTACTTTCAACTTTGGTCTTTCTTGTGGATCCTATGCACTGACAATGAGTGTAAAGAAATGACTTTGTTAACGAGAATAAGTTGCATATACCACGTAGCATTATGTATTATTTCCTCAGACTCGTAGGTTTGTCTCTAATTTGTTCAGCACAAATTTTATATAGGAATGAGAGTCCTGTAGAGATAAAATTTATTTCTTGTGAATATTGCCTTGTAACTTGGAACCGTGTGCGTCGAGTGATTTTTTCTTCAAGAGTGTCTACGAGTCTAACAGAGTTCTAGAGCTTGAGAGTGAGAAAAAGTGGAAGAAGGAGGAGAAAAGGTGTGCGATATAAATCGAGGGTTTATCAGGTGTACACAGAACATAACAACACACACACACACACCACAAAGGATGAAATAAGAGTCAATTTTTCATCGGGAAATGTCGAGCGCTGCTTTATATATATGTGGACAATAAACTATAGCTATAGGCGTCTTAGGAAGGTTAATGGTAGATCGAAAAACCCATATAGCACCAAGAATACAATATAAGCGTAATACGCCCTTATTTAGCTAAAATGCACTTCCATTATGTCAATGTGCCAAAGAGTTGTAGAGGAAAGGACGGCATGGTAAGGCCGGGCAAGGAAAGATTGCATTGCATTATTTTGTGTAGGCTTGCATGTGGAGATCCAGCTCTTCTGTGACTGTGGTCGCGTCTGTCTGGTGCTGGTACTGGTATGGTTCTCTCGGACTGCGACTGATGAAGTTCAGATTGGGACCGCAGACCACCCGGTAAATCTCACACCTGTGTGTTCACACGAGCCTCATTGACATATCATACATGTTGACCTTTCTATTAATTCACTCTTTGTGCAGGAAATGGACGGACGGACGAGAGGCAGTGGCGGGGCGGAATAAATATGTGAACATTCCTTCCCCGAATTCTATTCAACCAACTTGTGTGTATATATCGTCATGAACCTATGTTTCGATTTTTCTACGTGTGCTATATTTATAATTTCTCTAGACGTAAGTATTTTAAATCCTATTTTTATTATTATTTCATAATAACTTATTTGAGTTTCAGCTTGTATTTCATGATAACTATAACTTTTACTACAGGCAATGGAGCAAATGAGAAAGAAGTAGGAATTTTGGTCAAGTTCCATTTTTGAATATTTTGAAATAATGCTGTAGTTAATTGTATCTGTATTCATTCAATATTCATGAAGATTTTACAACTTCCGGTGTTAATTGCTATAGACATGTAGTAGGTACTTAAAATTTATGTAAATTTATAAATGATCGTATACTACTGTGTGCTCTTAGAATTGAGAAGTTCTGCAGTAGAATTGAATTGAATTAACCAAAGAACTTATCTTTAAACAGGGCTGGTATACATTTAAGTTATTCAAAAATATGATGACTCACTGCATAATGTAGTATGTAGCTGTAATGGTTAATTCACTGCAGTGATAAATACATTATAATAACTATCGATGGAAACCTTTACGACCATTTTCTATATACATAGCCAAACCCAATGCAACGTTGATGTTATATTGTACACATCAAACAAAACACACTGTGGTCGTACATACAAGGAAACAAGTCCAGGAGATCAAGTCTCAGACATTTTTTGATAGAAAACAGAAAAGACGTTCACGCTCCTCATAAAGACTAAATAATAGAAGTGAGTACAAGAAATCCATAGCTAACGTCTAACGATAACGATGAGGCATAGAAGCCATATAACAGTCAGCGAAAGAGCCCTACAGTCAACAGTGGTGAGCGAGCAGACAGCCAATAATCCAACAACATCCCAACTGAAAAGTTCTTTTAAGGAATTGACATCCATGTCACTCATTCAAAGTACTAAAACATGTCTACTTATTAACGCCAACATTTAAATTTAAGCAGGTTGTCCATGTCAGACGGTAAACTGCAGTATATTTCATGTTTTCCATCCTACGCAAAAATAAAGTCGGCAAAATTAAATTAAAGGTTCATGCATGGATTCCCTGACATCGCTCATTTTATTGGATTTTTTCTCTCCACATTTTACCTTATATGTGAGGAGGGGAAACGAAAAACGTTTCTATTAAGTAACATACCGAGGAGACGTCGAGAGCTTTGGAGATGTGACTATTACCTAGGTGATGCTGATTGCCGGCAGTACTGTGCTGTAGAGGGAGAGGGGCACGACGTCGAGATAAATAGGGATATGGGAATATATTATTATAATTATACGCATCTTTGAAATCTTGACGAATGCAATTTCATTTTCATCTCTATTTAATTATTAGTATCAGTCATAATACTAAAACATTGGCTGAGTATCATCATTATTATCATCATCATTATTATTTTAAATAAGGGTTCTCGAGAAAAGAAGGCGACGACCACGACACGTATGCATATTCCTGCAGTGCGCATAGATTTTCTGCAAACACTTTTTGATTTTAATAGACCTCTTTATTATGGTTATTGTAGTGTTTTAATATAGTGTAGATAGCTTCATTATATGATAAAATTTTTATTTATGACCACAAAGTATTTTATGATGAGATTATTCCAAGACATTTACAATACTTGCATTTTCATCGTTTTTTGGTTCTTGCTTGGAACTACTCAAAAAAACAGTCAGATGGTTGGTGGAGTTGAACCATCTAATTGCATATTGTGCGCTGTCCCTGTCAGTACACAGAGATGCATACTTTACTATGACTATAATCATAAGTGGGAATTGTTCGTTACGTGAATGTTTCTGCCGCGCTATATTTTCATGTTTTGCATTATCTCAGACCATCCAGGTAATGACAAAGCCAATGTAGGTACATATATGTATCTTCAAGAGATAGTAATAATGCTAATGAAATTATGAACAAAAATGGTATTCAGAATCACATTAAAATTCTTTGAGCTCTAAAACTTGCCGATTCTACAACCAAGATTAAGGTACAAGAACCGCAAGAAACTGCATTCTATATTAGTTTCGACGCAAGCACAAAAGAACATTTGAATTATTTATAAACTTGTATCCTACAAGTTTTATCTGGTAAATTGTAATTGCCATACATATTGTTCTGTTGGAGCGGATGTACTCCATGTTCTATAATTTGGCATTTTCCGATTTTCGTAGGACTTACATTATAGTATGCATATGTCTTTGCACACAATCTTAAAGTGTAAAGTTCCACTAGATGTTTCTTGAATAAGGTTAAGTATTAACAACGTGAAAAGGCAATAATTATACTATAGGTTTATACCGCCTGCCTAGTTTAATAAAATCTCATAAATATATTTTGCAGTGCTAAAAATATAAAATTACATTCTTTATTCTTACATCTGACATTGTCATAGTTTAATAACTTATACTCCTATCGGTAAAAACGACGCTAGGCAGTTGTCGCTTGTCCGTGTGGTTCGTGGTTGCCATGAATAATAATGGCATCAAATGGAGCCATTGAGAGGACAGTGCTCTCACGTCACAGGTGTGAGTGGGTGGGCTCTTTGAAACATTTTCAATAGTCCTCGTCTTCGTCTTCTCGCCTCGTGGACGGACGATGACGACAAATACAAACACCTAAATGTCTTTTCAAGTGCACAACACATCAGTTCAGTCTTTGAAATACATTAATTTTTTTAATGGGTAAATATTAGCCATGCTTACATTTTTACTGCTTGAACGAGTTTCACACGTGGAACTGGGGAGCTGACAATTTTATGGGAAGCTTATTAATAAGTCAGCTCTCTGTTGGTTTGCTTTTTACTTGACTTTCGTCTTGGTAGTGGTGGTGTAAGTGTAAAAGAGTTCTTGATTCTTGAAGCTGTGCAATCAGAAGGTATATTGCCACTACATGGAATATACTGCATGGCCTGGACTAGCTATCATTAACCTTAATATTAATATGAAGTTCTATATAAAAGTCTTATATAGTATTGGCTTAGCTTATTGCATATGGTATTTATATTGTAGTACATATGGTGTACTTGGGTCTTGAGTCTTGGGATTTGGATATTTGGAATTCCTGATTGGAGATTTTATCTTTTTTGCCCTATGAATTGAAGTTGAACTGGGAGCCGCAGTATAGTAGTCATTAGTTATTAGACTCATAGTGTTTTTTTCGTGTTAGTACTTCATGTTAGTTTAGTCATGTCCGTTCTTAAAGATGTACAATGTTGACTGCACAATTTTATACACTGCCAACTGCTGGAATACGCTCCCCTGTGTCATTGCTATATTGGTAATTTGTATTTTTCATTTGACTACTAGCAACTATTGACTGTTGACTATTCCAACTGCTTCATAAATTCTTGACATAAAAAATGATGACGTGGCGTATGATCATATGAATATCATTTCTTATTTCTCGTTAGCTGTATCACTGTTCGAGATCATTAACCACCAAAGCCCATTCATTTGCCTTTGTCACAATTGAAATTTGAAATCGCAGACTCTACAGGCTCTACAAGACTCTGACCAGGCGCAAGGCGATGACGGGATACGACACAAGGGAAGAGAGGAAAAACGTGAGAGTTTTTTTCTGTTTTTAGCCATTAATTATTTATGCTGTTGCTTTTTCCCATGTACTACCAATGAACCTGATCATTCCTATTTATTATAATATTAACATGTAGCTCGAGGTACACTACAGAAAAGTAAATTTTTTATAAATGAAACTGTTGTCTGATAAATGGCTGATAATACGATAGTGAACCTTAAAATAGTCGTTTCAAATGCAGCTGTTTGTCCGCATAATGAATGGAAAATTATATTGTATGACTATGACTATTAGATAGAAACGGTGTAGAAAGTCATGAGATTTTCACACTACACCTTGAAATTATTATAAAATAATCCGCCCTTTACATCTCATTGCTCTCTGTCTCTCTCTCTTCATGTTTCTGGATGTCGATGTCAGTCGTGGCGGATGTTCTGTGAGTTATTGTTGAATAATGTAATTATCAATTAACATTTTCTGGGAACCGCATTCACGGGAGAGATGTTTGAACACCGCATCGGAGTTTTATTCGTTTTATTAATGGCGTTAATAGAAATGCATAGGAGACCTTGAAGTCATTGTTGTAAGCGCTGTTTGCTAAAGTGCTCGTATAATATTATGTGCTCGCTGAATGTACCTTGTTGTAAGCGGGTGCCAGCAGAGAGTTGGTTTTGAGTTTTAATTTTCTGATTTTTTAAGAATGAAATTGTTGGACTGTGTAAACATTCACTATTTCAACTCCAATTCCAGCCTAGTTAGCGTATTACAGTTCGCATTATTATTTCTTTGTCTCTGTCTTCATTGCTTGCTTGAATTAATGAACTGTCACTCCAAGGCTGGGAAAGCGAAATTGTAGTTGAAGTAAGTAACAGAAATAGCTTTTGAGCGCTATATTCTACAATTGGGTTAATTTAAAAATTTAAATTGTTAAAAGAAAAGAAAGAGTCAAAAGCTATCCAGTCGGCTCTCATGACTATCAAAGTTGTCTATAGTATGAGCCTATAAGCTGAACAGAAAAAAAGCATGACTTCCACTTCGTGGTAACGAGTTTTCATTGCTGACGTTGCGCTGTCAGGACTATGCAGATAGAGTATATGTTTGGAGAGGAGACTGTAGATATGCATAAATACATTTTAATAATATATTCTTCGTCCCTCTATATTTTTCAATTTCAAAGGATTTCAAAGACTGCAAGGTTAAAGGGAACCTGCACCAGCTAATACCATCAAATGGTATGAAACTTATTACAAGATTATGACGAGCTAGTCAGCTATAGTGATGTTCTATATTACACATACAGATATACCGAAGGACGGAGACGACGGAGTTATCAGATGTTGAGAGATTTCCTAGAATCTGCATCTGCATGCAGTTAGAGACGAGAGCAGAGAAATGTGTAGACTGTATGGGCAGCACATGTAAATATGTAAAATGTTTCTATGATCAATATAATCCTACTTATGTAGGATAAGTACTATGACTATAATCACGAGCCGTGAGGTGAGCAGGAATACATTTTCTGTGATTTACAGAATATGAATAATGAAGTGGAAATTTCATTTATGGAAACTTGTCTCAAATCTTTTCTTCATCTTTTACATGCTTCCAACTCCAACCTTTATTTAAGAAAGCAAAAGTCAGAACTCAGAAACTCAGAACATCATACAAAAAGGTGAGTGGAAGATATAGCAAGGAGTCCCTCCACTCATTGTCAGCTTTTACATGTTCTGCCTCAGTCTTTATTCCTAACTCAGATCTTTGATCTCCCATCATACTTCCATCTGCATCTGAGTCCATCCTTTGTGCTTGACTCTCGTTCTGAATTCATCGTTATCAAGTTTTTTCCTCTTCTTTTCCTTTCGTTGCTCCTTAAGATTGCATCGTTACTATTATATACATACAAAAGACGTAACGATACGTTTCTACAGTTGTGCCTCAAGATAAAATGGTACATTACTTTAAAATTAAATTTAAAGGGGCAAACAGGAACCGCCTGAGATGATCCTAACACCTTTAAATAGTTAAAGCTGAACTTTTCGAACACATGTTGACTTGATACATAATTCTTTCTTATGTAGTTATATTTTTGTGTGTACTAACAATCATTGTAACCCTTTAACTTTAACTTACTACACCCCGATTTAAATCCTAGAAAACCAAGTATTTCGTTTCGTGATGGACATCCAATCATTTTCTCAACATTTCTGACCTTCGAAGTACACCTAGATTTTAAAAGTTGTTCGTCCATAAGTATCCTGTTAGTTTTTTTTATCAGTCTAAATTTTTATGATGTGCTCCTTTAATGCAAATTATATGTAAATTGTAACTTACATACCTATTGTTATATATTAATCCTCGTTTGAATTAATTACATAATTTCATTCAAATTCAAACAACACTCTGTAGTCTGTAGAAGCTGGTGTAGAGACTGCAGTGCATAGAATCATGAAATAAGTATTAGCAAATGCTTCCTTTGAGACTGCCTTGAGTCAAAGTCAAAACTTTCTGAACGTCTGTCTGTGTGGAAGCAATAGGAAAGTGTCAAAATCAAAACCGAATAATATATCATAAGCTCATAAAGTTCCTGCTTCAAACTTGAGCTCCCTATAAAAAAAATTTGAATAAAAAACTAAACTCAAAGATTTTGACTCGTAACCTGTGCCCGCCACGCGTCTGGATCGGAATCTGAATTGTAGGTAGTAGTAGTGGGTTCCTAAGCTAAAGTACAACTTCTCTCTGAGTACCTGTAGGCTACCATATTCCATGCATCACTCATTGTTGTCATATTTGAAGACGATAGGCTGCTTGAGCCAGACAACTTTTTGGTTTTTAGCTATGTGTACTGCACGGTAAGATACGACGGTGTTCATAGCACTTACGTGCAAGTATCTGTACAATAGCTTAAAGTCCTACCCCTTCAAGATTCAAAAACTTTGAATTCGATGAGAATTATTTTCATATTTATATTTTACCATGTCCTATCCGTCACAAAATAATATCCCTCCAGCCATTTGTACTATAAAGAAAATTCAGGGATTTCAACCTACAGACACTTTACATCCAGGAATTAATTATACGTTACCTCTAGCTTCTCGCTCGTCATGTTTTACCCAGGGATTGGAGGACTTACCGTTTGACAAATACCTTTGATTGCTTGCATAAATTAAAGGTGTGCATTAATATACATACCAACACCAACTATACTACACTCATTGTTGAGATACATACCTTTTTCTTAGTTTTAATTCCATAGGTATTGGTATTGTTTTACACCAGACGTTAATCCAAGTCCTGGCCCAAACGTCGCATACTGATACTGGTACTGAACTTTTGAATAATCCACAATACGTGTTGTATACGACGCTACACAGCCTTGTCGATCTAGTACGTAGTCTGCTTTAACACCTCTAAATTAATTTGTATGCTACACGACAAATAAGACGAAAAAAATGTTTGTATAATTTAAAATAATTGTTAACACAAAATTGTTGTGTTTGTGAATCAAAATATATTATGCAAGGGTAAATGGATAAGTAGTCATTCATAGAAAAAGTTGGAATAAAGTATAGGTGTAATGTCATTGAGCTTTTCTATATTCTCAAGTACAATTACGTTCAAAAAATACTATGCAGCAACCGCAGCAAGTACCAGTATTTGCTTATATCACATGCTATCAGTGGAGTAAACAGCGGAATGAAATTTGATCTTTGCTAACGTTGTGTGAATTAATTTATCTTCAACTCCAATGTAGGTAGCTCAACTCCTTCAGTCCCACAGAAACAGAGCCTTATAGTGTTAGTATGTACACTTTACATATTAACACTTTAGGCGCATATGTATGTACCCAAAGGGTGAAGATTGTATAAAATATTACAGGAATCCTGGGTTTTGATATCGAAAATAATAGTTTTTAAACTACCTATAGTAGTACCTAAAGTACGGGTATAGCTAATATTTGGTAGATTTCAGTGGGGAGTTGAGTGGTTTGTGAGACAAAAGTTGGCAAAAACAAAGTTGCTCTCTGACAAAGAGTGACTCGAACGTGTTTTCATTTGTGTAAATGCTCTGACTATAAAAATTTGTTCCTGTCAGTATTGTCAGTGGACGTAACCCAAGAGAAATCAGGACAGTGAAAACTCCTAGCTGAGTTCACTATATGATTAATCAACTGGCTTTAGCTTTAAACTTCGATTAAGCTAAACGGAGATAAGTACATACAAGGGACCAAGGAAAGTCGCTTTTTTTCTGTCTGGGTCTGGGCCTGGAAGTTACATATTTATATATATAAATTATTTCTATCTCCGACGGTGGCCTCTCCGGTTGCAAATGGGCCATTTTTTCTGTAGCTTACACAAAACTCTATTTTTTGTCTCCATCACTTTTTTTCATACCCAATATTACGACTAACTAACGATACTAATTTTCGGTATCCTTGTTGGAAGTTCAAAGTCAAAGTCAACATACTACTACGCTACGGCAGATAGCACTACTAAAAACGACTTTGTTTACTAATTCGTAGTCGTAATCCGTAATCGTAAAAGAATGGCCATGTAGAAACTTGTTGATTACAGTGATAATGTTTTATACATTATGACTAAATTATACCAAGCCATATAATTCATTTTCCGTAAAATTACATATAGTAATAAATTAAGTAGTCTGAATGTAGTTAATACAACAAGACACCCTAATAAAGCAGTTGATATTATATCATATAGTGGATTGAGTTAACACTTCAAGGGCAGATCGTCCTACAGTAAGTTAGTAAAGTAGCTGTAGGTATCAAGTTAGAGCAATCTCTGTACTTTACTCATAATAATGTATAGAAAATCAATACAAATTATACATGGAAATACATATGTACGTGTTACACCCAAGAGTAGAAGCCTGTTATAAGAAAGGGGTGATATAGAGGAAAGCAGAAGCCGCCTGTTTGACAAATATGATAAAAGGAAAAGTAGTGTAACTGAAGCTGCCGTTGTCGTTTATCCGTAAATAAATCCATCACTTTCACACACACACACAAGAGGAAATATTGTAAGTACACAACATTATTTGTATTATCTAAGCGATGATAAAAAGGTAGGCTTGGGAGAAGGAAAAAAAAAGGGTTTCGAAGCCAAATTTGGTGCCGACAATATGATGTAAACTGATACTATTGAGTCCTTTAAGTGTGTGTGAACAAATATCACCGTTACGGGCACGTGCTCACTCCACACATATATAGAATAGAAACGTCAAGTCAGTTAGTAGTAGTAAGGAAAAGAATACCTGAGTCGTCTCATCAGAAAAATGTATTAAGGTTACCTACCTACCTACCTACCTAAAAGATGCCAACAGACCTTACATATACAGAGACCGTTTCCCTCTCTTGTTTGTCTGCGGTCTGTGTGTTCGGTTCTATTTTCTATATTGGGTCCGCGTCCTGTTATGTTGTGTGAAGCGTGTTGTGGACCGTGTGTAGTGCCCACAAACACAGCTGACACATCAATTGAATGCATTCCTCTGGATTCCTCTCTCATCGTCTTTGGGTCTTGACGAGAGGTTTGAGAGAGAGCTCCTTCCTAATGTCTTTAGCGTTTATAGTTAGAGTTTGAGTTTGAAACCAACATTAATTTGACGACTCCATATAAAGAAATCACTGACAAAAAACTGCGTTTGGCCTATATAGCCTCTATGTCAAAGGAGGAAATCCGCCTTATATGGTGTCAAAGGGAAGGGAAGGGGAGAAGAAAAAAAGTAAAATGAACCTTTTGAATCTTGAGTTTGGTTAGATTAACGTCCCATGCCATGTCATGTACTTATTGGGTTTTCATTTTCATTTTCGTCTTTCATGTGTCAGAGTGAGCAAAGAGTAGCCCCGTGTATGTTTGTGTGTGTATTTGTATTTGTATTCTCTGTATCCGTATTATCGTCTTGACTATTCCTTTACCATTACTCTGCCTGTCCGCATTCAATTTCCATTTCAAATCCAACCTCAAGTTTAAAGTCTTAGTACTTCTATTATTTACCATGCACAATACCAGGTCTTACTTACGTACAACATACAAGATACCAAATCATATTTATATAATCAAGTAGTAGTAGTAGTAGTAAAAACTTTTGTAATATAAAAGCTGAACACGTTCATAATTGACTCCTTATAAATCTCTGGATACCATTCATGGAAAAATTGCAGTTTTTTTTGTGTACGCATTGAGTCTCTATGAGGCTGCACATGCAACAACATTTCTTTTTAGGAATTAAATTGCAGTTTCTTTTTACACTTCGCACTCACTCATTTACTCATCTATGTTTCCTCACATGAGGACTATTATGCAGTTTTACTGTTATTACTCCCGTACTGTAGTGATGCATCTTGATACCTTATTGGAAATATCGTACCTAGGCCAACGTGTCAATCAAGTCTTAAATAATATGTTAATCCCTTGACTCAATTTGGATCTACTGTTCTCAGGCAACATGTTCAAAAAGGATTTTATTTACATTTGCATTTCCTTTCGTACATTTTCCTATTAGAGTGTACGTACTACCAAAATGCGTAAACTACATAATACACTATGGATATTATTGCAGAAGCAACTTCCACTAATTCTTAAAACTACAAATGCGTATCATGACTTTTATAGACATTACAAATGTGTACATATGGTCATAGTTTTTTATGAGTGCAAGTTCATAGTATTACTTAAATAAAAAGTGCACGAATACACTAGACATATAGATGGATGGTTGTATTCATTTCTTTATTGGACGCTGTTTAACTTTAATAGCGATTCAATAATGCAAAAGGCCTACAACTACAACCACAGAAACGATGGATGGCTCTCATCGTATATGTAGACTGTCTGCCTGTAGTACTTATCTCTTTACCTAAAGGTTTTTTTAGTATTATTGTAGGTACGCGCTGACAAGCTAATCTCTTAAAAAGTTTAAATGTTCAAATATTTGTGCAGTTAAGGACTTAAAAGGATATGAAAACATCGTAATGACCACCTAATTAAACTTTGCTATCAGAAGAAACCATGATAGCTATGAAACTGTGAGAAATAAATGATAACTGCGTTATAGCTTTGTTCAAGATAATTTAGCAAGAATAAAATGGCCAGAGGAAAAAAAAGTACACACCTACCACAAATGACTGGGCTGAGCGAGTGTGAGCATTGGTCCTTCCCTAAAATTCCAATATCTTTAAATGATGTTGCTCTGTCTTGTCTTGCTTGTACTCTCTGCTCTGTGCTGTGTACTGTACACACGCAGTTTGTGATGGTTGTGGTTTGCACTTGGAAACTCTCATAGTACATTGTGGTTTCATAGCTTTTGCATCGTCTCTCCCAACTCCTGATGCATGCACTATAACATACTGGCACAGCAAAACAAAAAATTCAAAGTCATAGTAATCGCTTATTATTGTGTTGCATAATACAATACTCTCAGAGCATCATTCTATTAAACGCCTAAAGGGTGTTTCGATAGTTGTATTGAAGACCTTTATACACTTAGCATTTAGCACTGCTAAAAGTTAAAAAAAACATTTTAATTTAATCTTGTCGGTATTTTTTGATTCCACAGGCAAACAAAATTATTATGCCTGCAGATTGCATTGTAAAAAATATTCGTTAATAAAAGTTGGTATACAATTTTATAATTGCTTAAATTAAATGGGCAGGGCTGGATAGGAAAAAGTACTAAATTTTAATAGTGATGGACACGGTAATTTTTCATAATATGCTATCGCAATAATTTGCATGTTATGAATGTGGAAAATTCGTGACGATGGTTTTCTGACCTGCCTGTTTATAATTCACAATTTGCACCTATAAAATTGACTCACTACCTTTATTTATGTATTTCCACAGCAAGGAACCAACCATGAGCATTGCATCGTTGAAAACTCAAGTTGGAGAAACCTATATAGTGTTTATTGAGTATTCAGATTAAGATAATTTGGACGTGGGCGACTTTGACTGCGACCCAACAACGATTTTACCTCAGATAATATGATGTAGCCCTTTACATCCAATTATTATTAAGCTTGGCGTTAAACTAATCGTTAGTTTATCTCTCTAGCTATTGTAATTGGCATGACTCATGATTCATGAATTGTGAAGAAATTTATAGAAAGCTACGAAGGTTTTTTTTATCGTGAGTTCTTGTCGTTAAGAATGCTCCTGATCGCACATATTACACTCGAACAAACTTGCAAAAGCTATAATACTTTATTGAGTAGAGAGCATTGTGTCGGCTATTAGTGAAATGAATTGAAATGAAATTCTCTCGTGTGCCACACAGCACATAGTAACATTTTTCTTGCAGCGTAATCATGCTGTTTGTTTAGCCATTGCTATTTAGTGTTATTAGCTTAGTTCGAATATATAGTTCAGTAGAATAGAATTGTATATTGTCACTGTTATTACGAGGATAATTGTGATGTTATTAGTACACGTATGTGTAAGCAAATGCTTACGCCTGTAACGATAAGAATTATTTGTATTATTGACATTCGAATTTGTATATTGTATTGCTGAAAAGATTGGAAAGTTGGTGTTGGTTGGTGTCTCAAAACTAGAATTCGTTTGCTTATTAGAGTCAAAGCATATAGCGCGTATAGTGACAGGGAGTGTGTAAATAGGTGGTACAAGTATTTCACTTTCGTGTGTCTCATATTATTGAAGTCAGAGTAAGAAGCTATAGGGGTGGTCAATTTACAATTTGCAGTGAACGTCATATCCATCTCATAAATAAACTTTTTGGTGCCAACAGCAATTCAAGTCACTTATCTAAATTAATGTTCCATACCTACCTACCTACCTACATCGACATGGCTGACTCTCTGACTTGTGAGCTTTGCTCGTGTGGGGTTGTAACCTTCAGATGATTGGCAAACTAGCAAATGCTTCGAAGTTGACTTTATGAATGAATTTATGGGCGTCAATAATATTGTTTCCGCTCGAGCATTTAAGTAAGAAAAAATAATTGACCCACACAAGTCGTACTTGTACTCGTATTCGTATTCGTTCGTCCTAATCCTCCACGGCTGCCACAAGAGTTAACATGATAGATTCTACTGCCTCGGCTATGACTATAAGTATACGGTAGTATATGCATATCTAATCTTGTACACTTATGTATACACACAAGACGCAAGTCACAAGTAGAGAGAGGCACACTAAATTAAATTTATGTCTGTCCAAGGTGTGTGACTTGTAATTTGTCAATAGCTCACTCTCAAAATTAAATTGTGCTTTTTATATTATATGATATTTTATATTCTGAAATGCAAACGCAAATTCACGTGTGCCCTGTACACAACGCCAGTGCCACATTAGCACAAGATACAAGATACCAGATATCCATTTGGCACCCCATAGATTCAGAAATGTCATGTTCATTTTTAACCCCGTCATGTCAAATCACCGATCCACATATTGTATATATGCAAATGTTGGTAGGTAGGTATAAGTACCACATGGAAAGTGAGACAAGAAATTTAAATTTGAATTTTCCGTCATTGAATTTTGTCACAGTAGTATAAGATTAATAATTTGATTAATCGATACTATCAAAGGCATGTTGATTAATTTTGATGTTGCAAAGATAATAAGGGTCCTAGTTTCTAGTTCTGGTTTAGTTTGCATCAGCGTGGCAGTCTTTCAGTTTAACGCTATGTTTTGGGACAAACTGCACTGTACTCTTATCTTCAAGTGACGCGTACAAACTTTAGGTTTTTAGTTTATTTTTATACACTTGTCTTTGTTTGCAAACTAAAAAGTTTTGTAAGAGTCAGATGTAAAATTTTGAAAATACCTACCGGATTTGTCTTTTTTAAGGACTTTAAAATGATGTACCACTCCCTGTAATCGGTGAAGCATTTCAACCCGTTCATAAATTATCTATATAATAAGTCACGGTAATGTGCTCCATTGTGCCGAACCAATGGACTTAGAAAGGTGCAAGTGGTACCAAAAGACGCAGAATGACGCGAGGAACACAGACAAATGTAGATATTTGGAATTATGTGAAAGCCTAGCCCAGGAACGGAGATGGTAGAAATTGAAATTTGAGAAATACAAGGAAAAAGGGGGTTTGCGGAGGGCCCTTCTTCATTTGAACGGGTTAACGCAGGAAAGAGTGAGAGGTACTAAAAGATGCAGAATGAACCAGAGAGTTCATATAAGGCGAGAAATTTAAAAAAATGTTGCCCAAAGACCACCCCAGCGCGAAGCGCTTGAAAGATAAAATGCAAAAAAAGAAGGGAGAATGGCGGGGGCAAAAACACAGACTCGCGGGGTGACAACAGACTAACCTTAAGTGTGTTAAGATAGAGAACACGATTACGCACATTTTGATACCTCACACGTTGAAGTAGGACGTGTATGACAAATTTGCGTGGAGGATATATGAAACGTTAAACTTAAGAGAAAAAAACGCAACAAAATAAGGAAATAAGGGGGCTCATCTTGGCCATACGACTTTTAAGCGTCGTAACGCACAAATTACTGTATTCCCTATATTGGACCACGGGCTTGTAATATTACACGGGCTTGTATTAGTACACGTGTTTTGGAGCTCAAAATTTGGGTAGTGTGTGGGTCTGTAATAGTACACGGGCCTTTAGGTATTCCTTTAAGTCATGTGCTATAACAACAATACTTAAAGATCCGTATTTAACTATATACCTGTGTAATATTCAGCCCCTCTGACGATGAGTGTTGCCAACCCCAAGTTTGGGCGCGACCCGTCAAAGACTGGACTGTAAAATCTACGATAATGATACTGCCTGAAGACAACACCCTGATAGCAACTATTGTAGAGCCAGATGCATTTGACTGTGCAAAATGCAAAAACTGACTATGCTGCTCCAAGACTTAAGGTCGAAGTCTTTGTCCTTGCTTTTCAAAATTTGAAATAGTTTAAGGCGCAAAAAAAATCACGTAATGAAAAAGCGGTATGACACGGCAAACTCTATGATGTTATAGTGCATCAAGTAAAATTTCAAGGATTTAAAAGGAACTGCCTGATAGTAACTGCCTAGTGGCAAATGCCTTGCCGCAACTACCTGTTGGGAACTGCCTTACAGCAACTACCTGATGGCAACAAACTGAGAGCAAGTGTATTATGGCAACTGCCTTGTGGTAACCCCTTAAAAGGAACTGCCTAAAAGCATCTTTTATGTGGCTAATGTCTAATGGCCCCCGCCGGATGACATGTGCTAGATAGCAACTTCCAGATGGCACCTCTGCCTAAAAACAACGTCTGTGGTGCAACAGCTGCTTGGCAACTGATTCGCTACGACTGTCTTATGCTATCTTTATGTCCACTAAAAAGTTGACACAAGGAAATTACCACAATCCGTGTACAAAAGTGTTGTTGCCACAAGGCAGTTGCTCAAATGAAGTTGCTCAAAACGCTATTACCATGCCTCTAGACAGTTCACACACGCCAGTTGCACAAGCCAACTGCTGGCGAGGTAGTTACCACAAGGCAGATGCCACGGGCCACTTGCCGCAAGACTGAGGCCGCAAAGAGATTGCGGCGAGGAAGTTGCCAACACGCAGTTACCTCCAGAGAATTTACATATGGGAGTTGTTTTTTAACAAACCTGCACAACACCCTTTCCCTTGCGGCTCCTAGAATACGTCTAGAATGGGTCTTACTGGGCGATTGCCGTTAGGCAGCTACCACAACATAATGGCCCTAAGGTCGCATTACACATTACATATTACAAAGCAATTGGAGGCCTGAAGCTAGGAAAGCGTTTAAACTGTCAGCAAGTATATTTTAAACAATGATATTTTGCAAAACGTAGAAAAGCAAAAACCTTAATCGCTAATTTGCTCAAAAATGTACGCTCTACAAGTTGTTCTCAATTTTCAGTTTTCAAATAAAATTCAATCCTATTTGAGTTAAATTAGTCAAGTGTAGTATTTCTTATTTCCGTTTTGCGCTGAACATGCACAACTTACATTTCTTAAAGTAATACTACCACTACTGAGACGCTTAGTAATTTCGTAAAAAATCAAACTCCACTTCTTAAGTAGTGTACTATGAGATTCACCGTTTACACTACACTATATCCAGGAGCAATTTCTTTTCTCTTAGAGGCTGTTGCAGGTAGCCTATCAGTGTAATTGTACAAGAAGAAGCCATGGGGACTAAATAAGCCGAGATAAAACAAATTCTGACAATTATGATCAAAACCATGAACAAGAATCATATGGAAGCAAGAAGAGATACCAAAACAATTCAGAAAAAATAAAGTCAGAAACACAAACGGTTGGAGAGAAGATCGGCGCGCTATATTTGAAAATTGAACAATTAAAATGGCAAAGGTGATTTTTCATAGAATTGTCAAATATCACAGATAGATTTAAAATCGGACAAATCTCAGATATTCGTGTTTGGCGCAGAGCACAATGCGGTCCTTAAGTTACAGCAATTAAAGGTTTTGAGCATACGATGGAAATTAAGGACACGTGAATACCTTTAGATAAAAAAAATAACGACTAAAAACGATACACTATCCTAATCCAACTTGCGAATAAATACGTAGCGGTTGACGTTACGATATAAAGCAAAAGACTGATCCGCTACAACTGTCTTATGCAAGCTTTATGTCTACTAAAAAGTTGACATAATAAAATGACTGCAATCCAGTTACACAGGGTTGTTGCCACAATGCATTTCCAACGCAACCAATGTCCTAAACGTCGTTACCATAACTTGTTTGCCTCTAGACAGTTCACACACGCCAGTTGCACAAGCCAACTGCTCGCGAGGTAGTTACTACAAGGCAGATCATACGGGCCACTTGCCGCAAAGAGATTGCGGCTAGCAATCTTTGCCAACGAGCAGTTACATCTAAAGAGTTTAAATATGTCAGTTGTTTTTAAACACACCTGGACAACTCCCCCTCTCCTTTCACCTCTTCACTAGAATTTGTCTAAGATGGTGCTAACTTGGCGATTGCCGCTTTATTGTTGCCCTAAAACAATTGCAAACGTTCACACTGCACACGTTGATGTACGACGTGCATTTCCGTTTGGCGAGGAAATCAAATATTAAACCAAAGAGAAGAGAAGCAAAAATATAAGAAACAAGAGAGCTCGTTGTTGCTAGCCCCAGGTTCAGAAACGAGCAACTTAAGGCCTGATTGTAGGAACAGCCCGATTGAAAATGTTTCGTGAAAATTGCCTAAAGCTGCGTGGACGTTCGTGCTATGCAGAAGTTGCTTGGGCGCACTTGCCTAATAATCACTGCTTTGAGAAACTGCTTTAACGTATTTGCTTGGTTAAATGAACCAGTTGGCATATGCAAGATGCCGCTAGCCACATGACAACTGTGTAGCCGCAACTGTCTTAATGATGATAACTACTTGGCAGCAACTGCCTAAAGGTATATTATGCCTGATCGAAACTCCCTCTAAGCAACAGCATAATGGCAACTACCGAATATGGTATCGCCAGTATTCGTCGGTTCGTATTTAGTATTTTTTTATTAGTGTTGGGTTTTGTAGTGTGGCCTTGTTTGCAGGCGACGGTTTTCGCAGATCTTGTGTCTGCCTTGTAGTAACTACTTGAAGGTAACTGCTAAATGCCAACTGTCAACTAGCATACGTTTGATGAATTTTGTCACATAACAGCTGCTACTATTAACAGTTGGCACTTACTGATTGCAACTGTCTTGGTGCAAATAGCCAGGTGGTCACACTTGCAAGGTGACATATTCAAGATGCAACTAGCTATATGGCAGTTGCCTGGTAGCAGCTGCGCTGCATGATGACATTCGTCTGGTAGCAACTGCCTGTAGCATCACTGACAAAGATGACTAGCTTTTAATGAAACCGCACAGGCAAGGGCGGGTCATATTTCAAAAGTGAACAAGACATTTTTTTTCATGTGCGCCATACCTCAATTAGTAAGAATCCAAGGTTTTAGTTTATTACATGCATATTTTATCCCGTAATACCCGGGTAAAATTTAAACGGTTTTTATTTTTTTAAACAGCGTGTGATTAAAATATAAAAATTCTGCGTATCTTACAATTTTTAATTAGTTATTTACCATACCCCTGATTTTTTTGAACTCGAAATTCGTAAGGAATCGTGATTAACCCGATTTTACCTGTGTTATTTTGTTTTCGGTTAATTATATTTTTCTCGGGTGGCCAAGCTAACTCCAGCATGTTTCATATCTTAAAAAATTGGGGAAAAAATTAGCTATCTATGAGATTTGGAATTTTGTCAGAGTTGGTTTGGCCAAAAAAGTTATAAGCAATTAAACTTTAATTATTTTTAATGGTAATGGCCTATGTTAAACTATCCTTGGCATTCCTTGGGTCTGGTTTGCTACAGGTCGAGGGTTCAAATTTTGGTGGTGGCGACACCTTTTTTTGATTTTTTGCTTTCTTACTTATCTAAACTACAAACTGATACAACAGATCGAATCAGCTTGAAAAACTCTATCTGATGAGTATATGTGTTTATTTGTTTGAATAATTTTGCCTGCGGCCTTGTATTCTCCTAATTGGCTAAATCATGGTCAGATGTTGCTACACTAGAGATTCCACACGAACTTTGGTTACAGACTGTTGGTACTAGGCAAATGTGACGAAGCAGTTGACCCAGGGCAAGTTCGACAAGCTAGTTGCTACGAGAAAGCTGCTGCAACGCAGTCGCCCGAAATGCAATTCCTACGGGCTGGTTGCTACTGACCAGTTGCCGTAATAATGCAGTTTCCAAAAGGCAGTTACCGCAGTGCAGTTGCTGCAAAACAGTTGCCGCTAAGTGCAGCTGCATCTGTTTCATAATCACGCTTGCAGCAGTGATTACAACGCGTTTTCCCAATGGCAGCTGACACAAGCCAGCTGCCATCCTAGGCAGTCGGCATAACATAGTTGCCACTAAGCAGTTCCTACAAGGCAGTTGCCTCAAGGCTGCCAAAACGCGGTTGCAACTAGACAGTTTACACAAAACCGTTGGCATAAGTTCGTTGCCCACGAGGCAGGTGCGACAGGGCAGTTCTTTCTATGCCTCAAGCTATTTGCCCTAAGACCTTTGACGCAAAGGCGACTATCACAAGGCAGTTCCCCACTGCAGTTAGAACCAGACTGTAGCCAACAACATGTAGCTAATAAGCAGTGATGGCAACTGTGTCCTTCTCCTTCTCGCAGCCCCCGGTTCCGCGCTCCATCCGGTTTTAGATCACACCCGTGTGGATTGCACTAACTTACGCCTGCCAACTGCTCACATACTTGATTAGTGACAAATAATTATGTCTCCACTCATGCTTGGCATGTGCAATGGTGCTTTCTTCCACCCATCATTGTCTGCCTCCCAACGTGACCCTGCCGTAGGCAGGGGGCCTAACTTCTAGTATATTATATTACATAGGTAGAAGTTATTATGTCTCATCTGATTCCAAGGAATACTTTTAAAAAAATCTGTGCTCTAAAATCCCTTGATGTATTGAAATATTAACTGATGGGTGGAGATGCGAAAGACAGGGACTAGTGAGTGGCTGATCGAGATCGAGGATTGGAAGATGGATTTGTTATTTGACTGTCGAAAGGAATTTAGCTGAGAGGGTTGCTTTGGCAAATCAAAATCAGATGAGTTGTCTTTTCTTGTTCTTGTCTGTTATGTGTAGCAATATTTGTCTGACGGATCGTCACAACTCCCAGAACTCCCGAGTGAGATAGATGGATGTATCAAGCCATCAAGCGTTGAAATCAGTTTCTAGTAAGTACCATTACAAATAAGTATATGTGCTGGTATTTTATATATGACGGTATATACCTTACATCTACAACCGCACTGGTTGGCTTTTGATTTAAATTTGATAATGAGATGAACGTAGGCAGTAGTAAATAAAAGCATGGATATTATCTCTGTCCCTACCTATATGCCTCCAAGTGGACGAAGTAAAGGGGACGTTTAAATGGTTATATCTGTACATAGAGGTTGTTGGTTAGATTAGTTAGATGGATTGATATGGGTTGGAGATTGAGATCAGAATCAGAGTCTGTAGGGAAGATGAAGACTATGAAATGAATACCCAAGTGATTGCGGATAGCTTGTTGTTGTTGACTATGATAGTAGTGATAGTGAGACAGTTCATAGAAGTCCAGGAGATACGTACAGAGCATAATACGATTATCTGTGTACATGTTATGAACATATAGTTTTTGGATTAGATTTTGAAGTCGACGTCGACGTCAAAAGTCCAAGCAAGTCGACTGGGCTGGATTGTTCATTGGAAAGAAAATACAAAATCAAATCTCCCCAACTGTGTATCACAGTTGGCAATTGAGATAATTAGTAGAATCAAATAATAGGTTGACTAATCAGAGATAAGATCCACACTGCTCAACAATGAATATCAATATGAACAAATTATACACGTCAACCTAGAATCTCTCTCCTCGCTCTCTAATTCTCCCTCTATTCTAATTCTCTCTAATATTATTTCGTATTCTCCAATGCATTATTATCAGTCTCAACTTCTCAACTCCAGCCCGGCTATTTATTGTCCCATTACTCATATCGATGTTTTAATGAGGCAATGCCCAAGTTTTAATAGCTCTTGGAGTTCTTGTTCTTATTGGGCATATAACATTTAGAAACTTAATACAGGTGAGGGGTATCCATATCGATATTCATTCAGATAATCTAAAGATATATTTACGAACAATTACATTAATATTAAATAATTTATTTTAACCTTATACGTATACCCCCCAACTCCTTTCCGATTCCATTTCCATTCTACTTATAGATATGTATATCTCAGTCTCAGTCTGCGTCCCTTCGGCTCTATTCTCTGCATATTTCTATGCAATTCTTGGAAATGGAGCTGGGATTGGGAATACAGATCAAGGGTTTGAGCGATTTACAATCTACAATTTAGAGTAATTACTTTGAAGGATTATTAACGTTTGAGCGGTTTTAGCTCTTAAATGTGTATGGTTATAGTAATTATGGATGCATATTACTTTATACGTTTGCTTCTTCTGACTTTAGTTAAGATTGATTTGCCTTGGTTCAAGTTTCAAATGATTTGTTTTCGCTTTCGCTTATTGACGTGTAAAAGTGTAAGATAAGATTGCACCAGCCACGGTTCGGTAGCCGGTTGCCGGTTGCCTGTTCCGCTTGTGTTTTATAAATGCGAGGAACAACATTAACATTACTATATACCATACCTCCTTGTATAGATGGATGTATCACTTTTCTCCAGACACACTATAAACTTTATGATCATTATCTAATTTCTGTAATAATAGGGATGCTCCGCTGAATAGATGAAAGATGGGCAATGGTTGCTCACAATTATAGAGTAAAACAGTAGGTAGGTATATTATGACAGTACCTACCTAGGTATATTATGTCTACCGTCTACATTAATTTACAGGGAGTAATTTCATGCCATTTATTTAATACACCACACAGTTATTTTAAAAATTAAAATCTCCATATATTTATAGTTGTGTTTTTCATTCACAATACATACTAATATTGTTGCCCAGTTGTAACTTGACTGTGAAGATGGTAAAGTGTTTGAAGTCGAAGTGTTGAGGTGCTTGCGACCGTATGCAAATAGCATTGATTTTGATATATTACATAACTACCTGCTTTTACGCAAGGAGCACTTTAGTAAAATCGTTAATCAGTGCACAGTAAATTATTTCTATCAATTCCCCAATGTAATATTTCCAGGTACTAGTGATGATTCGCCCTGTGGATGTTAGGGGACTTAAATGGGTATTAATGAATTATTTCCCACACATTTGTGCCTAAAGCTCTGTATATAATTGTAGGTAGGCTAATGCAATTAGGATTATGTATAGATGTTAATGGCTATATGTGTAAGCTGTAGTATAATATAATTATACTTCTAGGACACAGGGCATACCGCATCGTAAGTTGAACAATTTAAAAAAAAATACAAACATTATTTTTGTAAGTATGTAAGTGTAGCTTCTTCAGAGCTAAAACAATATTCCCGTTTGGATTCATTGCCTCGTGGCCGTGGCTCATGGGGCATAAATAGGTGATGGGCAAGTCAATACCCTCCACTCTTCGCCCTTTATTTTTTATTTTATTGATTATGAATAGGACCAGTCAGGATTAATGAAGCGCGGATATATGTATAGTTATTATTGTGATAGATTTAAAACTTGAATTACAGACTTGGGGAAGACCGGGACCGGGATCTTATCCCTATTGGCCTCTACATTCTACATACTTTTTTTCTTATTGGATTAAAGCTCAAAACGTAATTCGTAATTTGTAATAATACACTGCACTCTGGCATTGGCATGGAGTTAATAGCCAAGAAGAATTGTAGCATTGAGAAGGGCAAACGGGTGACCTCAATAAAAGTCTGAAAAGTTTTCAACACTTATAAGGAACATTAATTACATGACAAAGATTAGTGAGACACATTAAGAATTTATTGCCAATTAATCTCCGATTTCTGAGCAACTTGCTCCCCCATGAAATAATGATGATAGAAGATGTTCTAGATAGGTAGGTAGTTCCCTATATCACTTCACCATTTCAGATCACGAATCACAATACAGATACAAACGATACAATCAAATCTTAAATGGATTTACTTACACATATATATTGTATGAGAACATTTTTTTTCCTCAATTCGTTCCTCTTGAGAATTTAGCCTATCATTCAATACCATACTACATACTCTGTACAGAGATACCTGACTGAATGAAATTTGGAATAGTTAAAGGTGGGTATAATATATATTGTATAAGCTATGTGGTTATATGCTATTTCATATGCATTGTCAAAGTAGGCAGAAGAAAATTCTGTGAAAAACGAAAAAAGAAATCGTGGTGTCTATAATGTGATTCCCCCGCCGCTAAGCCTATAGGGCTTAACTGACTTAAGCTAATGTATTTAACATAGTTAATATAAAATCAAAGATTTGGTATTTTTTGTTTTATAAAAGAATGCCATTGTATTGCTTTGAGGTGCGGATCCAGGAGATTGACAACAGGGAATTTGCCCACCAAAAACAAAATGCAGTATCTACAAAAAAAATTAAAATTTGGTGATCCTAAAAGCATGTAAAGAGAATAGTTCGCACTTTTCAAAAACATGTAAATAGAACATTTTTCACTTTTTTAAAACTAGTAACTAATATTTTCCGCATGTATCTCCTGCAGTTTATTTGACATATAGCTCATTTTAATTCTTGCTTAAATATAGGATATAGACCATTTTAATATTTCACGAACGATATGTATGACCCATCCCAGAAAATATTTCTAGATCCGCCCCTGACTGTTTGTACAAAAATTTCTGTAAAAAAAGTAAAAAAAAATGCTAGTTATTTCTTTTTAATTTCGTAAATTTAATTAAATGGATTTGCTTTTATAATGCGTGAAAGCAAAGGAATGAAGTACGAAGTTGAACTTCAGGTATGTAATGTGTATGCACACTCGCATGTTTCAGTATATATATAAAAGTATTTGGTTCACAAGTTCCTTTTAGTGACGTGCAATCCCAACTTTATCCAAGCACCTTCTCCAAGCGTGTTCTGTCGATGTGTACAGATATTCTCTAATTTTCATCTTCATATTTTATTCACTGTGTGTATATGCACGCATTAAAGTTACAAGCTATAAGGTAAGGTACCTAAGGTCTGCTGTTATTTTGGCTGTATGTATTAAGCTTGCAAGAATAGAATTTAAAGTATTATAACGTATACACTTCTTTACACAGGATCGAAATATGAATTTGAGAGGAATTCCATTTTCTATATGGTATAGATAGAATAGGCATGGTATTTTTATGCAGACTTTTCATATGGGAAGCTGGAGCATTCTACTATGCACGTCATAGTATAGTTTTAGGATTCTATGAAAGAGTTAAAGACTCCAGTCTCATCGTCGTCGCAGCCTGGTTCTGCCTGCTTCTGGTTCTGGTATTTCATCCCCTGACATCTGAATTGCATTTCCATCTCCTTCTTCGTCTTACCTCTATAAATATTCATTTACAATCTTCTTGTCTCTCTCTTCTTCATTCATCCGTTTCGGTCAGTACGTGGAGAGCTCACCAGCTTTTGAGTTTATATAGTTTTCACAGAGGCACAGTCAACTCTTGTTTTGCACTTTCAGTTTTCTATAAACATCCCATAATGGAGTGTTGAGACACTCAAGAACTCCAGCCCGACTCAAACCTTTCACTTTCATATTATAAAACACTCTATATAGGCATAGGCATACTGTGGATCCCTTATTCCCAGGTCATGTTATTTTCTAGACAGGAGTTGAATAGTGAAATTCTCTGCAGATATATTCTTTCCAAAATCAAAACAAGCCATATTATTATTCCCTGTATTATTTTAAAAATCAAAATAGCCTATCTCCAAAAGTTCGTTTTACTAATATGAATAGAGAAAATTAGTTTTTGACAATTGATAGTGTCAATATTGGGTTTGAAACTTAGCACTTTGAAGAATGCATCAATTGATTTTGGTGCATTAAATGAACACCAAATATCGTATACCCACCCACGCATTTTGTCAAAGTGCGAAATATAATTTACGTTTATTTGTTAAAGCCAAGCTGAACACCCTATTTGGGAATTTGAAATGTGCTAAGTACTATTTTAATTTTGGATTGTATTGATTCTTCAAGGCCCAAAGGGAATGAATATACCACTGCATAATTATATAGACACACGTTTGAATTTCATAATACTATACTATCAAATCCACTAAAATGTATGGATAAGTTGATCTCTCCCTTTTATGTGATTATATTTAGCAAAAGTAGGTAGGTGCTAGTACTATAAAATACATACAACATAATTAAACGTGTAGCACGACATACTTATGCTCTACACTATATACAATCTAAGAAACTAAGTAAGGGCGTAAGGTATGCATTAGTACCATTCGCCTTCATAAGGTTTAATCCTACTGCTTTGCTTTATTTCCAGCTCCAGAGAATAATCTGGGGAATTCATAGGACCAGATCATAGTATATCTTCTAAAAGGAGTCCTTAAGACAGAGGCGGACGAATTTTGATGATTTTGATTTAGCATGGATTTATACGATGCGATGGTCGTCTGCCTATGATACTCGCATCTCTGTGTAACAGCCGGAGAAACCCAAACATTAGAAATCTGTAACTGCCATATAAGTTATTACGTTATTAAATGTGTTATATATTAATTCTCATATAATTATTATGCTTATAATTTTAAAATTGTTAGGAAGATTTATAAAACAGAATTTGAGAAATAATTGCCACTTTAGTAAACTGTTAAGTAAAATATATGAAGTGCATTTGGCATGAATTAAATATTTTAAATCTAAACCACAATCTTGTACTCAACACCATTTTTGTTAAGAACAGTGGTGAAGTGTTTTTTATTTAAAATTGTTATACTATGCAGACCCTTGTAGAACTATGTAGATTTTAAAAATAACTCAAAGATTGCATAAAACGCTGTCTTTTAGGTCCTGCAGAGCAGAGCTTAAGTATTAGAATAAACCTTCACAGTCTTCCCTGTCGACTGTTGACTGTCGATGTAGATTTGAAATCTTTTTTGTTCCCTTGAGATCTATATTCATCGTTCATCCAAATCGACTACTGACTGAGATGAACGCATAATTTCAAACTAAATCTTCGTCCCTGTCCTGTCCTTGTATTTATGAGCAGCTTAGAAAATAAATGTAAAAATGGGTTATGTATTAAATGGCTCCGTAGCTCTGGACCACTGGATTTGGATCTGGATCTGGTTCTGGTTTCTGAATACAATCATGTACAAAAGCACACCAATAGCTACAAGATAAAAGTGAAACCATATGTACCTCATTGAGACTTCCATGTACACAAGGCACAAGTTAAGAATAATGTGATAAAGTCTCTCAAAAAATTCCAGTACTGGGTGGGCACCCTTAAATAGTAAAAAAAAACTATATAAACTTTTTATTCTTTGGGCGTAAACCCACTTACCTATGTGTCTGGCACTCGTACTGTAGTTTAGGACTGGAATATCTCAGGCTACAGACTGCAACAAAAGAGACCTGTACCTCGATCGCCGGTAAAAGTTGGAAGGCCAGAGTCAAGGGATGAACGAGGAAGCAAGAAAGAGAGAATACAGTTGATTGCTCGTACTCATACTCACACTGTGACCGTATCATCTCGTCTCCTTTCAACTCGTACTCATCTCACAGGCCGTCTTTCCAGTCCCAGTCCCAGTATCAGCTATCCATGTTCATTTATGTTCTGCTCAGGAGATAGATTCATTATACAGGTAGGTACGTCACATAATACTACCAGTAAGATACATAATATACTACACACAGTTGAACTGAACTTGTATTGGGTAGGTACTTATTTAGATTTTTTAGAATTTGTGCCGGGCTGTGGGTCGGGTGGACGTAAGCGTGTGTTCTCTGTTCTTTTTTTTAACGCACTGATACTGATTGTAAGTTTGTGGACGTTTTAATGGTGAATCATGGGTAATACAAATACCTGTTCTCGTGTCTCCTGCAAACCATATTATTACAGCTATGATATGGACGCTGAAGTGCAACTATGTATTGTACAACGTTGTTCTATAATATGCTCCATCATTTTATTCGGCACGGGTTTCGGTTTCGGTTTCGGCTTCGGTTCCGTCTACCCCGCCTTAACACCAATGTTCTGAGTTCTGTCTAATCATCAAGAAAGTTTCTGTGTGTGACTTGCCATGTTTGTCAAAATTGCTGGATATGCATAATGTAGGTAGGTGTACGTAAGAAGTCAAATTGAATACAAAATAATTATGCATTACCTGTGCAGTAAAATATAGCTAATGTGCTCTATGTAGGATACAGTATAATAATTGTATTTAGGTCATTCGTAAGCGCACGATGTACAGATATGCAGCAATAGAAGAAGCAACATTGCATTTGTTTTGATGCATGGCCACAGGTTTGAGATTTTGCCTTCTCGATCTTTTATCAGTAGAGTGAAGTCAAGATTAGACGAGAGGGAGAGAGAGAGACTCATAAGACTTCACTTCCAGTGAAAATACTACGTAAAGATCGTCAAGTAGGTACTTTGTAATGAAATGTGTTTTTTTTACGTTTTTATAGTAAGTCGTTTTTGGTGCTGATGTGATGTTGATGTTGTCTCTTGTTGGCTCGTTGCTGAGCCATAACCATTACTTCCTTAGGTAATACTCTGCCTTAATGTACATTTGTAATACTGATACTTCCGTAGAATATAGTCTCTGACTGTGGAGCTGCGTGTGTATTAATAGAACTGTAGACGTAGACATTTCCTGGTCCTTCGGACTTCGGATCTACATCATAGGCTCCAAGGGGAATTCAATTTTTGAGCACTTTGTTAGTTTGTTATAGTTAATAAGGAAGCTCAGGACTTTATAGAATAAATTCTTCCATTCTCCTTTTGCGTCTCTGTCTCTGTTCCGCTTTATGCGTAGCTTACATATATAATTTTCCTCACTAGTCAGTACTTATATGAGTACTCATATTTTTATTTCCCTTGCATAATTTTTCTATATTCTACAATTCTACGTTGACTCCAATTCCTTCCGCCTTTTACTATATGCGTGTAATTAAATTTAAATTTTGTAAACTAGAATTTATGCTTTTTTTCATTTTACATAACATATTCGCAATTATAATTATTGTTGCTGTTACAAGATGTGATGATCTTATAGGGCATATCTACAGCGTACACAATTTTATATAATTACATGAAGGTATGCAGAGTATAGAAAGAAATCGCAAATAAAATAAAGTAAATAAAAATAAGGAGGATAAATGTTGTGAAAGCAACATCAACAATTGGATATAAGTAGTGCAGGTTTTAGTTACGTAGTTCCAACGTTACACTTAAACAGCTTCTTTGATGATTACATGACAAAAGAAATTTTGAAAAAACCTACCAAAATAAAATACTCAAAATGTTACAATTAATCAAGTTTCTAAAGCTATACAGCACAATTGTGTAACATAGGGAAGTCTTTTGTTGTAACCATTTCTTGTTTTGAAAAATAAATCATATAAAAATAAATCAAATGGAAGATAATAAAAATAATAATCAAATGGATGGTCATCAGTGAAAATATATTTTATTTTAATATGTACACAATTTTTTTTAATTTTTGAAAAACTTATTTTTTTTTAGTCTTTCTTCGAGATGACAGGCAGTGCTCTGCACTCTGCAAAAATGAATTATGACAAAAAATTCTTTGCTTCCATTTTAGGAAATTGTGACGCCAATGAATTTCACGTGTGTATTCTGCTCAGTCAACCAAACCGAACGAAAAGATAACGATATTGTTGTTCCTATGTGTTTGTGTGTATGCGAGAGTCTTCATGTGAGTTATGTATCTGAATCTGAAGCTCAACACAACTGATGGCTCATGGAACATGAGTATACAGGTAGGTGCATATGTATTAGAAACTAGAGGTACTATACTGAATTTGCATGAGACATCGCACATCACAAATGTATTCACACGCACAACATCTCTGTTTTTCGAATTAGAATTCGATGAGAAAGGGGATTCACGTATGAGAATTAGAATTGTCTATACCTGTACTTACAGAGATGGTAGATATAATTATCAGTATAGAGACAGACTATATTGGTCTAGGGCCTCTAGAATATATGTACTATACAACAAGCTCTAACAATAAGAATCAATACTTCTCTCTCTCTCTTATCTACAGATTTTGTCTCTCAATTATCATGAGTTCTGAAACATTTGATATTTCTATATACTTGTTAAAATATGAAGAAAAAAAAATTGAAAGAGCATTATTATCATATCAGGTTGTCATTCGCCTCAAGATTTAAACTACGCAGGTAATTATTATAATGAATGTTCTCGACTCACACACCGTAAGTTTTTAAACTTGCAATAATAATAATGACCGAACGTCTGTGTGGGTATGACTATGAGGATGCGAGGGGATATACCTGAATGCATATCTGTCCTGTAATCTGTAAATATACACTCGTATAGCTGATGCTGGTATTTCGGTATGAAAGGACAATGGAAGTTTGATTGAAAATATATAAAAAAAACACATGAAAATCAATAGAAGCTGTTGCTGATGTTAACTGTTAGTTAACCTAGCCATTATAATTGTAAGCGTATGGACATCTTACATAATCATATGTGTGCATACCATACTGTATAGTGTTCAGTGTATACAGTCAACAGTCCGCTCTTGGTGAGGATTGCTGTTGTTGCTTGTTAATAAAAGAAGAAGAAAAAAACGGAAATTCATCATCAGCGCTTCATTCTCATCGTGTACTGCTTTCAGCTTTCAAGCAAAGCTAAGGAACCTCAGCAATATTATATTATGGCCTCATGGAAAATCTTCGTTACAAAATCAAAGTCATTGAAATTGGAAAATTTATTGAAGGAAAAACGTGTGCAGTGCACACTATACTTGGACAAAAAACTAATATTTTACCAGAGGTATATCAGTATACAGGCACAGATTGAAGCCAGACAACAAAAGTCTAGAAATAAATGTTGTTTCAGCCGTTTGTTCCACCATTACAAATGAATCAATTTTTTGAACAGACTTAAAAGCTCTCTCATATCATATCACTCATGCGAATGTTAATAAAATTGATAAAGTAACTGATCGTCATCTCTTCTCTCCCTCTCATTATTATTATCCTTTCTCTGGGACTGATTTCCAACGACAAAGTGTTGGCAAATACAACATAAAAAAACATCGGGTTGATTACCTTAGATTTTTTACTAAGCTAAGCAGTATTCCATCTTCCATACCACTTCAACTGTGCTGGGAAGTTAACCTTAAAAACTTGTAGTGATTCTACTCATATTCTATTTGTACATACTGTATGGTACCATTGCGTATATTTTTTACGAAGAACTATATGCACCTACATTAATATTGGCTTGTAATAAGGATACAGGGACACATTGTTATTTTTCTTAAATGTGACTTATGGAACTGAGCATGTTTTTTTATTCATTATAGAACTATTGTGACGACGCGGAGACTTTACATGATTTATCGTACGTGCATGTATTTTTGTTTGTTTGGACTTGTGTGGACTTTGAAAGCGTACAATAATTCTAATTCTCAAAACTGCCATCGTATTTCAGCATTAACATAACACTATACACATACAATTATATACGGCTTCAATGAATATATATGTACAAAGAACAATTGTTGTAGTTTTCCAAGTAGTTTCTTTTAGTTGTGGTTCTGGTGTGGTATAGTTTGTAACTTGTAATGCGTAGGTTAGATGAATGCATGTGTGTTTGTGTTTGATTCAAATTTGCTTCAGACGATTCGATTTACGACGTGATGGTATATAGTGAGTGAGTTTTCTCTTGAATCCAGTCTCTGACTAGTGAGTCTCTTGTATCAGTATTTTAGTTTCGGTTTTAAATTACTTACGGTGTCCCTACTTCCTATTTATCCTCCTTACATTATTTGTGTAAGCCATACGCGCAAAAGCACCGAGTATTTCCACGTAGGTTGGTAGGTAGGATATAAATATAGTGTATGCAATGTCTCTGTGTGTAGTGTGTACAGAAGAGCATCAAGGGAAAAATCCAGTCACTACTTATTTACGAATGAATTTATGTGACTCCATTATTTTTCGTCCACACTCGCCACACTGCCACTGCGACTGCCACTGCCGCTGCCGCTGAACAGACGACAGACTACATGGTTATGCAATATGCATACGTTATACCTACGAAGTCAGTACTTAACTATAAAGTTAAAAAAACAGAGTATTCGAGTTGGAGCTGATCCTTAGATTCATAGACAAGAGGAATCCGACGTTAACGAATGAACAAGCTGTGGACTCAAGACTGGAGAGGTATACAAATACAAACATGCACAAATTGTATTTGGAAAGTAAAAAGAATAAGAATGATTGGTAAATCATTGGGGTAGTGGCATGAGACGCTGAGGAATTCCTTGTCACCATTTACCAATGCCAATTGCTATTCTATTTAAAAGTCGGCTGAGATAATAAATTTTAAACAGAGAAATGCCTTCACATAACTCCTATGTGACTCTCAGTGACAGACAAGTCATACATAGGTAAATAGTTTCAAACATGCTACACTCTGTTCGTGGCCACCGTCACCGGTCATTGCATATACTGCATATTAGTTCACTGTGGGACAGCGTAATTATATGGGACTATATAGCAATTTATACATCTACGTAAAGACTTTCTGTTCGTATCTATATAGTGGTACATTAAGGCGTATGCACTGAAGGAAGTGACTAACTGGCTACTACATTACTACCTTGTGACACTTTTAGTCATGTCCCTACCTACCTACCTACCTACCTACGTACGTACCACGTGAAATTAAAATACCAACGCAGTGCTGTACAAATTGAGAGATTTTAATCTTTATCACTTCTTATTCTTAAAACTAAATTCTAAATTGAACCTCATTCAAAAGGCCCATCTAGCTTTAAATTGTACGTTAAAATTATTTTTACTTTTTTTATAAATTTAAAATCTGTAATGTATACATAGTAGCCTAAGTATGCGCGCAATACAGATATATATTAGGAATATCGAAACTTTGGTGGTACTTTTATTTTTTACATTGGCCAAATACCTACCTACCTACGTGTGTATAATTAGCACAGAAAAGTTATAAATGTAAAACCTTCAAAATATTTTTTCTAATTCCTTTGGATATGGATATTAAAACTGTGCACGAGTATGAGAGGACCGGTACCGGTACCGGTATATAGAGGGAAATTACGTCTGAGAGTCGAATATAGAATTGGAGAAGATTACAGAGTAATCAAAATCAAATAATAATTTTCTGAACTGAATGAAGACATGAGGTTGTCAATTATGGAGATGATAGGTTGTTTAGTTTGATGTTTGGGAAAGAAAATGGTACGTAGGACTCAATTGATATCAAAATGGTGTAATTATGGTGATTGAGTAGAGAATTTTTACAAATTGTCTCGCTTGGGACTCTAATCATATGGAGGATGGGGAAGAGCGCCTTATTATTAGAGAGTAGAGTAGGAAAAAAATCGTGAAAATATCCTCCATAATTTTCACACTCTATGAAATGAGTCGTATGTTATTATTATACCTATTCAAGACTTACACAGATAAACACGGTCTTTGTCTTTGAATTCTATCAGTCTTTTTCTTTGAGGTTCATCGCTCACACTCCAACCGACAGCGTCACCGCACCGTCTGCATCCGTGGAATCTGCAGTTCACGTATACGTTACAGGCATAAGTAAAACGAGGACCTACTGAAGGGTAGAAATAATTTTTACCTGAATTTTTCCCTTCATTATTATAATATCTGTATTGTGCCTTTGCATCTATGTGCATGCTGTGTTTTTTTAAGTCGTAACCGTAACCATATTGTGTTGAGCTCATAAACAAAGAAAATCGCTGTGCTCACATTTTTACATTGCCATGGATTCCTGTCCAACTGGGATGCAGAAAGTGTACGCGTCTGCTGATATGTCTTACATGCATATATGTATTGTTTTTAGTTTATCAAGAATTTCTTTTAGTAGTAAAAATACATAAACATATAGCTTTGGCCTGGGTCATTGAATATCTTTGCTATGCGCTGGCAAAATATTAAACTATAGATACGTAACTATATAGCTATCGTTTTTTTACTTGAACTGCAAGTATACGTATCTGGCTATGATTCGAATTTAAATTGCTGGAGCTGGAGCTGGAGAAGCGAGAGATAAAAAGTACTTGTATAAGAGACATAGAGAAAGCTGGATCGTGTGTGTGTGTGCTTTGAGGAACTGATGTTGTTTCTGGGACCGCAGAGAGATAATATTGTCGTTTCTCTCATTCACACCTGCGTACGAGTCAAAGGTCATCTCAGTTTCCGGAATAATTTTCCAATAAATAATCTTGCTAGAAGTCACAAATATTACGACTGGAGTTTGTTTATAGATTATTTATGCTGTGAAATAAGTCAACATGTTCCGAGTTGTTGTTAAACAATGTGAAATATGGCTCTGGTGTTATTTTTTCCAACAATTAGTAGATTCCTCACTATCCTATTTCACTACATTATATTATCACCTGTAAATATAGAAAAAACTTGGAACAACAACCTGCAATGCAATGCAATATGGGTTGGTTATAATAAAAATCATGCTGAATTTCTTTCGTAATTGTCCAAGCTATTAATTACCTGTAGTGTGTATGCTGTTTAAAATCTAGAAAAGAATTAAATTCTTCAAAACTGTTAGCAATGTACAATCTCACTTTACTGAACAGACGACAGACAACAAGAAGAAATGAAATGGAAACATTTTTAATTTCACTTCGATGAATGTATTGTGAGATTTTTTGTGTGGTAAATTTTAGAAATATTAAAATTTCCTCAAGTGCGTAAAAAGCTATGAAAAAAACCTTATAAGTATTTTAAAAGATTTTAAAGGATCAGAGGTAAATCAGTGTGTATACTAAAATTCATAGGCATATCTAGTTATAATATCCTACATTTTGTCTAAAGTAGCAACTTTGTCCAATTTCAAAGCATTTAGTAACTCAATAAATCCTTAGCTGGATTTCTATTTTCAGGTTAAAATCCCTTGCTGTGTAATACAGAGTGAGTGTTTAACAATAGGGCCAGCAACCTGCCGATTTCCAACTTATGATATGGGAATAAAACTACATGCTACCGGGTAGAAGAAAATATAGAAGTACGACGCTATATAATTGGAAGTGTAGGTAGGCAGTAGGTATGTTGTGTCTAAGCAGTTTACATAATAGAAAGAGAGAAGTATAAAACTGAAATAGTAGACTTACGGCAGCTTGAAACCGACACCTACTATACTATTCTATTCGAAATCGGATGCGGTTGGACTCAAGCAGTTATTTATGATCCACAATAAATCAATTGCTTCCATGGAGCTCCGCACACACGGTTTCGGGTATTGAGCTCAGCTTATACGATTTGTGCTTGTCAACATATCGAAGAAATCAGAGCGGCTCAAATTATAGGTTGTAGGTCCATGATTTTTTTTACCTGCTCTGTATTCTGTTTCTGTGCATTCGTATATAGTATGTCTGTTCTATAGTCCACAGTTACAGTGTCTGTAACTGTAGACAGTGGTGCTGGTAGTTGTAGTTAAGGTATTTATTCCAATCGTGTGCCTCACAGGTATTTCTACTTGTACATCTTTCGTCAAATCTTTCCCCTGGAATCTTCATTCATAAATTCTTTTCTCAAAATGTCCACAGCTCTTCCCACTGTGTGTTTATATTCATCTTTCTCAGGTCTTGGGATTTTGTTCCTATTCGTTTATTCGTATTCGTAATGTACATAATAGTTTGAATGACTTGGAAATAGAAGTAGGTAGGTAAGTAGGTAGGTACAAAACTCTTATTCATCTATTTTATAAGTATTGAATTTATGACCTTCATACAATTTTACAATTGACTGCTACGACTTTAACTCACGCCTCACCGTAAAAGTATTACAATGCGGAGAGACACGGAAAGACGGGAGGAAGACACTGACAATGTTTTGTGTAGTCTGTGCTGCATTACGAGGGATATAGTAGTCAATAATACGAATTGAAAATTGAAATTATTGTTAGTTACTTCTTCAATTGAGAGAGAGAGACAAAAAAACTCGTTGAATTTGTTCACACTTTATAAAGGCACACGCTAGGCTCACGTCTGAGGTTGTAATAATTCTGCCGGGTGATAGTGTAGCACTTCCTTTTATGAATTTTTAAAGATCTTTTGTGAAGATTAAGTTGGTGAAGAATCCTCAAGACTTCGACATTTATCCTTATCTTCATCTTTACCTACCCACTTCACCACCACCACCACTGGATTAAGCTTTACAGAATAATTATTATGTATGTACCTATACATACTCTGTTTGTTTTGAATGAATTTAACAAATTTTTTTGAACGCGTTTAATTTAGTTCAGAGCTTACTGCAAACTAGCGGGCTATATAGAGCGAAGGCTTTATTAGTATGAAATGGAAATATAATGCATTTTGTGATTGAAATTAGGTATGTATTAAAAATGAGACACGTTTAGCATTCCTAATTATTCAAGAATATCTGTCATGATCCTGTGTTTATGAATAAAAGAATTTTTGTCACAGAAAAGTTACATATCGAAAAGAAATATCTGTAATTATAAATGGAGTTATTCGGCCGTACAATATAACGGTAAATCAGGTGTTAAGTTTAACATCATGAGTAAAATTTGACATTTACCATGCACTGCTATTATAGAAATATGATATGTACGCGCTGACAAACAATATTGAATTAGAGGTTGACCGTTAAATGTACTAATCTATATTTCATACAAATGTCGTACATACGTTAAAAATTAAAATAATATTATGCTACACAAACTGAAAAACTGCAGAGCACAACTTATAAATAACTAGTTTATTCTGAACACCCACAGTCACAATTTACGTTTTCTGCGTAGTTGCTGTAATGTTGCCATGATTTTTGACATTCTAGGTTGACGTGTTCAAGATTTAGAGATGCAGGTGTCTGTATGGGGTGGAATTATTGTTTTAGCAAAATTCGTGAACTCTTGTAATTCACCGTAAGATATTACATGATGTTTATGATTGTCTGCAAAATTTCTTCATCCAGTAAATAAAGCTCAAGAACTATGAGAATCCTGTAATTGTAAGATTTCATTTAATATACCTATATACCTATAGGCAGGGAGGTAAGTAGTACCTACACATAATTTAGGAATGACGCGTCTCTCTGCATAAATAGTTGCGGGTACAATATTATGATTTAGGCGATTACGATTTAGAAACGTTTATAATATATTTCGTATTTACATAAAATAGGCACATTGATAATTTAGTATAAAAGGGGGCATGAATGAAGAACATATAGCTAGGCGTGAACCGATATTTTAATGCTAAAGTTTTAGCATAAATTATCGCTTCTCTTCAGCATAAATAATTCTATCAAAATGGCATATCTCACAACGACAACCACACACACATACAACCGAACAATGAAAGGATGCGGGACACCCTTATATGTTCTACATAATAACATAAGTAGAGGATATTATAATCTTTACATTTTAGACTTTTTTTTGTATTAAGATTACAAGCTTGAAAGATAAAGTGGCAAACCTTTAAATCCAAGAGAGATAGATGAGGATGAGAGAGTACCCTTTTCATTTTGCAATTTAACGTAACGTAACGTCTTATCACTGAAGTGAACTCACTTAAGACTTCAAGTTTCCACACTTTTTTTCTTCTGCCCTCCCTTTATCACAACTTCTATATAGTATATTGTGTAATTGTAGGAAGGGATGGAAGAATAGGGAACCGCAGGAAGTTAATAGATTAATACTATAATACAGACTAAGAAGAAGATGAATGCGTCTGAGCCTGACTAGACTATATTGTTTAGACTTCTTCAAAAGGTCTTCACACAATTCCAAAATAAGTCAGAGCAAGTAGATAAACAAGAGTAGAGTCACATTCAGGTTTCAAACAATAATCATTAAGGGCATCAATCTTTAGATTTTATTATGTTCCGCAGTCATCGTAAATCAGACTATCGAGTGTTGAGGTCTTTTAACAACGGATTAGGATTAGTCAAAATGGTTGAATGTGAATGGGCGGTGTGGATCGACCGACGATGCGAAGAGTCTAAATCAGTGAAGAAAAAAGTATAGAAAAGGATTATAATCATTCAGCAGTGGAACACAATGGGGAACAGTGAATGCACACACACATCAAATATGGATTGGTGATGATGAGCTCTTGACTTCTGAACTTCTAGTGTTAAGGTTCTCTGTTCTCTCAGTCCTCATCCGACTCAATCCTATTCAAAAACACACACAAGGATGTCAGAGGATAATGCATGACAGGACATCGAGCCGTGAACTATTTATTTGACAATCAATTATCTATGAAGCGTTAAAAATAAAATGGTAACTGAGCAGACACATTATACACACAATACTAATATAGCAAAATTAGAGAGACAAATAAATATAGGACGGACTTTGAGCTGGTGGATTTATGAATGAAATTTTATTCTTATACCCTCTCTCAAGAATATTTAAAAATAACGATCCGCACGCACACCACCACACCTACGGGAAATTTTAATGAGTACGCAGAATGCCGAATGGTATAAGTAGGTATGTTGAGAGCTTGGAAATTATTACTGCTAACCAGGAAGTTATAGTTTCACAAGACACAATTTTGATACTGCTGAAAAATATATAGCATAGTGATTAATAATATTACATACAAGGCTTATTAATGATGAAACTCGCCAGATAAACTTAATTTCATATTTTCCACTTCATTCATCCGATTGCATAAAATACCCTGGCCATTTAATTCTTCAGGAGACATTTATTCTTTCTGAAACACTTCAGGAGAGTACGTATAGGTACATATCGTCTGCGAAGAACCGAAATGATTCATATCCAATTTAAGCTAGAATCAAAATGAGCTATGTCATAAAAACAAAATGAGAAACATCCGTATGATGTTAATTAAGAGTTTTTGAAAAGTGTAGAATGTTCTTTTACATAGTTTTGAAAAGTGGAAAATGTTCTATTTACATATTTTTGAAAAGTGTAAAATGTTCTATTTCCATGTTTTTGAAAAGTGTAAAATCTATTTACATGTTTTTGAAAAGTACAAAATGTTCTATTTACATGTTTTTTAAAAGTGCAAAAATTTTTATGTATATAAATGATTTCAAAACATGTTTCAATATTGTTTAAGATAGTGGATTTTGTTTTTAGCCCAAAATGGATATTGGTCATTTTGGTTCTTTACAGACCATATTTGTTTTGAAAGAGAATTCTTTTAATGAAGCAATGTTACAACAAAATATATTGCTGGCTGAGCTTTTATAACATAAAAACTTGATTAATCAAAAGACAAACTAACAATTATTAGGAATACATGTTTCTTGTAGACTAAATCATTTGTCAACAAACAAAAATATAAGTTGGTAGAGACAGAAAACTTGTACATCCAAAAAAATGGCGCCTTGATAGGGATGATGTCGCGTTTTGTTAGTAACTGATGAGGAGGTTCTAACTTTACAGTAATAAAAGTTACTGCTACATTGTAGTATGCATAGTCAGTGTCCAGTGTAGATATTTAGTGCTTATTGAAGAAGAAAAATGTACTGTACAACATATTATACGAGCAAAATTTTTAGTGATATATATGTAGATGTCTGTATGTGTCAAACACAAGCGGTAAATAATAATTTCCAGTGAAAGTCAGTTTTTAATAAAATAAATAACTTTAATGTACTGTAATTATTGTACTTTTAATGTTTTACTTAATAGTTTAACTGGTACTGGTATCACGGTTTTCGTATGATGTATATAATTTTAATAATATTATTCTACATAAAAGATCAAGACGAATGTATTACTATATAGACACAGAGTTGTCCACTCCATTCAAAACCACAATAACACTTGGTTCTGCAAAGGTTTTTCTATCACACAACTTACAAGTGGTCGTGCGTGAAGACGATCAAGTCAGGCGGACTCACATGTGTGAGCCAATTAGGAGGCCAGAGGCAAGGGTCGGGTCATCATTATTGTGTTAAGGGCGTAGTGGGGATTTTTGCCGACTTGAGATGCGCCCTTCTTTTAGATTACCTGAGTTGTCTCTCAATAAATCTGCTCACTTTGAAACAGGGCTACTCCCTACCCTTCAGCTTAATAAGGTCTTAAGAAAATCTCAATACACATGTACTCATTTCTCCGTCGTCAAGTTTCGGTAAGTCAGTGTCGGTAAAATAGTTTCCCTTCCATGTGTTCCTTTTTGTCTTTCTTTTCTATTTTCTTTCCTCTATATATGCAATACGGAACCGACTGACTGTGCTGTGTAAGTAGTCGTAAATGGTAAAGTAATGCAGTGGCATAGGGAAATAGCGGTGCGGTGGCTAGTATTGTGCACTACAAAGTTCCGTTTTTTTCTTCAAAATCCTCCACTAATTCAATGTGTTATACTCATGTATTCGAAGAATTTTACAGAGCTCGTTTAGTATAGTCCTCACTAATAAATCAGTTCCGTGTTTCCGTAAGTGGAAATAAGGCTTATGGAGTTTAGTAGATTGGTCAGAATCGAAATGGAGAGGCATCAAACGACTCATGTGGTCACAAATTACTGCACAAATTATTTTAAGAAACTCTACTAACTTATGCATAAACTATACCGGTTAGTACGGCAGTCCATAAAATACGGTGTATCTCATATACCGAGCAAAAACTACCAAACTACCAACGTAAGCAATTCTTCTTCTTTTTTTTGAAGTTATCAAGATTGCTGATTCTAGGCTGGTAAAAAAACTTTAAAACTGATTTAAACATACTTAAGGATTAGATGTAAACGAGCATGACTGAATCTTCATGAATACGGAGCTACACCTCTCATAATAATGTGAACGGACATGGCATACAAATTGAAGACGTGAAATAGATACATTATTTGACAAAGCCAAGGAGTAACACATCAGTAAGCATTGAAAATATTTTTCTTTTTTTTAATCCATCATATCGTACATACATATATTATGTTTGTGTATCTTGTGAGTTGTGTCCAGCGTTGCTTGAAAAAAATGAGGGAAGATGTAACGTCTATAATGTAACTGAATAAAATGCGTTCGACTCTACTCGTAAGTATACACTGTTGTTGTCTGTAACAAACTACTCATAGAAGCAGAAGTACGGAATAGAGCACTCGAAGCGTCTGTTAAATCAACTGTCAGTCTTGCTCTCAGATTTCCAATGCAAATGACCGGGCTCGCATATCCACACATAGTTTTTATGCCATATAATATTTTTTGTACGGAATCAATTCAGTATTGAGATGAAATCATGGAATAGACGAATAGAACCATTATAGACATTAAATTAAGCTATTATTATGTAAGGAGAAAAAGTACGATTGAAAGGGTACAGTAACTGTGTATTTTCTTGAACATTATGTTTTACATAGTACTCAATCTATTTTGATAATACAGCTTTCCAGACGATGCATTCATATCCGTATAGTGGGTATATAAAAAGTATGATGAATCAAAATTAAAACATATATCAGGTAGACTAGACTTGAGTTATGAATTAAAGCTTACTCGAACAATTATTGTACGGTTAAGTCAACAGTGAAGAAGATAAACAGGAGAAGAGGAATCAGAAATGGATAATAAAAAATATAGTTGGAAGACCAAAGATGTATAAATAAATAGAAATCGTGACAGCCTGGTTGAAATGAATCGAATTTTTTTTTAACTTCTTTTTCTTTCCAGTCCAGCTGAAGACGCGGAAGAAAAAACATGAAGACACTAATAAGAAGAAAACGAATCAAGAATCAAAATCAAGACTACTGAGAAAATCTAAAAGAACAGCAGATGGTCCTCAGTATCATCATTTAATCATAGAAAATATTTATTTTTAGTTTATTTAATTTTCACCGTAATCTATGCATTTGCATGTATGTGTGCTTTTTATCTTTTCAGAGGTTAAATTCCCAGAAAATATCTTTGTCCGATGACCGCTTAGATTATATTATGATTGGGGATCGCTCAAGTTAAATACAAATCCAATAACTTTCTAATAATGTATTTTTTATGATGATGTCAATTCTAAATTTCAAGCATTTTCAATTTTCGTATTTGGAAAGTTAAAGTGTTGTACTGTTGTAAAATAAATATAGAATGAGTCCGCTTTATGTTTAATGGTGTGGAACATGGACTTTTATGTCTACGAAAACCCTATCAACCATTGCCACACTAAATAAATGCTTGAAAATCTGTAATTCTGTTGAAGAATGGGAGAGAGAAATCGGCTCCAGCAACAAGGGGCATAGGCGACACCTAGGTCGGGACAGGGAAGTAGGTGTAGGTAGTGGTGGTGGCAGTAGTCAAGCCATCACGTGGGGACTGGATGAGGAGAGCATGGTCTGGTAGTGGTGATGGTAGTACCAAGGCACTAGAGACATCACGTGTAGACGTAGTAGACGTGTAGGCATGGGGAGCAACAGATCCACAGGACCAACGCGGCCCAGCATAGGTAATTTAAGCAGTACAGTTCAGCGACCATCAGCTCGGTCGAAGTCAATCCACCTTTGTTACGCTCAAAGCTGAGAGAGCATGATAAACCAGCAACAGAATAGTACAGTCGTCAGAATTAGCATCGCCTAGGAGCACCGGAGGACCCCGGAATCGAGATGAGCGGGTAGATGATGTGATGATTAGCATAGGCCATGAGTCTGCTAGGTTTGTAGTCATGTCACAACACCCAAGTAGATAGTTCGATCCTCAAGCTAGGGAGAATAAACAAGCATAGTAACCAGGAGACCGCCAAGGCGGTTGAATGACTCACTTTGATGAGTAGTTTAGAGTTGGGCTTCAGGTCAGGTACAACATGCCATGAAGTGTAGTACTCAAGCAAGCGAGGGTAAACAAGCAAAGGCATTACATGTCAATTGTGAGCACTATGAAGAATACAGGGCAGGCCAACGAGCCATAATTGCGATGTTCTGTAGTGTTAAGCCGGGTACGGAGATACTTCCATAGGACAATGGTACAGTCTAGCACAACGCAAGAGCCGTTTAAATGCTTTCCCATACATATGATTTTCTGTGGAAATCCTGCTAACTTGGCGGTCGTGGGCAGTAAGCATGAGAGTCCAACAGGAGGGCACAGGGGTAACCAGGTATGCAGGTAGTCACCATCAGTGGGTCGGCGTTCTCAATGCTAGTGAGGGTAAACAAGCACTCAACCAGTAGATTAATATCAACGTAACAGTTAAATCAAAGGTCCGGCAGGAGGACATCGAGCATTCGTGTAGCAGAAAGCAAGAGTAGGTTTAGTCCTCAAGGCTAGAGAGTATAAACAAGCAAAGGAGACCACATCCAGTAGTGATTTCAATTAATTGGATTCCTGCCAAGGGAGCTGGGAAATAACCAGTTCCGGTCGAATGCAATGCCAGCATAGTAATGGTAAAATTGGACGATCAAGGAATTCCATCCAGGTAGACAACTTATAGTAAGCAGGGCAGGCAGAATTCCTCAAGCTAGCGAGGCTAAACAAGCATCCGGGCAGAATTCCCGGCAGTTATTTCAACCAGTTCGATTCCAGCTGGGAGTTTTGAGTGACCAACTCCAGCTGAGACTTCATACCAATGTGACTTTTGGTTTGTCCCACTTCAGTGTCTCGATGTAGGAGTCGAGAGTGGGCAGTAGACGTACAGGGCTCCTCAAGACTAGGGAGGATAAACAAGTCAGCACAAGGGAGCGGCAATGGAAGCGACCTTCGAATAGACATTAGCCTGGTCCATCCCATGGGCAGGCCACTTCTTTTTCCAATGAAGGCGTTGGTGAAACGGATAGGAGTAAGCACAGTGGAGGGTCAGCACTAATTCTCCACTGTATCCAGCTCAAGCGAGGTAGATGCGACCAGAGTGAGTTCAGCTCAGCGAGGCAGGAGAGGGGTTCGATGGAAGTGATCGAGCTCAACCCCAGTGAGGTGTAGCGCGGAGCAGCGGGTAGCTAGGCCAACATATCTCGTCCAAATCCAATAAGACGGGTGCCATACTGTTGATCGGGGAGCACCTTAAGGGTCGAGTATTGGACATTTGCAGTATATTCGACCTAGGTATCCTCGGGTTATAGGTCATGCATCAAAGGCGATGCGGTTAGACAAACCGGGTTAGCAGGTCGGGGGGACCGCATATAGTAACATGGTTCCGGTAACATACAAGCAAGGGAGTAGTGCGGAAGGTGTGAGTAATCACAACTTACGGTGGCGTAGCCCTTCCGAGGGTTATGATTAAGGGATAGAGCAGCGTCTCTAAGGAACACACGCGGGGATGGAAGGTCTTCTGAGCTATGGTGACATCGTCATCAGGCTCAAAAGACCACACTTTAGTTAAAAGCATGATTAGGATAAAGGAATGACAAGGCATGTAAAACTCGGGTTTAGGACCACGTAGCATGATCTAAGGATAGCCGGAGATTTTATATGAATAAGGGAGACGGTGAGTCTCACTTAGACCTTGTCTAATCGGTGGTTTTAAAATTTTAAATTTTAGCATGGCAGCTTCACCAGCGTGGCTCGAGGACGTCGTCGCACCACTACATGGAGTATCATGGGCAGCACATGCATTGGCTCAAGGAGCGTACGACGCAGCATTCAACCCTACGGTTGTGTCCAGACCAGCAAGACTGGGACCAGAATCAAGAAAGGCAAAGGGTATAGCAGCAAAAAGAGGCGTAATTCCAATTGCGTCTCGTCCACAGGAAAACTCAGCATTCCGAGATGTAGTAGAGGCCTACCGAATTAAGAAAGACGACACACCCAACGCACACTTGACTCAAGCTCAGATAGATGACCCCCATAGTGATCCCCGGATAGTGAGGCATTTCGTGACAAGAGACAAGGCATGGCCAGCTAAATCCCAGGGAATTCGTCCGGCCATACCCAAAGAAGTGGGGGTTACTCCGGGGGCGACTAAGGAGGCGGAGATCCAGTCAGTGTTAGTTAAACTCGACAAATCACCGAATCTTGCAGTCCAGGTATGGAGAGCGAACACACATACCACGAAGAGAGGATATATCTCGGTGATCGCAATTACAGACGGGGCACGGGTAGTGCTGGCAGGTTATGCAGCGATGGCACCAGAGGCACAAGCATATCTCCTGAACTGGTTGGAGAAGAATAACGCAGTCAAATGGACTTACCAGCTCGGACCCAAATTTGAACTCCTGAGGAACTTCGCTGACACTCGCCCGAAACACATGGTGGATGTCAGATACCTGTTGAAACGATAGTGGAGAACTAAATATAAAGAAGAGATACCGCAACGTGCGGAGGAGGTATTACTTACGATATTTCCTAAACTCGAAATTACCATTGAAGATTACCTGGAGGATAATCGCCCAGCTAAAAGAGGAGCAGAGAACAGAGTGTACTTCACACCAACCCAGTACAGGTATATGGTCACCAAAGTGTTAGGTGTATATCACTTGGGTCGACTCTATTCAGAGTCTTTCGTGTCCGCTCAGACAGGTTTTAACAAGTGGGGAGAAGCATCCAAGGACCGAATAAGAATCATGGATACTCGCATGCCGGTGGTGGCACCTGACTTCTCTCCAAACCAGTGCCGACAGGAGCTGAGTAAAGTACTCTATCAATATGCTAAGCTGTATCGCCAGGGGAAACTCTAAAATAAGGAAACCTTGGACGCTCGCGGTACCCTGGCCATACTAATAGTGCTTCGTTTAGAAATGGCGTATAAGTTGGATTTGCAACCAGGGGAATGGCTCAAGACAATCACGGTAGCATATATGTTACAGGCACAATTCTACCAGGAGAAAGATGTGGTAACCGAGACCCGGGTATCAGATAAGCCCACTAGCTTTCTTTATTACTATCGATGTAATGCACAACAGGATGTGTGGAATCATTTTGGGGGAGCGTTTGATGCCTTCAAAAGCTATATTGATAAGTGGTGTTTGAAGGGCAAGGATGGGGAGCCGCGTAAGCCAGCCCAAATGATGCAAGGCAAGGGTGAGCTTCGGAAACGGATTGATTACCTGTACCTGCAGAAGCATGTGGAAGCAGTACTAGAGGTGAAGATACTGGACCTAATAGACGGGAAAATCCAGTGTGACGACTGGGATGACTGTATGACCTCCAGATCCGCAGATGAAGATATTGAGGTTAGGCATGATCTGGTGTTACAAGAATGGGATGAGGAGCGCCTGGCAGAACGAGTGGCGGAAAAGAATAGGTTGGACCGTTTAAGATTAAAGCAGCAGCAGGATGATCTCGCGGCAGCTGTGGCCCAGGCGAAACCTGCACTTGATCCTAAACCATCATCACAGAAACGGCTGCGGTCGTCTAGGGATCATAAGCGTTCTGACGGTGAGGATTGAGGACCAAGGACCCGCAGCCATAATCGTCCCACATCTACGCAGCGGGCGAGTACAAGGCCTAGTGTTAGTCCAAACCCAGCTGATAGCCATAAGCTCCAGGTGAAGACAGAGCGACCAGCTAAGCGTCCGAGAACCGAGGCAATACCAGAAGAGATCGACATAGCCGACTCACCACAAGGATCACCAGCACCGGAGACAGCATCGGGAGCTGCATCAACGTCTGAGCAGGAATCGTCATCTGATGATGAGGGAGGATGGTCAGATGAGTGCACAAGACTGGTCTTAAAATCCCAGATCGTGTCATATGAAGAGGCAATGGGACGACTCTGTGCAGAGGCGGGGGACAAAATCATGTCACTCCTGGAGAGTACGTCGACCCGGGTGTGGAGTAGTGGGCACTCTGCATTAGGAAGGGTATACACGCTCAACAGGTTGGTGGGATGGTTGTTGTTCCCGCAGAACTTTATCCCAGGGCACTTACGAGTTGTGCAGCAGAACAGCACAGGGAAGATCTACGCACCTACTCAGCCCGTCGTGGACGAATGGTGGCGTATATGCAAGACTTGTCGAGCCATTGGACATACCACCACGGAGTGTTACGCTTATAAGACACAGCAACTGGTTGTGGATCCCGAGCGGATCGATGAGGATCACCAGTTTTTACTTCTACCTGGAGACCAAGACATTATGTTCAGGGCAGACGTGGTCCAGTCGGCCATGTACCAGATCCAGATCCGATCCCATGAGCTCAAGCGATCGGACGAAGACCACTTGGTGATACATACGATGTTAAATAATATGATGCAGCGTTCATTAACGAAGGATATTTACGAGGTGGTGCGCTCGGTACAGGAGATCTTGAACACAAGTCAGTGGAAAATACCTAAGCCGGTACCCCCGCCGTTGACATACGATGTTGTTCTTGATCAGAAACTGGCAGGCTTGCAAGCTCAAGCTCTTCAGTTTACACAGTCAGTCACTGACCTGAGGGTGCTCAATCGACCAGGGGAGGTCTTAATGGAAGGGCAAGTTGACCTGGCAAAATTGGTCGTAACAGAGTGGCAGAATAAGCAACAGGAGCAGAAGAAAGTAGACCAGACGACTCCAACCAGAGGTCCGGTGGCTCAGGATTCTAAGCCACAGCAGGCTGCAGCTCTGGAGCTGTCGCGGGGTAGGAAAGCCTCACTGGAGTTCGGTCCTTTAGCGGGACCCTCGGGATCGGGGAGCACCTCTAGCTTGGTTATTGATGAGACAGTTACATCTATACATCTGTCGGACCATGAGGAGGATACCTCAGCGCCTACATCTCGCAATGGATCCATACGAGGAGGACCTGAGCCAGAGGACCAAGGAGGCAACACCAGTTATGCGGAGACCATTGCACCGGATGACTTCACCGATTAGCTTAAGATACCAGTAGGAGAAGGGCATATGTCGTGTATATTTTATCTATTTTTATACCTTCTATATTTTTTATTACATTATTTTGTTCAAATCTATATAATTTTTGTATAAGGATCTCGAGGGGAGTCGAGGTTGACGATATAAGGCATTTTTGTATCAAAACCTGTTTTGTATATGCTATTAACAACCGGACGGGCCGGTGCTCGATCATGAACATGAGTTTGTAAAGATGGGTTTTTCTTGTTATTAATGTATACATATACTTAGGGTGATGGACTTTTATTGTAAGTTGACTAGATGATAATTTTAATTATTTTTTTTATGTTATGAATAAAACAACTGAGGTCAGAATATGTGGTTATGAATAGGGACCTTGATCCAAGCGCATAGTTAGATAGCATACGGGAGCTCGTGAGTCTTTTGGGCCTTGAGGTAGAGAGGTCTACACGTATAGGCACGGGGACCCCCCGATCATGTCGAGTCTCTGAAGTCTCCAGGTCTAATGTTCTACAGCAAATGAGGTCCTCAGGTCCACTGCTCCGCTTACCACGTCTTTCTTAGGTGGGGTCGTGGGAGAGAGAAACGGCAAGATCTTTTAGCTAAGAGTCGTTCCCGTTTCCAGTCACTAGCCTCTTCACTTATTCTCGGCGGTGCTCAGGCGGTAGAGAACCCTCTACGATGTTTCAGGCGCCTGGCAAAGTTGAGAATAGTGGGGGGGACAGTGGGAGAGAGAAATCGGCTCCAGCAACAAGGGGCATAGGCGACACCTAGGTCGGGACAGGGAAGTAGGTGTAGGTAGTGGTGGTGGCAGTAGTCAAGCCATCACGTGGGGACTGGATGAGGAGAGCATGGTCTGGTAGTGGTGATGGTAGTACCAAGGCACTAGAGACATCACGTGTAGACGGGATGGGCAGAATATGATCTAGAAGGATCCAGGCCGTGGTATGGTGAACACGAGCAAACGACATGATAACGATCCGGACACAGTAGCAGGTATAGGGCTGTGAAGTAGTGGTCGTATGATGAGGGACTGACCAAAACCATTTGAGTAGACGAGGACTGGGGAGCAGGAGGTAGGCTCATATAGGAGGGACAGCCAATCATTGAAGGAAGGCAGGCACTTATGGGATCGATAGCCAATCACCGATCAGGGTAGGGATGCCAGCGAGTGGGGTATTCTGGGTCGGTCTGTAGGTTGAGGGCTTACGAGACAATGAGCTGAGAGCACGATCCTCATTCTTTTGCCAGACTCCACGAGAGACAGACGACGGTGGAAGCAGCAGCCTGTTCGTGAAGTAGTGAGTAGACCTCAGTTGTATAGGAGCGCTAATTTAGTGGTGGCTTTAGTGTTAGCCATTATTGGGGTTTTAGTGTAAGTGATATTACTGTGACTAGAATAATTATTAATAATATAAGTTAGTACCTATATTGTACCGGGTAAACCGGGTATTTGTGAGAGTGATATTCCCGACATAATATTGACTAATTGTGGGTCGGAAGACCGAGACAGAGACGAATAAATCGGTGTAATTTGTGAGTGATTTCCCCAGACATTATTGGTGTGCGAACTAACCCTTTTGGCATATGGCCGACAGCATATAGGGGCTGTGTAAGACATTGTGCATCAGTGTGTGTTTATTCGGGTCCATATTGCCCCGGTCAGGAAGAGACATTTAGATATACGTAGTATATAGACTTGGCTGGTCAGACGGGCCAGTCTCATATTGCCCATAGTTGCATCTTCTACCTCTAGACCGGACGAGCTTTCTTTGGAGTGCAAGTGTTGAGGGCGAGATACCAGCACGTGCATACGAGTGGGCCATACTGCATCTCCAGGCCGCAACACGGAACCGACATCCGATCGGGTGCTGAGGAGCAGTACACGAGGACCTATACTAAGGGATCCGACCAGGAGCTCTGGACCGGAGCTCGAGGAGAGGTGCTCCTCGTTTGCTAAGCCGCGGACCAGGAGGTCTAGAGCTCAGGAGAAGCGGTCGGGGAGGGCCTGGACGGGGCCTAGGGCAGGGCTTAGATCTGCGCCTAGCACTCGAGAGCAGGAGCTCTGGAGGTCCACCCCGGAGAGGCCGTCGAGTAATAGGAGAAGAGCACCTCGAGGAGAGGTGGTCCTGGTGTTTGAGGCTGTAGAAGTGCGGGATTGCGGTGTATTAGGAGATTCCCCTATCACAAGAACTATTCAAGACTGAAGGCCAGAAAAAAAGTAACATTTTTGTGTAAGTACTTATCGCCGTCAAATGGTTGCAAGCGAGTAGTGCGCGATGCAATGTAGTCTTTAATGTTTTTGTGACACAATTGTGCATCGGCACTTGCAATGCTACAAACAGAAGAGTAGTACATACATCGTATGCACATTGCCGGATTTATGTGATATTATTGCAACGTAAAATAACGGTAAAATCAAAGTCGAAAATGTTGTCATCAATTTAATGGCACTCCTTCGTGTCCATAGTCTATCAGTATAGAGGATCATTTAATGTGGAAATAGCCACTGCTGCCCCATCACCGACCGACACTGCCGTTCAGATATAGGTATTGTATATTCTCGATTGAAACGTTGCTTCATGATCAGAGTCCGTGGGGTCCCAAAAGTCGAAAGCCCAGTGTCAATTGTGTTTACTTTTCAACTCGGGATGTTTCTATTCTCTCTTGTGGTAGATCTGAGATGAGAATAAGTGTTACTTTTGAGGATCGTAAAAGAGAGTATCAGTGAGAGAAATCTCACTATTGGAGGTCCACTGGTAGTTTTCCCGTGACTCTCCTTGTCTTTGTTCAATCGTCAAACACCAAGCTATCTTGTATTTGGCCTTGTTCCTCGATTCTAAATCCTCGATCTTTCCTGGATCCTTCATTATATATTACACTTCTCTCTCCTCCGCTGTCGCTTCATTCTGATCTTTTAGTGAACGTGGATGATGGTTTCTTCTAATCTTGAATATGTTTCTGATGTCTCAGCTAGAATGCCGGTGCCGGTGTCGGTTTGGGGACACATTTCTGTGGATGGAGAGAGAGAGAGAGAGAGGATATAGGAGAAGTTTAGAAGATACGGTCATGGTGGGGAAGATACCAATATTTAGAATTAGAATTCAGAGTACCTACAAGTGTGTGAGTGGAGTGAGCGAGTGAGTACAAGAACACAAGTGGAGGGAAAACAATAACAATGTGTGTATAGATGCAGTGTCGTCTCTCTTGATTTTTTTCTACAATCTGTCTCCCAAGTACGAGAACACAACCCCTTGTTGTTTCTGAGCAATGTGTGTGGTTTTGAATGATTAATATATGGGCGTCTCATTTTCTAAGTTAAAAGGCCATTGTTTTTGTCCCTTTTGAGTCAATTACACGCTTCGGTCGCGACAATTGTCAAAAAACTTTGTCTCCCTCCTCTCAAATATATCACTGCTTTATATCTTGTCATACAAGGAAATAAATTTTTCATTATTCAAATTTTTCCTCGTCCTCAACATGTTTCATCATTTCTTTTAAAAAATTAAGAGAATAGGCAGCTGTAAAATTCCTTTGCTTTGTAAAAATAGACACAAACAAGCATTTCCATGTAACTTTATCCGCTCAAAAATGTTGCAATTTAACTCGGAACTCGGATGAATGGTACTGCTTCAAATGTATAGCCATTCTTCAAATCTCATTCAGTAAAAGAACTATAGTAGAAATACTCATGGTGATGTATACATATTATGGGATTAAGTATCCAGATAGACAAAAGTGAAGAAAGAACACATATTTGTAGTACAGTACAAAAATCATAAGGCATGTACGAAATTAGTAGGTACCTCTCTGGCGCTGTAGATGTAGGATTCCCGGCCACAAATTCCTTTTAAAAGAGTAAAATGTTTGCTTTTATTACATTTCCAGTTACAAGGTGTGCGGTACAGGTACAGGAGGACCTATAACGAAACTTTTCCAGGTTTTACCACACCGCATTTAACAAACAGTGGTCTTTAGGTGTGATGCACATTGCAACATACATCGAGACAGGCATATAAGATATATCTCGATGGCAGTTGCGTTCTCCTTTCGGACTTAGCTACGTGAAAACTGAAATAAACTTAGAACTTTTAAATTTTATTCAGTTTTTAATTTGCGCGAGAGCCACACAATCTAGAGATCAACTAAAAAGTTTACTATTTAGTTGATCATCAGATTATTCAAGCATCCGTGGAGTTAACTTAAAAACCTTGGCAATTCTATTCTATTGGACACACTGTAGATGTAATAATTATAAGTGACCAAGAAATTATTCTTAATTCTGGACCCTTTGGGACACTTATCACTAGATCTTTATGACACACTGCAGTAAGATAAAAAACTAGAAACCTTCAACGTTTAATGGATTTGCGCTGATTTCACTACACTTTTTTCTGTCTACAGTCTACTGCATGTAGGTATGTAGTATGTCTAAAGTTTGAAGCGAGGCATAATTCATTTTTCACAAAGTATTGGCTTATGTGACTATGACTGGAATGTTCTATACAGATGAAGTAATTATGCTTGCGTTAGACCAGTCACTATTTTCCTTGCCGTTTCTGACATGTCGTTTTGGCGGTCCGGTCGGAAAAGTCTAAATTATAATGAGAAATAAAACAAGGGCTAAAGCCCTTGTTTTATGGCAGCCTTAACAGCAAAATTAAGCATTTTGAATTTGCCGCTAAATATAAGCTTCAATTTACATGTTTTAAATTAAAAGAAGCAATTAAGCCGCATAATGTGTTTTTGGTTATTTTATCTATCTTATTTATAATCAACTTCTGTAATACAATCAAAAATTCAAAATTCCAATTTTTGAATTTCCCGCTAATACATTTAATATTGCGTTAACTCAAGATTTCGACCGGTCAGTCAATAAAATAACCCTAAAGTGATATATTTTTGGAATGGCAACAATTAGGCAAAGATAATGAGCATGATGTGGAAGCACGATCGTTATTAGTTTTTAAATAATTTTGAAAAAACTTAATTGCAAATTAAAAAAAGTTAACGGATTGTGTCGAGTGATATATCATTTGAAAGCTCTTCAAAAATAAGCAGACACCATTTTTTTTGTTTTTTGATTGTGACCCATACAACACATTTTTGGCGGCATTTTAAAATTAAATGACCGTTATTTTGAAAACGTTTTGTTATAATGGAGGCTCGTTCCGTTATTTGAATTCTACTGGTGATTAGCTTTCCAATGATATATGGCTCGATGAAATTGGTCCAGTATTGCCAAATTTTCAAAATTCCCGTAAATTATGTAGATAGGTAGGAATGAGTAATGTTCAACAGTTCAACTTCGAATTCAAATGATATATGGCATATCGATTGCATGATGATTATGTTGTCTTGATCTGTTGTTGTCAAAGCATATCATTTAAAAGAGTTGAACCGCATACTGCCCAACGTATCATTTGTACGAACGACGTCCTTTAACTACAGATAGGTACCTGTACAAATAAATAACATTACACTTATTATTATTAATATTAGTATGCGCCTGTGCGCTATCATAGAAAGCGATTCAAAATGAATGTCACCCGCATCGCATAGCAGCATACTGACTCAGGATAATTTTTGTAGTTGATTTAGTCGTGGTATATAAATGATGTTAGCTAACTGGTACGGGAAATATACGTGTTTGATTTACGACAGGGGCAATTAGGCTTTGATTTATTGTGTATCTATCTCTGAAATCGATTGAGACCAAATATTTGTCTTATTTTCCTTTCCTCCTCGTCTCTCTTCCCTTCCACAGTCAAGAAGCGTTGACTCAAAATAATAGCATAGACAAACTTTTAACATACTTGTATCAAACAACTCGACATCCTATAGTTGACATACATACATGCATAGTATGTATTTACTCACAGTCAGATTCACGCTTGTAGCATCATCTGTGCCATAGCATAATTCACGTCTAAAAGACTATAACTATAGTGTTAACTATAGCCCCTACTTTAAAATTTTGAATGTTAACTTAATAGTAGCGTCCACTTATTTTCAAGATAAATTTACATTGCTTAGGAGAACTTTCGCGTGAGGTGCTTTATACCAAGACTGACTTCTCAACCAAAAGAAAACGACTTGAGTTTTTTTTAGTATCTAGACACGCAGTACGCAGAACTCTTCACACATATAGAGATTAGAGATAGACATGTGTAATAAAACACGTGTAACCTTTACGTAGTAGCTATACCAACATACAATGATGACTAGATGCTTTCCTTACGGATTTAGTAAACTCGTTGTGAAATATAATACGGTTGGGATTCAATGTAGTTCATGGCACGGACATGTCATCACTATACTTCAGAGGTTCATGTCATCGCAGTGCTCTAATCATGACTGACTTCTATTCAATGGAAATCATCAACGGTGGCACAGAGCACTACTTTGTAAACTTTGATATAAAATCATGTTATATAGCTTTATTACATCCCGCAGTGTGACGTAGCTATTATGCCACATGGGCATTTTGTATATATGTAATAATTTGCATATAAGTGTGTACATACCGTTTGAATTTTATCTAATGTAAGATGCATATTAGTATAATTATACCTTGTACCTGCATACATGCTATTATGTAAATATGACCTGCGTTTGCTGTATTCCTTTTAATACATGTATACCATTGTATGTATATAGCTCAATAGTCATTGCTTTCATGGAGACTTACCCACATCTTATTTATTTTCTGAATAACTATAATCAAAATAGAATATATAGTTTTCGAAATCTAAACGTTACATTTAATCTATATAATATATATTATGTACATGGTGTAATATTAATATTCTAGACGTAGTAAAAGTTTTATTGTGCAGGAAAATATATTCATCCCCTACTCCGAGAGTTTCTGCATAAATAATGTGTGAGCCGAGGCAAGACTGAAGTATAATAATAATTTTGTAGTCGTATATGAAGGTGTATAACCGACTCTATTATAATTATATAATAATAGAAAACATCACATATCGCTCACTGTCAGTCACAGACGGAGTAGAAAAATTGTCCTGTGACGCGTAACCTTGCTTAAGAAAATACAGATAAATGAAAATCAACCTCGGCAACCGACACAGAAAAGCTACAGAGCTGTCATTGCTAAAATGGTTTTGTTTTCTTTGCTCTGAGTGTTATCTTCACTCCAGTGGAAATTCCAATTTGCATATTTATTATTATTAATAATATTCATGTCTCAAACGTCGCACAAAGGTAAACGTTGGAGCAAGTACCTTACCTAGACATATATATGTATTTTGTATGAAACTGCGACTATATATAGTGAAAATATAAGGGGGCGTATGTTCTATACTCCAGTCTCCATACTATAGAGTTTAAGTATTTCATTTGTTCATTGTGTGATATTTTGTTGGAAATGACTTAACGCAACCTCATGATGAGATAATTCACGAAATAACCATTAAAGTATAATTCAGCTGAATTTACGATGCAAAATAATAGCAATAGAAAATCCTAGTGGAGGTTATTCACATGCAGAGCAGGAATTACCTCATTTTTACTTACCATAGAAAAAAAGTATTTCACAGTAACAGTGATTGTAGATTCTGCTTAAATTTTTGACAGAAAGGGCGTACTGAAGTTCTGTCATTTTGTTTTTATGAAAACTGTAGTTGTCCGAGGTGAGACTGTAGTTGTAAATTATGCGTATTTAATCCTCAAAAATGTTACAATACTACCATTAGTACAACCTGGATTATTCACTGGGGAGGATTAAAAAAAATATTACAAATTTCAAATAGGATCATATTAGAAATGAGGGTGTTTCAATTCCCTACAAAGACGTTTGTTGGAATTATTACAAACTTACCTCAGCATTGTGAGTCAAGGTGTTTAATGGTGAGACGTCTACAATACAAATTACACATAATACCTAGTCATCTATATACATAATATTTCATCTGCCATAGTTAAACTTTCATCTATGTGAAATCAAAAATATTAGAAACATTTCCAAAGCTATTCAATAATTTGTATTAAATTCGAAAATAAATTGCAATTATTTACTTACGGTGCAGTGTTCCAAATTTATGTAGAGCTACGAGCATCTATTTAATACGATATCTAACCATGAAAGCAATATAGTGATATTGTTATTGTTTATGCGTGTGTGCAAAGGTTACAAAAGTACGTGGCCATTATAATTTAAAAAATAAACATTTTCTCAAACCCTTAAAGCTCACCTTGGGATTTAGTCAGCAGTTAAAAGCTTGAAACACGTTAAAAACCCAGGCATCTACAATAATTCCTGTGATCTGAAATTATTATTATTATAATGTGGAATCACAACATAATATAACAAACAAATTCACAACATTCAGATGAATTCCCAAGAAAATTCTAAAGTGCACCAGTGCACACACAATAGAAAGAGAGGACAAAACACGTAGACATTAGAATGAGTTAATTGGATAATATAGGACTTATGAAATCACCCCATGCTGCTAGCAATTAGAGTTGAGGAACAGCAATAACAAGGCAGACTCAGAGTGATCTGGCGATGAGTCAGAAGAGCACACAAAAGCTATCTGTAGAAAGAACCAGGCCAAACCAGCTGAGAAGCAAACGGAGAAAAAAAATTAAACGAGGACTAGTTCATTCACAGTTCGTGTGGATCTGTCTCGTTCACATCGTCAAACATAAAATTTGAATTTGATTACCTTTCGTAGAAGTTACGAATCTTTGTTGCGTATATATACACACATTACAATATATATATTTTCATGTAATTATTCGTCTACATTATTATAGAAAAGGACTCGTATTCTATTTTGTACTTCACCGTAGACGAAATATAATAAAGGTATGTAGATAAGTCTGACCTGCATTGTGTACGTTGCACATATAACTACCCAGGATCCAGTCAGTGTAAATGCAAGCTGAATTGGTAAAGAACTCCGAAATCTCAACTCTCTGGCTGGCACTGGCCTCGGCCTGGGACTTGGTTCGAACATGTCTACATCGGTAAATGCATGTAAGTATAGCACCGCATTTATTTATGAACCCTTTAAACATCTTTCACGTAATTGATGTGAAAGTTTGTCATTAATTCAACTGCAAACAACTTATTAGTCTCTGAGAAATTATAAGGTTTACAATTTAGACAGAAATGTTGAATGAATAGGCGTGGAGCGAGACTTACTTATCGTCCGTCGAAAGAAAATGTAAAATTCCTCTACGAGTGGGTACCTTGGAACCTGTCAGCATGAATGGAATTCAACGAGGCTTTACAGAACGATCTTCATTTGTTTAACAATAACAACAACAAGTGTGATGAAGAACGAAAAACTAATGTTGTTATATGTGATATCGTCGAAAAGGATGGTGAGTACTTTTTGGATTTGGAAGGTACTTGTTGAGTTAGTTATTAGCCCAGCACACATCCACGGCAAAACAACAACCCTTTACGCCAACATTAATCTTTATTATAATTTTCACTGGATGTAAATTTTGAGTAATCAGAAATGATGAACCTCAGTCATCAGTGTTGTCATGTTGATGGAATTAGAAACTTTGGATTTCAATTACTAAATATATATGTGTTTTTGTTTTGAAATTTAATAATGAGAACTGATGCTGAGCACTCAACACAGATTACACAAACAATTCAATTAATTTCATCCAAGCCTTATCAACGAAAGAGGATAGTTATACCCGGTGAAGGCATGATCTACCCTGGCCACAACCGGCTTTTAAGGGCAAGGGACGTCAGGGACGATAGCTGAAAAGTGCAATAAACCGAAATTGCGCGCTATATTTTAAATATTGAATGCAGCCACCAATGAAATCGCTCGATAATTAATGAATTCGAATGCGCCAAAGTTTTCAATATTCCATAGGTAAATATTTATGGTTTTAAAATTTAAAACTGTCAATAAATATAAAATAAAAAGTTACGTTAAAGTTTCGCAAAATGAATAGAAATGGTGCTCTTTTTTATATGAAAATACATTACTATTTCCTGTGGTTTATTTTCGCTGCTATAATAGTGTGCATCATTATTTCACTACTTTTAATCCCAGTCGACTTTTAATTTGAATCGTGTGTGTAATTTGTAGAATAGAAACTTTGCTGGAATTACTAAATCTACAAGAAAAACAAATGTGTTTAGTATTCTTTTTTCGTCTTTCATGTTCATTTGATAAACGAAGAGAGAAAGAGGAACATGAGAAAGAGAGTTCCACAAAAATCCTTAAGTTGTTTGACATGTACACCATCCCCCTGCCTGGAATGCCAGAAAGGTCATAGTGCCAGCAGTGTCTGTACATAATTCTTTCTTACCACCACTGGTCTGACACTATTATAAACAAGTTGTACCCAACTGAACAAAGTAAACCAAATATCGCTGTATATATTTGTAAATAAAATACAATACAAGTTCCAGCATATGGCACACGGTGTTATTTTCTTCTTGTAACTTCTATACTAATATCTTATATAATTCCATGTAAACTCTTTGCCAGAACAAATTGACTCTTGACGTGTAGATTTCCATTAAGATTCATCCTCATTTGGGCAGGATTTGTGAGGTCTTAAAAAAGAAAGCAAAATTCATGGAATGCATGTGTGGAAAATAAGATTATGATTATGTTTAAAAAAACTGTTGAAAGTTGAGACAAATCTCTCAGACTTATTCATATTTTAAAAGGTTGCCCTCACAATAACTCATAAGTTGTCGTCATTCCGTCAGAGAGTGGTGGCATAGGTGTGCAAGGCATATACACACAAACACCACTTGGTAGGGCTTGTATATTATGTCTTTGAGTGACTTATACATTAATATTATTTTTTAAATTCAAAACGGGATATTTATCAGGGGTAAGCCTCATTATTTGTGTCCATTTCAAGTCTCCGCCAGTAGTTAAAATTGCAAAAAGTACATCAGACATACACTGTTTTCATCACTAAAATTGTAATTTTATTCTTATGATTTTGTATCGTCATTTTCTGCCTAATAATTCTGAGTGGCAGTGGTTTAGGAAAGTCAGCTGCGTTTTTATTGTCCGCACTAATAACTTGACAGCGTTGATTTTGGTGAGTAAACGTGTAATTTGTAAAATATATGTAACATAACTAGGTAACTACAACTGTTTTCTACTTGTTTTTGTGAATGACAGCCATGGAAAATGTTGCAATGTTATTCAGACTGCAATGTGTAGTACTAATGGTGCTAACAAAAGGAAATGTCATAAAGACAATTCTAAAGAAATACAGTAAACAATAAAAGAGAGCTTCCGGCTGTTTGAAGAACTGATATGATTATGATCATGTTGAGTCTGTCTTGAATCTCTTGAAGGTAGAAGTTACATTCAGATACATTAATTATCTTTCCCACGTACAGATACAGCACCATCCCAGACCAGACGCAGACACCAGGCGTATGCACTTGTTGTTCTCTCGGTTCAAGTTGCTAAAGAGAACATGAAAAAAGTATGACAAATATGAAAGGATAAACGTGAATTTCAAAACTCCAATTTGAATTTCGTTCTCAGTGGCATTTTACCGAATGTTGAATACTACAGAACAAAAGTTATGCTATGATAATAGCTATTGAAACACTCTTTGTCGGCCTCTGGTCTTTGGTATGCACATACCTACCTGCATTTCTTTTGCTATGATTTGGAAGATTTTTTTTTATTGAGATGTTAAGTATTTCATCTCCATTGTACTATATAATAAATGCTCAAGGAAAATCAACAGGTACCTACATATTTTATATGAGTATATTTTACTGTCTGTATTTTGCTAAATCTCCATAAACAACGTAAAAGTAAAACTTTATTAGCTTGTGGCTATAAACTCTGTGAAATATTTGCAAAAAATTATAATAGAGAGGTATTTAATCAAGTAGGCTGAAAACTGAACAAGGAGCTGTAAAAGAATTGTATTAAAAGTTTACAAGTCACATAGAATAGAAACACAATCAATTATCGATGAGATTAAGATGTCAAAAAAAAAGAGTATTTTATCAATGTTTTTTTCTTCTTTTTAAAAGCAGCAACACCAGAATCATAATTTCGTTTTTTCATTTACCGGTTAATTTTAAATGCAAAGTACTACGTTGGATCAGTAATTTCGGTAAGAACTATTCTGTCTCCTTTGCCTTGGCCTCTGAAAAAGATTTTACTTCAAATCCAGCATTTCACGTGGTCAAGTATTAATCTTCTCTATGATTTTTTGAGCATTACTCAAGCAATGAAGTTAATGGTAAATAAATTCAAAACACAAAAATACAGAATCAGTATCAATGGATAAAGCTTTACACAAAGAAAATTAAATTTAAAGAAAAAGAAAACTTGGGAAATTCTTTAGAGAAAAAGTTAGTATACCTACTACACTTACATATTGTATACACTGAAGCTCAGGATTTTACTGTTGGCATTGGTATGCACTCAGAAAGGATTTTTAGGGAGTTGCAGTGGATTTGAATGGGCATTATGGTATTGAGTACTACATTTGCGAATCAGGAGACTGTTGTGGTAGTAGGCGTATCAACGTCAGAATATCCTTCCTATATATAAAGCATGTTTCATTCTTAGAGCGAAAACGTACCCTGACTCGACTTCGATATCAAACAGTACGCAGTATTGAAAAAATGTTAAAAAAAAAATTCAATGGAAATGGAATAGAACCAACAATAAAAGCTTCTTCACATATTACATTAAAAGCTGAAAGTTTTCTTGTCCTCCTCCTGTTTTTTTTGCATGAAGTCAGAGGGACTTCTTAAGAAAAACTTCATAGAAAAACTTTTTTTTAAGAAAGTGGCTGCGGCAAAATCAAAACTTACAAAAAGAATAAAAGAAACGTAACAAATCTCACTTTTATCCACCTACGGGCAACAATTTAATTTACTTTAATCCCATTTCTCTCTCTCTCTCTCACTCCATACAGTATAGTATGGATATACATATTATCCGTACAGGGAAAGGTTGTAAAAATTTCAAAGTCTTTTGATAAAAGTAGCAGCACTTTAAAGCCGGAGCAGGGATCTACAACATAAAAAAAATATTTTTGTTTTTAATAATGGGTGATGCAGCGCAAACACAGTTTTTCTGCGGTCTGTTAGTCACATATGTAGCTTCATCACATAGGTCTAACTTAACACTCAATTTCAAAAATTAAAAGCATGCTATACTTTAACTATTTTTTTATTCCGCATGTTGTTAATTCACCCGAATTCTGGATGAAGTTTCAGCTCCGGGCTTATAGGTCTTTCTTTTTTTCCGCATTTTATTAGAATACATACATAGTTTTAAATGAAATGGCACAGTGCGCGGATATGTGTATAATGTATCAGCATCGAATAAAAGCTTCTCTACTTTACGACACGACTGGTGAGTATTATACATACCAGTACTGATGATACTTGGTCTTATAGATTCGTATTTTTCAATTTCTTAATGGACTGATTGATAGTTCGTCGAGGGTTTTTCTGGACTTTACCAATTACCTATAGGTACCGTATAGCTCCAAATAGCTCCAGGGCCCCTGGAGACCCCTGGATCTGTTAGGGGCTCTAGATCTGCCTTCTTCAAACCTTTGCCTTTGAACCTTGGATAAATTTGGAGCTTTACGGTATGTATAAATATTGTTTTTCTTAGAGATGTCTTCCACGTTTACAGATCTGCGTTGCATTATTGGCTATTGACTGAATGTGTAAGTGAGTGTAGCAATTTGCGTTGTATCAGACCTTGTTGTATCATTTGAAAAAGCAAGTAGGTAGGTACGAAATAGGTAAAGCACACAAAAGCGAACCGACTAATGTAAAGAAAGTTACTTTTGTGTTGGTGATGTTTGGCATAGCTTCAGAATCACAACAAAAACTAATCGTAAGTGCCGGTGCAGGTGCCGGTGCCAGTGCCAGTCAGGTACTGTACGCTCCATAGGATTGTTATGCATTTTCGACTCCGACCCGCCTTGACTCCTCTAATGAAAGCTAATTAGAGAAATCTAGAGCGACTTTTTGCTCCGTATATCGTCTGTCGACAGCACTGACTCGACCACCTGTGCGAAAGTAAAATAAATTCTCACTTCTCTGGGCCTAGTTCAAAGGCAAAGCGTAAAATTAAATCATACAGACAGTATTCCTGAATCAAATATTCATTTACATGTAACGTGCACTAACGACGTGTTTTAAATACAATATGTGTGCGTATGTACAGGCTGAACTATATTATTTCTTGCTTGATTTCATATTCTTTCTCCCACCCTCTCTCTCTCTCTGAATATTTCCTTCTTGTAAACCATACAGCACAATCTTCGTCATATTGTTTTCAACTTACAATCCCATAAAGTGTGTATTCATAACCTCACCATTAATTGTAGTAGCAGGCTCTGGGTGTGACCGTAGCCGTAATATTTAATATTCTATTTATTCATACATGTCGCTGACGTCCGTATTATTATATTTCCTATAGTTATTATTATATGATTTTGTATAGTTATAGACATAGTCGTGACCGTAGACCGCCGTAATGATCTCCTCAATAAGAACATGACGCACGCGGATGGCATGGTTACGGTGTACTCGCTCTAAAATATCACACACATCTTCTTCTTGCTAGAAATTTGATTTAATTAGCCTTGCAGTCGGCCTGAGAATCTGATTCTGATGTGTGCACTATGGTTTATGGGGTTATGTAAATCAAATTTTGTGCTGTTGGTTTATATTTATTGTGATCTGATTCTGAATTTAAACTTTATAATATGATTACAGGACGACTTCAGGGCGCTTAACGCACATCTTCTAATAGTACGAAACGCACACTACTCAAATTCGGGATAGCATGTATTAAAAAATTAGTGACCCTCGTCACGTTGAAATCAAAACTTGCGAATTGTAGGAAATTGGTCCTTACTCGCTAAGGATAGCAAACCATCGCGTCGGAAAAGTGAATAGTTAGAGAATATGGTAACATTAGAAGATTTACGGTGCTTTCGAAGCCAGACTAAGAAAATCTAAGTATGGGCTCAAGTGGGATGTGTACAATGAATTCAGTTTCTGTACCTTATTATACTTACACCACACGTGTATTGAGCAAATTTGAGAGCTGTAAGGTTCATGAACGAATGATCTTGTATAAGACGAAGGCACAGTATTAGTATATAGCCCGGTTAGATTATGGACCGAATTAGAAGTTGTACTTGTAAGTAAATGTGGTATCATTAGCTTATTGGACACACGAGGCTCCTTGTCGGTGGTCTTTGGGTGGTATACGCGGTGCGGTGGCGTGGTGGGGAAGAAATGTAGCATTGAGATTGACACACCTGACATTTCACACAGGGGCATGGAGAGCAGTAATTACACGATGAAATGAAATAAATTCAATGATCCAGAGCTTTATGACGTCTGGAAATTATACTTTTGGTCTCACTATAGGTCTGACTATAGTATAGGTAATTGTACTTTAATCTTTAATCCTCTCACATTTCGCACTTATATTAGATCACATCACATAATATCATCACAATAGAATAAGTATACTGCGTCGGTACTAGCTGTACATTTTACACCATTTACACTCCCAAGGAAAATTTAAATGTATCAACTACATTTTTAGAAAAGCGCTTCACATTTGCTTCTACACATAGAAAGAAGCTATCTCTGCATATTTTCCCGGTTCGATATCCTGCTCATAATTATATAGAGATGGTGTCCGTTTTCGGCAGGTTACTTTACTATTTATCAAGGCAGATTTAAATACCTGACTACACAGTATCTGTTCGGGAAAACTAAGGTACTTTGTGTATTACTTGGGTGTATTGTGTAATATTATATTAGAGTTATAGATCTGCATGTGGTCTGCATCCTAATCTTAGATTGAACTTACTCTCTATAGCGTTAACCTAGTGTTAAGTAGTAATAGTTGTAGCGTCGCGTCTTGTAGACATCAATATGCTTGATGATGAGACTCAAACGATGTACAGACAGTTTCGGTTTCCTTTGGATCGTCTACCGCAGTATTCTCGTATTTCTATTTACACAAAGCATTTATACCTCGACAGAAATATAGTCAGCGTCAGTTGTCAGTATAGTATACATTTCAAAGTGTATATAGAGTGGCCTCACAATAACAGAGACATGGCTGGCTTTGGATTTAGATTTGCCCAGATTCTAGATAGCTAATGTAACTGTACAGACACAAGGCTATGGACACATAATGGTAGTGTACGATGTAGTAATAGTCGGAGTCAAAGTGAAACCATTTAATACGAAATACACGAGAATATCTCTGTGTAGGAATACCAAAAGGATATTATATGCCGAGCGGCGACTTTAACTCCAGTCGAGCACATGAGGGCGTTCAGTCGATTTCACCGTACTAATGAGATCACCTAGAGACCATTTTCCTTTGCCTTCCAGTTTTGATTCCGAAATGAAGGTCCGTGTCGTGCTTTACTCCTACTGCTACATCCGACATCCACCACGTGATATCAGTACAATAGGAACATTTACTGCCCTATTATGTGCCTATGTCCATTCTATTCTCTTCCATTGCATCGGTCTCTCTTGTTTCGATGAATCTCTCGTATAAATTGGAACTTACCCGTTTCCCATCCCATCACCTCGTCCTTCCCTCGCCTCGCGCTCTCGCATTTACAAGCATCTAGCAACATCTCGTTTTGTATGATTATAAAAGGAGGAAAAGAGCCAGAGTCAAAATAACGTAAAACGTGGAGTTGGTGTCTTTACCTTTTCCTTCATCTATGCCGTGCAGGCGTTTTCATTTTTTGTTTTTCCAAAATCCACTGATCATAGATAGTAGGGAAGTAACTTCTACTTCTAGTGAAGCAGGAAGATTTAATGATCTGTATGCTGTGGGAAATCAAGTGTTTAAACGCAAGCGCCGACCTTAATACGAACCTATTCAAATTACTTACAAATATATGCAGATACAGAGATGTTAAGTCACTATCATATGAGGCCGCTCTCGCTATATGTATCAGAAGGTTATGCCCAACTTAAGATACGCTTATGCTAAAGTTGTAAGATCCATACTTGAAATTTCCATTTCATTTGGTTAATTCTTTTAAATGGTAAATAGCTGAATTATTGGCATTTGGGTGAAGAGTAATCGTCAATTGGAGTCGTAGTTGCAATCGTAATCGTCTCATTAGGACGAATAGGAGGACGAGCACCATCTGAATCCCAGCATGGGGCTCACATTGCGTGTGTGCTGACAATGTGTAGAGATGAGACTTCCTGATCAATGCAATGGAGAGATGTTCTTAGAGGCCGTGGCCGAGACCGAGACCCAGACAGAGTCGCCCTGTACAGTTTAAATGAAGCGTAGGTACATTTGAACTGGAGTTCTACATGGAACGACGGAACTAATGCCATGCACGGTGAGAATGGTGAATGGGCAGAGCATTATTACACGGTAGATAAAATGTAAGAGTGGGCAATAACATATTTTGGTACGCACGCATCTCAATAGTAACTCGGATATATCACTACATTAAAATACAGAGTTGCGTAGCGTGATAACTATGTAATTTTAACACTCCCTCAGCTACAGATACAAACGACAGGCGAATATTGACTAGTGACTATTGGCTTATAGAGTAAATCTGTAGCTACTTACATACCAATAGATAATCGCGTCTTGCGTATCATGCATGGTATTTGAAATGGTAGAGAGTTGGTGGGTATTATTTTCATACTGTACCCCGGAAAGTATTAAAGTATCAGCATTTGTCGCATGAAAGTCCCAAGGTTCAGGTTTAAAGCCACGCATAATAGGTAATAGTAATAGTATTCCAGCAGTACCTACTTTAAATGTCAGCATCCTTGTACATAGTAACATAGTTAAAAAAAGAAGAGGAGTACATATACCTACATAGCTAGATGTGGCTGTGCATAGAGCTGATGGCAGAGAGTTGAGGCACCAGAGAGGATAGTTTGATTGACAGGGATACCGAAGGGAAAAAACTGGCTTTCTCGTTAATGCATTCGCCATATCAACTCAGTGTAAAGGGATCTGTCACTAGCTCTTCATAAATTACTCAGCTATTCAATGACATTGAACAAAATCCATCGAGGTCGCTCGCTCAGTCAAAAGTTTGTAGACGTAGTCGTAATCAAGAGCAAGTGCAGAACTACTATAGTATCCCTCCTATATGTAGTATGTAGTGTCTATGCTGATATACTGTGTAAAATTATAATGCATTCCTTAGATGTATTTTTGAATCACGGATCCTCCCATTTTTTTTATTTACTTTATAAATACCAGTATTCTATATTTTATACATTAAATTATTTTTTAATAACTTATTTTTTATACACTTCAAGTATTAGAGTGTGAACTAACCCGTCTAACTTACCTGGTGTGCTACAATTTTTAAAACTCTGTAGGTCCCGTCGGTTGAAGGAATAATTTCTTAGTTTTTTATTTGTATATTTACTTAACTAAATTTTAATCCCTTCGGCACCAGTTTCAACTTCCATCAGTTGCCCATGTAAATTCACTTGGCACTGCGGGACTGGATGGCTAGACATTTAATTGATAATATGACGCCTAATCTATTTAAAAAGCATTCCGTTTAATAACAACAATCGAAATATCAATAATAACCCAATAAAACATTTTTTTAATTCGTTCTATACATTCCTCAAGAATGAAGCCATTCCATTTTTATTTGTAGCTTGTTCCATTATATCAGCCCGGGATCAATAACTGGTCTGGGACTGGGACTGGTGTTGGTTCTGGTTTTGGTTGCGTTCCTGGCTCTTGTCCTAGGAATAAAAGATTATGAATGACTTAATGGGGCTAAACATAAAATCTTAAAAGATTTCCAATGCCTGAGCAGACGAAAGCCAGAACCAGTCACCAAAGAAAATTTCTGTTTATATTTACATTTACCAAACTATAGGTATGCATACAGAGCATGATTACAATTGCAATGTGTAGAAATTAGTTAAATTTTTATTACTGACAAAACTGATGAGGGTGTAACTTGTAGCCGTTTATCGTAAATAATAAAAGCATTTTGTAGTATATTTTTTAGATTGCTACTGACGTTGGCACAGGCATTGGCATAATGCGCTATAGCATTGGGAATTTTATTGTGATCTAAAGATCCTGCAAAAAGTGAGATAATCTTTTTAAATTCAGAATCCGAAGTCATCAGTTAATGTTACTATAAACCTATAAGATTAGCTGACGCCCTCTACTCATTCAATTCCCCAGGATTTCTCCTCTTTTTCTATTATAACTAAGAAAGTAAAACTAGGTAATCTAATCGCCAGTCAGATGAGTAAAACTCGGACGGAACGGAATTGATGAAAAAAAAACGAAAAAAAATGATTATTTTCTACGTTGAAGAGGGGATCATGGAAAATAGGCAGAGGAGGAGGTGGAGGATTACTTCCAAGAATTCAAGGACGTCATATTATAAAAAAAGTAGAAAATATTTCTGGCATAAAGAATGCATATAAAGCATATTTTCAAACGGCATCTTTCCATTGATCACATTCTGGAATTCATCTCTAAAATGATCCTCTTAACTCACCATAGTAAACTATAATTCAATATTTTCAATTACCATCCCATTGTCCATTTCTCCATGATTGATGGCTCATGCTCCTTTTTATCGTGTCAACTCAGATTCTTTCTCTTTCCCTACGACGCTGACATTCTTATCTCAGAGCCTTTTAGCTTCATCCTATACTCATCCGATCCGAGTTTTTCTCTACACATACACCATACGTCTACCTTCAACTAATAGACCATAACAAGAGCAAGTGATACTGATTTGAGAAGGTAGACAAAACAGATAAGACAGTTTATTTCCCTCGACGATAGGGACGTATACACACACTATATGGATATAGCAGGTAGAAATATGAAATCAAATGCTCTGACTTAAAATCCATGAAATGACATAATCATTTTCTTAATCCATTTCCATCCTGCGCGAGAAGCTCCTTTACAATAATCAATCTACATATTGTATTATTATGAAAATGGCTGCGTAAGGCTGAAGTCATTCCTTTTCAATTTCCTTTCCCTCTCAAGCTTATCCTTAGTATTTTTGTAATCATCTCGTACAATCGAATTAACAATTAAACTTGTCTCCTTCCATTTCCCCCTTTAATCTTTGCACTATGTTTCTCTAACAAAAATTCAATTGGCCCTTCTTTCATCAGCATTCAGCATTAATAAAAAAAGCAGGCAATTTCGAGCTTGTTTTTTTAACTCTGTAAATTAGTTGTTCATTCGAATTCCAATGTGCGCGTAATATATTATGTAGGTAGGTAGTTACTTTGTACAGTCTATTTAATAATATCCAGGAACGAAGTATAGTAAGGGTACAGGAGGCGTGCTAATTGCCAGAATCAGCTTGTAAGTATCAAGTTAGGAAGAAAGGGAGGCTATGACGACAGGAACAAGATTAATCATCAAAATATTACTTTCATAATTCACATCACATTTTTTTTACTGGAGATGACAGCAATTTCAAATTCAAATGCATGATGAAAATCTAAGAAAGAATCTCTCTGGCTATTTACATAATATGCTATATGGTTATAGTTTATAGTTCTATTCAATTACGCTTCTACATGTAACGTCCATATGCCATCAAAATCCCAAAAGCATCCGATTAAATCATCCTGTGTGCTTTCCATCCATGCATCATATTATACGTAATGATCTGTGTCCTCATGCAAATTAAAATTAGCGTATAGTGAATCCGTATGTGCACTGCACATACGTTATATAGTGCTCCGTCTTGGTCTTGAACTCCATTCAACAATAAACTAAAGACAGTAATTTAGCAGTAAACTATGCATACAAAACGTTTCTAATGAAATGAACTTGAAGTTTCAAATCTTCATCACGTATTTTCTATGAGGAGGCTGGAGGAGCCTGCTCACTCTTCGTGCATTCAGATACAATGTGCTTATAATAATATGTCATTCCAGATTCCGAGTTTGTCGGATCATTTATCTGGATGTTATAGTGGATGCTGTCCAGTGGACCTAGGTCCTTTACCATTGCCATCGGAGCATTTTATGTGCCTCGCAAATGGAATATGAGTTCGTATTAAAGACTTAGGTTGTTAGGAAAGGATGAGACAGTTGCCTCTTTAAACAAGTTGACGTTGTTATTAATAGCATGTATGATGTACTGACACAAAGATATATAGTACATTAGATATATAAAACACCTACATAATACTCCACTGCTTTCATTCAGATTTACTTGTTTGAAATTGAATAGTATATTGGAGCACGGGCAGAAGGTAAGCCCAAGTTTATGGTTATCCTATGATTACTATGATATTATGATGATGCTACTTGGAAGTAATTTACATTTGCTACATTAGTTTTTAGTACAAAGCTAATGAGGATATGGGAGAAGTGACAGTAAATCCACCATCTCCCCAACTACCTACATACTTATTTGCATTCATTACTTGACTACTACCAACCAACGACATCAACAACTAACATTACAAGATGAGCAGCTCATCCTTACTTCCTTATAGTGAATGAATGACGTGCTTCTCATGCATGGAATTTTGAATTTTGAACACCCTACCAAAGCTCATCTCGTATGTGACATGTTCAAAGTCTCAAAGTCATGTGCTACCAATTTTCAAGCCTTCGACCTTTCAGAGTAAGTCCCTTTTGCCTATAAATGTGGTCTGCACTTTGTTGTGTTGTACATTGTACATAACTAAAGTAGGTACCCTCAAGCTTCTAATAATTCCCAGGAGGAGTTACATCCAACTTAGCCATGGACCCGGGACTTGCGAAACCACAGATCATAATCAGATCGGCCCGAAATCGGAACGGCTCGAAATCGGGCTGGCTCGAAATCTAAAGATTTATTACACCGTATTTCCATATGCATACTTTAATAACAATAAACTCAGTATATCCAAATCCAACAAATGAAGCGTCAGTCAATACTGATACTGACGATGAGGCAGTAACAATAACAACGACAAGTTACTGTCAGTGTCATATTTAGTATACGAGACTGTAATGCCGTATAGCAACTATGCACATAACTTAGGAAGTACTGCAGGCACCACACCAGAGTGTCCCGTTCCCTTTAATTGTTAAACTTACTGTAAGAATTTGAATTGGAGACATGGCTCGTTGAGTGACTTTATATTATATTTACAGATGACTCTGGACCCGAATAGAAGACGAAGAATTCTCATTACGGAAATTGACGCGTGTCAAGAAATTGAAAAGAGGAGAGAGTCTTGTTCCCGTAATTAATGAATTTTTCTGTCACTTACTTACCATTTTGACCGACACTTTGATAATCTGGCGTGTTGAAGATGTATAATGAGACGCGAACACGTAATTAACGCTCATGGAATCCCTTGCGCACAATGTAACCATCCCTGTCCGTGTCAGTGAGACTCTCATCTACTTCTACTTGTCAGTTTGGATTCACATGCATATTTAGCATTCTTCATCTCGTATAGTTATCCCTTCAGTTCAATTTAGTAATTACGGCACGTACAGATATTTATACTTAGTAACTAGTAGATATGCTCGTCCGTCGACATCCATATGGGAAGTGAGTGCCACCCCAGATCTACAAGGCTATAGGGATGAGAGTGTATGGTTAGCTGTGTTAGCACTGACGCTAACCGCATATTATGCCTACGCAAAAGTTTTTTTTTTCATTTTTAATATTTTTCAATAATCAAGTAGGTAGCATAATATTCAGATGCCTGTACTTAAATACGTAATTAATTTAGTTTTCAGTTTTTTCAAAACTAATCTTGGGAGGAAATTAAATAAAAGCCACAGGCCACAGTGCCCGCAATATCAAGTTCAGCAAAGTTATTAGTATAGGATTTTTCAGTGAAACTAATAATTAAATATAAGATTCCTAGTAGCTTTTATGAATTTCAATATCTTAAGGTTTTACATAATATCCGTATGTCTTATTAGTCAATTTCTTTCAAAAATAATTTCTGGCTTAATATTTAATACATATTTTAACAATTTTATACTTTTTCTCGTGGTTGGTTTACTTCCTTTTATATACCTATTCATGTCTAATACGCGGATTAAGTTAGGTACCTACATTCGCTGTCGGCGTATGACGTCTTCATAATAAATTGTATGTTTAATTTGAATTTTGTGTAAAATTTTTAATTTAGTAAGTTTTTAGTTTCAACTTATGAAGCATGTATTTTGGTAATTGACTTGGTCTTGTCCTACCCTGAATTAAGGAATTCTGCAACATATCACTCTTCTTTTACATCTTATAGGTTACATACTTACTACCTACTTTTTTTATCCCTTTTTACCCCCATAGTTTGTTGGTATTATAAATTACTGTTGATAGTGGACTGAGGGGATGATGAGTGAAGAATTGAAATTGAAGAATGAGAAAGAGAAACATCAGTCAAATTGTTTAACGTTTTTTACAAGAAAGAGTTGCCTTGTAAATTCTAACAAGGTAAGTATGGCATGATGATGATGGCATTCCCAATTTTTTTTATATCAAACCAAAAACCAGCAAAGCAAGTAAATACCCAACAACTCAACGACTTTACAAAACTCTCAACACTAAACTTTGTATACTTTTAGAGAGCCAACTGTGTACATATATTGTACTTATTCAACGCAGTACAGAATTAAGAGCTTTTCTTCTCAAATACAATGATAACTGACAGATGGAACAAATGAGAATTTGTTTGAACAGACCAAATTACAGGTTGTAAGACTGCAATGTATGTAATTATTATCAGTTCGTAGTCGAACAAACTATTAAAGCATCCATGGTCACTGCCTACAATACTAAACATAAGAACAGCACAGACTACACATATATCACATTTCTCTACCCTCATCTTCTACGCCATGTAAAAATAGGCAGGTAAAAAATCAGCTACAGCTTTGGTGCATCTATACTCATATATGTACTTAATACCCAGTTTGCAATATGGTGTTATACGGATATCTCATAATTTTAGCTTTACAGTAAAGAACAAATCTGTAAGAGAGAGGCTAGAAAAAGCGCCATGTACAAGGTGGATCTATTTAATCACTTTAAAACTCGTTTGTACATTTTTCTTTTTTTTCTGTCAGCTGTGTGAATCTTTTAATTTTGATGTAATTCCACTTCTCCCGTTACCTAATGCTCATTCATTATATGTTAATACTTCGAGTTAGATTGTTTAAATTACTGCTTCGGTAGATATAATTAAATAGCATAAACTACAAGAATTGATTTGATTGCTTTTAGAACCCCGGGTTGTCCTGTAGTTGTAGAGGTAGCTGTGTAGCACCCACTCAAAACTAGAGCAATAAAACGCAGCTCAGTAGTTGGTGCAACTGTTGCAAGAGTTGCAATCTAACTAATGGATGTGAGAATTAAATTGAGATTGAAATTTGAATTTGGAAGGAGCTATAGAGTGAGTGTGTCCCATGCATACAGTGCATACAGTACACATTGCATAAGTAGTGCGTGGGTTGTCGATGTGAGGGTGTTAAAACTTGGGATTGGGACTGGTGTGGCAGAGGGAAAGGGAAAGAGTGCTTTGCATTCATTTTCTTTAGCGCTTTCCAGATCTCTTTAAGTTTCCCACCTGCTTTCGATTCGAATTTCGATTGAAATACTCATTCCTAGATTGCTATATTGTGTATGCACCTATTAGTATGCAGTTTAGCAGTGTGCTATTATATAGAATACTAGAATCAAAGCCCCGTGCTTACGGCTGGGATAATTGAGGAGAGAGGAGTGGCGGTTTAGGAGTGGAGTTTAGGAACGAAAACAAAGTGATGTAGACTGTTCATGCCTGTTCACGGCTACCAACCAAACCTGAACAACAGAAAGTATATCGCGAGAGCCGTTTCGGTCGGTAGCCGATGGAAAACCCGCCGGTTTTCCACCGGCGGTTATTTCAGGAGATTATAATTTTTTTCAAATAACGGCATGCTTTGAGTTTCTATATTCAAGGGATCGTCCATAAATGACGTTAGGAATCGTTGCAAAAATTAAAGGGATCGTCCATGACGTCAAATATGGTTGCAAAAATTAAAGAGATCATCCATAAATGACGCCAGGGATCGTTGAAAAAAATCAGAAAAGTCCGAAATCAGACTAGTCCGAAATCGGACTAGCCTGAAATCTGACTAGTCTGAAGTCGGACTAGTCTGATTTCAGACTAGTCCAAAATCGGGCTATTCCGATTTCAGACTGGTCCGTTTTCAGACTAGTCCGATTTTGGACCGGTCTGATTTCGGACTTGTGCGACGTCGGACTAGTTTAATTTCGGACTTGTCTTATTTGTCGATTTTATAACGCTTACGGTTTTCCGATTATTTTGCAATAATCTTACCATTATATATACGAGTGTTACTTTTTATTGTGTTATCTGGGACGTTACTTCAGTTGTTATACGGGTATTTCTCGCACCTGTACCATTCGTATTGATGCCACTCTTACTGGGACTACTCCGGCCGGCATCTTTTGCAGCGGCACCGCTTGTGTGAGTTTAACTCTTGAGTAGGACTGGGTACGAGTACCTAGTCCACAATTTTCCGAGACCACTTGTACTTGTAGAAATACCCCTCAGTTCATTCAAACTTTAAGCCAATGCAAGTCATTGCAATTCGTTCCTGCACGACTTGTATTCGTACTATTCATACCCTTACTACTCGTACCCGTACTTCTTGTACCGGTACTACTCATCGTATCGATACAACCGGTATCCAGCCTACTTGTAACAAGCATTGTTGTACCAGAAACATTCGTATCTGCGCTACCTTTTCCGTGCCCACGGTTTTGAAACCTAATTGTACCCTCATTAGTCATACCCAGGCCACTTGTCCCAGCAAAACTCTTACCACTTTTCGTTCGTCCAGCTAAAATAATAAATTTAATAATAATAAAGTGCGACCATACATTTAATAAAATTAGAAATTCAAGTAGGAAAGGTAGAAGGGGAGCTGGCGCTTTCGTATTTTGAGCTTTGCCACGTAAGGGTTTCACTCTTTTATTAAAGCCAATTTGCGCTGTACGCTCAGCATCTACTGGGAACCCCCTGTCGACAAATCTGGCGCGAAGCGCCGGATTTTTCGATTATGTGTTTTTTTGTCTGGGTTTTCTGGGCTACGATTGTTCTTCCCTCTCCATGCGAGGCTTTTACTGTGGTTTTAACTTCCTTTTTCGTGTTTTGGCACCATTTTCGACTTCGGGAGTTAACTTGTTTGGAAACTACCGCCAAAACTGTTCTGGGAACCCTTACTTTATATTATAGGTATGTTGTAACAATTTAACATTGAGAGGTTTAAAATCACTTTAAAATAGAAATGTAGAGACGGAACTACACCTCTGTCCTTTTCTATTACAATAACTCCAGAAATAGAATCCCGCCAGTCCCATAGCACAAAGGGCTATGGTATTTAGTTAGGCGAGCGAGAAAATGTAGCACACAGGTAGTTCAGACAGTGGAAGTTTTCCAATTGACCATTGCTTGGAACAATGGGAATCCTTGAGATACATACTAAGACAGTAGAACATTCCAATACCATCGCTCGATAGCGATGGGATACATACGTAACTAATAGAAAGGAAAGAAGTGGAAGTCGAAGCCGTAGCGGTAATAAGTCATTCATTCCGATTCTAGCTTTTGAAGTCATACATTCTATCACTTGAACTTAAAGATTCTCATATTTTACTCGAGCTACAAAAGAATCATTCTTTTCCTATCTTTTACACTTTTGAGCTCTGACTACGGATTAGTTTTCACGGCAGAGTATAATATTTAACAACAACTGATCTTCGACTGCAGAAAAGTGATTCTATTCTTGTGATTAAAAGTCATTAGCTGTCTAAATACGAAGTTTAGCTTTTCTTTTTATGATAGATAAAACTGACCTATTACATCAGGTCAGAAGTTAGACATTGAGGTTAAGATTTACGGAGTTGAAGGAAAGAACCAGGATTATTGCATTCTGCCGAAGACTCTGAGGTCTCGGGATACCATCGGACAGTGCCGTGGGACTTTAGATACTTCCTATCTCACCGGTAATTCCACGCAATATAAGTACTTACCTACCTCTTCTCACACTTTGTGTTTCTTTTCCTCACTCGTCTCCGTCCGTGAATAAATTATGTAATATAAAGTTTTGTATAATATTTGATATTGAAGTGATTGATCGAGGTTATAAAAGTATTAAAACATCTTCCTCAAAGATATTAATCACTAAAACATTATCTCTTGTTTCTACGGATTTGATTTTATTTATGAACAAACATTCCTTACATCACAAATATAAATATTCGTTATATCGTAACTAGCTTTTAGGTCATAAACGAAATCTACTTCTATGAGATTTGAGCTTCGGATCCGCTCCGTTTCCTCAAAAATCATAGGTGCGGGGTAGAATTTTCGTTTTTGTCCCTATTACCTTGAAAATTCTGAAAATTTTGACCCGAAATTTCGAAATTTCGAAAATTTTCGAAAATTTTTATTTTCATTTAGAGAGTTATTTTACGTTATTTTTGTATTTAAATAATTTATTTTGTTAATATTTTACCGCATTTTAACGAATTCACGAGAGACCAGAGAGAAACAGAAGAGCAAAATCTGTTCTGTATTCTGTTTTTCCTATCATTTGGCATCGTCGCATCGGTGGATCTTTTCGGTATTGACTGGCTTTTATTGCGTATGTACCCATCTAAATCGTGAATTGTGAAACGTGATTGGTGACAGTTGTGAAGGGACCCGTAACTCACTAGCCAAGAGTAAAAACCCACCCCGTAGAAGTAGGTACATACTTATGATAGTCGGCATCTTAACCTTTTTGATTTTTATAATTATTGTGGCAAGACTCGAACTTCGACGCATAGACCTACCGATTGTTGAACTAATAATTCTTGTGCAACTAATACGGGATCTCACTAGATTTTTGATTTTATATTAAATGCTGTTTATAATATTTTTATTGCTATTATTTTCATTTATTCTTCAAATTTGGGAAAACCTGTTAATAGACCACATACCTGTACGCGCGATTGTCATTATCCTAGGCAATATTATTGACATAATCAAATACGTCATCACCAGCCAATAATTTTCGCTCATCATTAGATCAAATTGAAAGCCATAATCTATTTACTTGTTAATTATCAGCTTGAATATATTATTTTAACTACATACGCAGAGACAACTCTTAGTGTGGAGGGAAACTCTGACCTATTTTAATTCTTATAGAGTGACAAAAGCTGTCATTAAAGTATTTTTAACTTTTACCAAACCACACAGTCGAAATTTCGTGTGGAGGCCAAATTTCAAACTTTCTACATACTTACTTTTCTTTTATATAATAAATTTTGAATATGGCTAATTTGAATGAGGAAGAGCAAGCATTATTTGGCATTGATGCCCCAGCTAATATACATTTGTTAGAGTCGGATGACGAGGACATGACTCAGGAGGAAATCAGGGAAAGAGACGCATATATAGCTAGACGGGCTGCAGCACAAGCCGAGGATAAACGAGTCTACGAGATAAAATTACAGGAACTCAGGAATAAAGAAGCTTCAGATAGAATAGCTAGAGGCCAGAGCGCCGAAAGTAGCCACTCACAAGGAAATCCACCAGCCTCCATTTCCTCAGCTCCCCAACCTAGAACCTATTTTGGTAAAACTCAGCCCTCAGCCAAACTACCTCCAAATCCTTTCGATTCCCAACCTATTAATCCTCTGCCTAATTTGACTAGAGCTCCTGAACAAAATGCATTTGCATCTAGCAGAAGTTTACTAGGTAGATCAGCTGAGGATATAGCAGCACTTAGGGAAGTTTTCGCTCCACCAAGACCTACTAATAAGGAAGCAGAATTAACTCGCACTATACGTAATAACGAGATAATTAAAGACTGGACAAAATATACTGGAGATAGCGAGGTAGCCGCATTTTTAGGCAAATTTAACGAGGATGCATTATATCTCGACATGACGGACTATGACAAATTTGACGCCCTTGATCGAGTACTGGACGGTCAGGCCATGGACTGGTGGAGATCTGAGAGATCTTCATGGAAACCTGCAGTTAAACGACAGACTCCAGGTCATAATAGGGAGCTATGGAAAAAGCTCGAGACAGCGTTAGCAGTCAGATTCGATAATGAATCCTTAGTTAATAAGGCCAAGGCAGATTTACCTAGAACTGCATACAATAAAATTATGGGTAGCTCGGAGTATATTTCAGCTAGGCTTAGCGTATTGCGACGCATTGACTATAATATGAGTGCAAATGACTTGTTAGTTGGCCTATTAAAAGGTTTACCCAAAAGAATGCGCAGTAACATGATCGGCTGCACTACGATTGACCATTTTCGAACTACGCTGGACAAAGCCATAAGCACTGGTGTTATTCATGACTGGTTAGATCCTCCAGCAGCCGCACAGAATACATACTCAGGCCCAAAACCTGAGGAACGTACATATGCTCGAGCATTTCACACTAATGCCCCATACCAACATCAGCGGAATGTTGGGATTATAGTAGAGCCTCAACGCGAACCCATAGCTCCGATTGCCCAAGGTGCCCCTGTCAACCAAGGAATTCCTCGATACCCGCCTAATCCAGTTAATGGAGCTCCCTATGAAGCTCCTCCTGACCCTAATGTCCCACGTGGGGCCAATGATGACCCTGCGATGGTAAAGTACCCTTACTATAACGAGCGCCGTCGTGCATATTGCGTAGCTGCGGAAGGTACTAGGTCAGCATGTTGGCAATGTGGCCGAATGACACATAATTTTAGAACTTGTCATGTATTATTTCGAGCTCAGGGAATTCCAATTCCACTCAGACAACCTAGACAAATTAGACGGCAAGATGCACCACAGGTAGACCAGGCACCACAAGGCAATGGTAATTTAAACTAGAAGGGGTGGATATACATAATATATCCAGACCCAAGCCTCCTGCTTCTGAGCACTCTTTTAAATCTGTATCTATTAAATATACGAAAGTTTTTTTTAAGTCACCTAAACCGGCAAGAATGTACAAAACCATAGCCAAAGCCGATGCCGCTTTGCGAAGCTTGGGAACCAGGCAGAACAAAGTGCCTGACGTTTTGGGGCATAAACCAGGTCATCTATTATTAGAAGCAGGTCAGGAACTTGACGATTTCGACTCCGAAAAACCAATAGGTATCCTTTTTGATTTTCCGTCCGAGCACGAAGTGCATTATGCACGGAAATTCAGTGATGAGTCTACTGAGATAAGACGTGAAATGAAGTTCCGTACTAGTGTCAATTGTATAAATATTCTGGAAGTTCTTGTGGACACTGGAGCCACCGTATGTACCGTTAGCTTAAAAACTTTAAAAGAATTAAAAATTGAAAATAAAATAAAAAGGTGTAAACCACTCACTGTATACTTGTCAATAGATGATAATAATGCACATACTATCGATAGAATTATTTACTTACAATTTTTTGTGAATGAGTATAAGGAGTGGATCCAGTGGGGATTTTTCGTGGTCGAGAAAGCTCAAGATCCTATCGTATTTGGATGTGATATGCTTAAGACATACAATGTAAATATCGAATGTGGGTTAGGTACAATTATTTTTAGACCAGCTCAAGAAAGGACTCATAAATCAATGAGGTCAGACGCCGAAAGATTATGTAGATTGAAGGCTTTTCCCAGTAAAGGTGCACTCAAGCGTATGAAAACACAGTCTGCATACTTACGTAAACACAAAGCACTTCAACAGGGTATGATAACTGCATGTAATCCTCTTCGAAAGGATGATTTAAATAAGGTATTGGATGGGATACAGGACGACGACGATATGCAGGTTGAAGGTAATAATGACTTCGGTCAAATTGAGGTCACAATCGACGACATTGAGTCTATAGGTACTACCACTATCAGACGAGTCCACAGTACAACTTCATCCTTATTGGAGGAGGTTCGGTCGGTGCAATCTAGCGAAGCATCGAGCCGAGCTGTCCAATATTATAAACAATTCAAATTGCGACTGTTTACCGTTCGGCCCTCCCTCATTAAGGATGACACGGCAACGGAGGTTCCATTCTATACAGAGGACCCCGAGTATTCAGGTCAAATAGCTATTCATCCAAATTATAATTTATTCGAGAAATTAGGAATTATGGTCTTACAGGACACTGTTAAAGTCACTAAAGGAAAAGGCGTTTTGCATGTAGCCAATTCCCAACAATCTGGAGATTTAATTTTACCACCACAACCAACCCTTTCCAGCTATGAAACAATGCCAACGGAGCATCTCCGTGCCACTAGGATAGTTCAAGACAATTCCCCTAATATACATGTAAACGACCAAGAATATACTGACGCAGTTGACACTGCACCGGTACCAGAAAGTGTAGAAGGTAGTCAACCATTAACCGATGATGAATTTTCCAAATTCAAAGTTTTTAAAGGCCTAACTGGACCTCAAAAGATTAAGGTTAGGGATTTATTAAGTAAGTATTACAAAGCTTTTGGTTGGACTGAGAACGATTTTCTGGAACCGATGCGTGATCCTAGGACTAGTAAGACATTACAAGCCACAGTGGAACTACTTGATAAGACTCCCCAGATAGTCAAACCTAGACCCATGAGCTACGAACATCAGCAGTTACATAAGGATATAACTGAAGCTAATATTAGGAAAGGAATGGTAGAGAGGTCTAACAGCCAATATTTATCCCAGGTGCAGATGGCTAAGAAAGGTAAAACCGGAAATGATTGGCGTCCAGTAATAGATTATAGAAAAACGAATACGAAGATTAAACCCGAACCTGCCCCTATTCCTCCTTTACAAGAAGCATTCACCCTATTTAGAGGTCTCTTTCCAACAAATCGAAATACATCCAGATAGTAGAGATTACTTAGCATACATCACCTATGAAGGTCAATTTCGCCCCACACGCCTCCCTTTCGGTTACATCAATTCGGGAACGATTTTCCAGAAAACAATGAATAAAGTTTGGCAACCATATAATCGAAAATTTTTAAGTAATTATGTTGACGACAATTGTTTCGGTGGAAAAGACTTCGAGGAATTGATGGAGCGACTGGAAAAAGTTCTGTGGTTATGCGTTCAGGCTAGAATGAAACTAAAACCCAAGAAGTGTTATATAGGGCAACCCAAACTCATCTTTTTAGGCCACAAAATTAGTAGCCAGGGTATTGCAGTCGATCCCGATCAAGCAAACGTACTTATGAATTTTCCCGATCCACAGGATACCACTGACGTACGTCGATGGCTAGGGTTAAGCGGATTCTTTAGGAGAATAATTTTTGGGTATTCGAAATTTGCTCGACCTTTATACAACCTACTAAAGAAAGACGCAGTTTTCATCTTCAATGCTGCATGTCAGAGAGCGGTGAAGGAAATGAAAACAGCCATATGTACCGCTCCAGCATTAGCGTTCCCGGATCCTACTGCCACTTTGGAATTATGGGCCGATGCAAGCGACTACGAAGTCGCTGCTGCTCTTATCCAAGTCATCACGAACGGTACTCATAAAGATCGGCAACCACTTGGTTTCGATTCTCATACCTTATCACCTACTGAGAGTAAATGGACGGTCACGGAGAAAGAGTGTTACGCTATTGTTCATGCCTTCCAGAAATTCCATAATTTACTTTTCGGAAGGGAAGTTCTAGTCTACACTGATCACCAAGCACTGGTCAACATTCTACGTACTCCTCAGGTAACTGGCAAATTAGTGCGATGGAGTCTCAAATTGAGTTCATACCGCCTTCGGATTATGTATGTACCGGGTAAACAAAATGAGATGGCCGACTGCCTCAGTCGCCCTCCTCGAGCGGACAATCTTCCTGTAGCCATTCTTAGAGGCATGACAGCGGAGACTGAACATCCTAGGGAACCTGAGGACGTAGAGTACATAGTACATTGCAACGATACGGATGAGTCAGTAATTAATTTAAAAGATATGCAGGCCCTGGATAAAGATTTAGCTGAGATAATTAAGTCACTGCAGGTAGATGAGGAAAACAACTGTAGAGGCAAAAATAAATACCGAAATGATTTCCGCCTCAACACAGACGGTATCTTGCAGCACGTCAACTATGAGCCACTGGGACCATTGTGGGTAAATGTATTACCAGTAACTGAAGGAAAACGCATAGCACGTGAACTGCACAGTAAATCACATTTCGGCTTTCGAAAAATCTACTACTCCATGGTAGATAAATACTGGTTCTTGCAGATGTGGGATAATGTCACCAAGGCATGTCGTGCATGTGACACTTGCCAACGGTTCAATGTACCACGAGTCAAGAAGTCAGGTCCTATGCATGCTATGATTACACCTACTACTCCTTATGCTAAAGTTTCCGTGGACTACCTTGGTCCCCTTAGTACTACTTCTAGTAAGAATACATATATCTTGGCCGTGATAGACCAATGCACACGTTTCCTGCATCTCATCCCAACTACAGGCACAACAGTGGCTGAAACCGTCAAGGTATTAGAACCATTAATAGCTAAACATAAAATTCGAAGTATAGTATCTGATAATGGTCCAGCTTTCACAGGTCATAAGTTCAATGAGATGTGCACTCGTCATAATGTTATCTCCATCCATAGTTCACCACATCATCCTAGCAGCAACGCCTATGTAGAGAGAGTTAATTCAACTTTCGGCAGCATTATGAAAAAGCTTAAGTACGAAAACAATAATGTTGAATGGGATATAATGTTACCGCATATAGAGAACGAGTATAACGCTGTGAAACATGTTAGTACTGGCTATAGTCCATATTTCTTGATGTTTGGTAGAAGTCTTCATTTTTGTTATGTAACAGGGAAACCCCTCGACGATGATTATGATTCAAATGACCCAGAAATGCAACAGGTTAGAGTTCATGAACTTCATAAGGCACGACTGCTTGCGCATGAAAACTCCTGTCATAATCAGCTCAAAAGGAAAATGGCTTTTGATAAGACTCATCCAACAGTTCTATACAAAGAAGGCGATTTAGTACTTAAGAAAAATTATTATAAAGCACCGGGTACAGCAGCAAAATTCACAGTTAAATATACAGGCCCATATAAGGTATATAGTACAGCCACGAATCAGCATATGTATTTATTATGTGACAAAGATACTGACTTACAGAAATACATTGATGAGACTGTCCTCGAGATTGTGCATGGTCACAATCTAAAACCTTACCTACAAGACGAAATTCCCTTGGTAAATAATTATACTGAACCCGCTATTGGTGATCAGACTTGGTTGAATAATCACGTTTACACTCCTGACGACACAATTTTTCAGATTGAACCTTGGGCAGATCCAGAACTTAAAGATTTCGATGGGGATACGGCGGCACAAATCAATGTAGTCCCCCGCGGAATTTTTAACGAAGAATATTTATTCGATCCCAACAATGAGTTAAAATTGAGGAATAGGGTAATCCAAAGAAATCCAACTACTCATAATTCTAACCTTTATAAAAATATCACTCATAACTACTCTACTCATGCACCTACTTATGTACCAGAGTTCGAAACACCTCTGGGAAATACCCAAACTCAAATTGTTAACATCGAAAATAGTAATGTAGATATACCTATAGATTTACCACCACCTATTATACCGTCGGTCGCGGAACAACTTCCCACGCCGGCGGGACCAGATACTATAGTTATATCCAATAAAGTAAACTCAGACAATTCTCCAACTGCTCGAAGATATTTTGACGTAGAAACAATAGATAGGTATCCTGCACGTATGACTACCACTATTGCTGATGACCCTTTTGCTAGAGAATCTCGTTGTAATAGTCATAACATGAACCACTTAGGTTCTCAGGGTTCTTTTATTGAAAAGGACGATTGGAATCTTATTCAGGGAATTGATATTAATACTGGTAAACGTTATTCAGACTTTGACTATGATAAAACTAAAACTTATTTTAATTCTTTTAGAAACCCAAGTAAAGACATTCCTATGTCTCAGATTTCAAATGTAGCACAACCCACAGAAGCTCCCACTTATAGAGCAGATTCTGTAGATACTTCTAATCACTCAATTTATAGTTGTCACATAAATAATAGAAAAGGATGCTCCGAATTAGGTGATGTATCCCGTAATAAGCGAGACAACCCAATAGAAATTCCTGTAGCACCAAAAAGTTGGAATGGAGAGCGGAATGATAATTCCGCCCTTCAGCCCAAAATACAGACCAAATTAATTGTCACTGAATTATTAAATAAAAAGATTATTAAGATGGTCAATAAAGACGATGAAACACATGTACTTGAAGAAGTCGAAATCGACACAGCACCAAAAGAATCAATCACTCATAACACCACCGATATTGATCCCGCTGGAAGCGATCTCGAATTCTTGGAAGAAAATGAAACTGAAACTCCCACTCTCCCAACCATAGAGCATACAGCGGTCATTGAAAATAATTCCGTCACGTTCACACCTGCAAAGGGAAATAATAGTCCTAAGGTCATTTTGAAACATAGAAAGTCAGAGTCAATAACTCAACCTGCTGAATTACGAAGGTCAACCAGACCTAAAAAGACAGTCATACCTTGGGATCCATCCGATGTTGAGATTCCAAAAACTAGGAAACGGAAAGAGGGAGGTTCGGTACATAAGAATAGAAAGAAAAAGAGGATAGCAAAACTGAAAAGATATCACGTAAAACCTACTGATGCCATGGCCGAGTTGGTCAAAGCCATGGGTAGCATAGGACAGATGATGGCATGCCAATACCAGAGACCAGTTTCTAATATTTCTTCTACCGATACCTCAGACTCTTCATCTGAGGAGTCAGATTAGTTTGCATGTGTTAAAATTCTGCATGTAGTAATTTTAAGAAACTTGCAACAAATTCCATTTTCGACACTTTCACTCTGGGAAAAGCACTACCGATCCCATCACTTACTTAAATAGTGATGGAATTTTTCTTTCTTTTATTTTTTTCGGGTAAAGAATAGACATACTTGAAAAATGGCCAATCCTTCACCCAATCCGAATCCTAATAAATTACCTCACGGACCACCACGCATTCCTGAAGGACAACTAGACCCAGAGAACGAATTTGCCAACGCCGGAATTGAATCAGACGATGAAGACTGGGATCATAAGTATGTCTACAACCAAGACCGATCCCGTAGAGTTATGCTACATCAATTGCGAAATAGGATCCCTGGACAACCCGAAGCACACCGCTATGTCATGCGAATGACCAGTGACAGCACTCCGCATCCGAATGACGTCCAGGCAAGACAACCTGACGGAACTTACACTCATATGGTTCCTCAGCCTGTAGATCCCCGCCCGATTATGCAGAATACTCCACCAGCTTCCCCACGTCGCCAGCAATTTATCCAACAAATTCCTACTCCAACTAGAAACCCTCCGAAATCTCCCATTATAAATCAAGCAGTCGCACTGGATAATGACTCTGAGGATGAGCCCTTCGACAACATCGACATCGAAGATCCAGTCCCATACGACCACGAGACTTTCGAACCATTGGAAGGACTCCCTGCTCAAAATATCAAACGATCAACGAGCACTGCAGATTTCAAATCTGAGAATGTCCGAAAGAAGCAGAAGAGCGGCACTCCGCCGAAAATCCCCGAACCACAGCCTGGGACTTCACAACAATTGGAGCCCATACCAGATGAAATCCGGCAGCTTCAACAGCAACAGGATGAAGCAAATCGCAGAGCTGCCGAGATTGAGCAACAATTAATCCGCTGGCGATTAACTTCCAGCACTCCTTCATCGACTCCACCAAGAACTAATGGTATCTTTAGCCCACCCACTAGACCTACGGGAAATTTATTGATGGGCCCAGCTCCACCACGTATTGCTGTCGGCCTCCCAAGATTCACAATGAGAGGAAGAGGACCCACCAGAGCTCCTCCAACAGTAGAAGTTAGTCCGAATTCAGCTCAGCCCCTGGACACAATTACTCCAGCTCCGGCTCCTACTCAGACTGAACAAGTTCCAGCCCCAGTTCAAAGAGCACCATCACCGACACCACCAGCACCTGATGCTAATGCTCCTACTGTAGATCTACTCCCGGACTTAGGCACTACAGCTCCTCGGTATGCCATTTACACACCGAAACCTCGAGCCCCTATTGAAGCCACTCCACCATCTCAACAAAGTTCGGCCCCGAGACCATCACCTCAACAGACACTTAGATTACCACGACCATTGGACCGTTATGACAGATACAATAACCGACCACGGGCTCCGGCCCCACCAAGGAATACTCCTCCGACTCCACAGGCCACTTTCCGCCAGCCAACCCGTTTCGGACCAAGACAGATTCCTCACCAATGGAGACCCAGAGCTCAACCACCAAGCTCCAATTTCTCGAAGAATCGACAACCGGATGATCGTTCGAAAAATCAATCAATAGATGACATTCGGGGATACTCATGGCCAAAAGGCCGTCCATGGAGAGCTCAGGCGCCACCACAACATCGTCGGTCCCGATCTCCAACTCCTCCCCGCAGATCTTCCAAATCCCGAGACTCCTCTAAGCACGATGGATACCGAGCTCCTTCAAAATCTCGATCAGATGCGCCACCGCGCCACCAAGCTAGAAATGCTCCAGACCCACCGGCTCCACAGCAACAGCAACCTCAGATTGCTCAACAACCAGCAGCGGTTCCGAATGGATTCTACTACCAAGCCCCAGGACTTCCTCAGCTCATTCCACTCTTCGGTGCACCACTACAGCAACCACAGATAGTCCACATTCCCATTCCTCAAGTCCAACCATTTCCTCCTTTACCTGAAGTCGAGAACCACTTCGTTGGAACACCATGGGACTGTGTACTCTGCCGACGTAGACACCAACAAGGGAATATTCGACACTACTGGCAACGATGCCCTCATCGCCGAATCAGCTACGCAAAATTTGCTCGAATTATGGAATTAGCTCAGCGTTGTTTCTTCTGCGGCGGACACCACCCTACCTATGCCTGTCCCCACTTCCAAGATTTTCATGGCCACGGCTATTAATCGTTTAATTTCTTTTACTCCTATGAATTGATAATGGAAATGGATGTATTGTAGATATTCTATTCCTTCAGTACTATCTGCAAGGAAATTTTCACTTTGATTTTAATTTTAACTTTACACAGATTTCGACACTACATAGATTTTAAGTTCTTGATTTCATCAAATTATGCATAATTGAATAAGTGATTGCTGAAGCACCATTAACTTACCTTTATTTTCATTCTTCAAAGTATACCCAATTTATTCCTTTGGGATTTCTTCAAACTACTTATTTAAGATTAAACACTCATATGAATGAAAAACACAAACTCAGTTTTTGCATGCTTTGAAACTATTATTTTCACTTGCACAATTAAGGATTGGACACATAGAATTTAGAGCGTTTACGACTCCACCTCACAGCAGGAACGGAGCACCTACTAATAATAAAATTCGGTAGATTAAGTACATGCAACATTTTCCATGAATATCATCCATGGTAACATTTATACCAGATCTTTAGAGACCTGGGACATGAAGCAAACTTAGTTTAAAGATTAATTTTAGATACCACATTCCCAAGACCTACCACCGCATTGGTACGGTAAAAAGTAAAGTAACTTGGAAAAGGGTGTTTTGTTCCCTTATTATATTTAGAACTTACAATAATGGACGGAGATCATGCCAGAGATATTCCTGAGGAACCAACTCTTCCACCGGCAATAGAAGTTTCACCACATCTACCGATCCAAGTGGACACAGACAGCGAGGATGACGAACCTATAAATCTCCTCGAGCCAGATGACTACCAACCTTACGATCCATCAGACTACTACATTGACGATTTATATCATTCCCCCATGGAGGCTGAACAAGCCGAAGAGGAGGAAGATGATGAAGATGACAATATGGATCCTCCAGATATGACTACTGATGATGACACTACTGATAATGACGACGAGGATCCCCCGGCCCCTGGTGTCAACATAATCCAATCAGAGGACTCGGAGGACCCTTTCGAAACGGCTTGTACCCATTTTGACGAGACAACTACTTCTCAACCAGAACCATCAACGAATGATAGGAGGTCGGATCCTACGCTAAACGTCCGCGGGTTTGCTCCAGCGTCGGAAGACGAGATACTGGGAATACAGCAACGCCTGGGAAAGTGGATCAAGGGATTTCCGCCTCACACAGTTGTCCACAACCAAGAGAACTGGACTCCAGCAGCATTATTACTGGAGAATGATTCTGATAGCGATATGCCACCACTGATGGAAGAAAAAGCAATTCGCCAGGACAATTTGGAGATCCTACAGATTCAGCAGCAACGAGATGACTTGATTTTTGACCTTCGCCGTTGCCACGGTCAGACTATACCAACACCTGAGAAGGGGATTGACACTGAGGAGGAGAGTAGACCTGAGACACCACTTTCGAATTCTGAATTGGAGTCTACACCAAACACCACCACCATCCCTCCTATCCTCACTCCTGAAACTTTTAATAAAACTTCCCGTAAGCGTTCCCGTGATGATACTCCCTGTACCCTTCAACCCCCTTACACCCACCACAATTTCGATTACCGTCGTGGTAGCTTATCCACCACCCAACTGCGAGATGTGATGGAAGAGCGAAGGAATCGCCAATACCGGAGCCCTTCACCAAAACAGATTCCCCAGATTCCTACCCGAGAGAGATCTGCAAATACCCTTCTGGAACAGCTTCGTCAACGTCGTGAAACCCACCACGAGATGCGCTTGGCACGGTGGCGTGCTGAACAGATGATCTTCGATCCACGCTATCGCCCAGGTCCTGACGAACCAAGACATCAAGCTCAATCCTCCAGAAACTTTACCAACCAACTCCCTCGCGACAGAGTCACACGAACCCCTCCCAGCTCCGACACCAGTGATGGCGACTGCAGTTACATCGACACTCGAAACTCCACATACCTAGCCCACCAAGACCCTCCCACCACCGAGGACTCTGAAGAAGAATCCTTCATATTTCAATAATGCATCGCGGAACGTTACACATGTATAGGTGGTTGATATTTCTGCTGTTGATATCCATCGTTAGTTTAATTTATGTTTTTTTTTTATATATATTTGTTAATATTTGAGTTGTTTATATTTATTACTATTTTCATTTAATATGTATTAATATTTGAGCTATTGATATCCATCGCTAGTTTAAGTTCTTATGAATATTTGAGCTGGTGATATCCTGAAATTTTATGTAAAAAGGTATATATATGTGATTGATTCGATATGTGTTCATAATTGAATTGTTGATATCCATTGCTAGTTTGTTGATACTATGCCTATAAACATCTAACTATATTTATCCTCCCAAAACTATGTACATATGTTGAGATAAAAGTTTCTGTTCACGAGTTTGATTTATCCTCCATTTCGAGTCTCAATTAAGATCCCGAGAAAATTTTAATGTATTAAGTCAAACATTAGTGTGGAGGTAAAACCTCCAATTCTTTGGAAACTTCGTTTTCGGGACCAACAGTGAAAACATAATAATTTTATTTGAAGACACAGATGAATTTTTTTTCACATGAAGGATTTTTCAGAAACTTGAAGCATCAGAAATTTTAGTTGGCCTTTTCCAACTATTTTGTAGATTACAAAAACTTCCACATTTTAATTTTTTTTTGAGTTTTCACATTTTTTTTCGTAAAAAGCCCCACCGTAAATAATTTTCTGGGACACCAAAAACACTACTAAAATTTCGAAAACACTAAAAATACTGTTGCACAACCTGTAGATAATTCAAGTAATTTAATTCTGTACTTTGCTGATTTCCGATACTTATAGTCAAAAATTAGTGTGGAGGTAAAACCTCCAGTAATTTTTGATCAAGTAATCAAATTTTAATCGTTTGACTCATCACGTCCAAAATTAGTGTGGAGGTAACAACCTCCAATCATTTTCTGTTAGGTGATACAATAATCACCAATTGATTTTTTTTGATACTACACTAACTACCTATATAGATATATGTCTCAACATATACCCACCATACCACATTTTTATTGATACTTACCTAACTCCATTCCGGATGTAGTATTTATAAAATGTAATGTCACCAATGAGACTGGAATTGGAATAATCTCCAGATGTAAAATTGATCTATTAGAACAATGGAAATCCTTTGAGGATAAATACCCTAATTTACATGAATGTCTGTCAAACCTAGATTTAAGTACACTCAACTCTGTACACGGTAGACGAGACGTTTATTAGCCACTTAGTATGTACATCCTGGAAACGGATAGCTTTTTGAATGAAAATACCTAATGTAACTAGCTTGCAATTCTCGCACACTTTCCGCACGCTAACCTAGACCGCCGATGGGTCTCGGCTGATATCGTGTGGAGGGATTTGTAGAGACGGAACTACACCTCTGTCCTTTTCTATTACAATAACTCCAGAAATAGAATCCCGCCAGTCCCATAGCACAAAGGGCTATGGTATTTAGTTAGGCGAGCGAGAAAATGTAGCACACAGGTAGTTCAGACAGTGGAAGTTTTCCAATTGACCATTGCTTGGAACAATGGGAATCCTTGAGATACATACTAAGACAGTAGAACATTCCAATACCATCGCTCGATAGCGATGGGATACATACGTAACTAATAGAAAGGAAAGAAGTGGAAGTCGAAGCCGTAGCGGTAATAAGTCATTCATTCCGATTCTAGCTTTTGAAGTCATACATTCTATCACTTGAACTTAAAGATTCTCATATTTTACTCGAGCTACAAAAGAATCATTCTTTTCCTATCTTTTACACTTTTGAGCTCTGACTACGGATTAGTTTTCACGGCAGAGTATAATATTTAACAACAACTGATCTTCGACTGCAGAAAAGTGATTCTATTCTTGTGATTAAAAGTCATTAGCTGTCTAAATACGAAGTTTAGCTTTTCTTTTTATGATAGATAAAACTGACCTATTACATCAGGTCAGAAGTTAGACATTGAGGTTAAGATTTACGGAGTTGAAGGAAAGAACCAGGATTATTGCATTCTGCCGAAGACTCTGAGGTCTCGGGATACCATCGGACAGTGCCGTGGGACTTTAGATACTTCCTATCTCACCGGTAATTCCACGCAATATAAGTACTTACCTACCTCTTCTCACACTTTGTGTTTCTTTTCCTCACTCGTCTCCGTCCGTGAATAAATTATGTAATATAAAGTTTTGTATAATATTTGATATTGAAGTGATTGATCGAGGTTATAAAAGTATTAAAACATCTTCCTCAAAGATATTAATCACTAAAACATTATCTCTTGTTTCTACGGATTTGATTTTATTTATGAACAAACATTCCTTACATCACAAATATAAATATTCGTTATATCGTAACTAGCTTTTAGGTCATAAACGAAATCTACTTCTATGAGATTTGAGCTTCGGATCCGCTCCGTTTCCTCAGAAATTTGGGAGCCCCCCTGCTTTAATTAAAATGAAATCATAGGACTCATTATTTTAATACTGCAGTTCCGCATCTTGCATCAGGAGACACAGACTGAGCTAAAAATTTTCGAAGCAAAACAAAACACAAAGGTCTTTTCCTTATTAGAGTCCAAAACACTAATACATAATAATATATGCATGTCTGTAATATACAAAATAATATGCCTTTTGTAATTTTGTACTATTAAGCAATATCTGTCTTTACTATAATTTTATATTTTATCCCTATAGAAAGGTAATTTCAGCATTAATCAGAACTCATCCTTGTATACATGCAGTGTGAAGTCCACAATAATATGATGCAGCTATATAAGATATATTTGTGTTCCCATGATAAACTTTACTTATTCAGTAACTACCGAAAAGTAGAAGAAATAGTATTAAAATTAAAGTCCGTTATAATTCCGAAACAGAACTTCTAATTTGAGCACAGAGGGTATTATTAAGTCTTTCCTTAAAACAATAGTGTAATATTGCAGAGTATACAGCCCAACTAAATTTAATTTGTTACTGTATCAAATATAATTAAACTCTTGTAATTTTTTAATTAATTTTACTGATCCGTTTAGCCCTCATGCTCATTATTTGTAGAATGGAATCATTAAAAAAATTTCATTTACGAAAGAAATCCCATTTGATTCGTTGCACTGCGAGATAGCTGGTGTATGTACAGACAACTAATAGACTAGGCATATTGTAGACAAATTGTATTTAAAAGGAAACAATATGTATGTATGTATGTATGTATGTATTATGGTATTGCGTTTGAACCCAGTTGGGTTATACACACCATTAAAGTTACTGTAGGTATTCATATTTACCTCGCGGGCAACTCATAGGCTGAGACTGTCCTTGAGATATGAACCATGGAACTTAATACTAGTCCTGTTGCCGAACTACGCTATTGTATAAGAGGTCTAGGAAACGACCGTCCACTGTGAGATACGTTATTTAAACTCGAAGCCATCGAGATAATGAAACTGATTAAAGGCCTGCGAGGCTTTACAGGATTCTAGAAGCATTGCCAGTATCAATAGACTAAGCCTCCAGAGCTGTATACCCCGTTCACCATACCTATATGATGAGAGAGTCGTTATATAGACGTGGGTCTTTATCGTGCATACTGAGGAGCGTCAGGTTCAGTGGCGAGTGGAACGCATGTGGAACAGCAGTTGACTGAGAGATAGTAGAGGCATAGGGCATCCACCCCTGGTTGCACACAGGCATGAGGAGAGTCAGCAGATTACGTCTGCTGATCGTCACTCAACGCTGCCCCCACTCCCCCAACAGCCCTCTACTGACCACACGCCCTCCAATCGCCTCCCCCCCTCCACTCCCAACCCACACCCAACCAAAAAGTACCGCATTAATAATTATATTACTAGTTACTCAATTCTCGATTGTGAAGCTGAACAGAGGCAGAGCTTCAAAACTATTCCACGAAGCTTGGAAGTTCTCTTCCCAAAATTTTGCTTGAATCTACGTTTGTGTATACGTAATACACACCAATGAAATGTATATAATGACATGAGTTTGCAAAAGAATCGGTAGACGAGGAAACGTGGAAACTTAAATTAACCCTCAAAGAAATAGAGTCCGCATGCCTTTCACTGGAGTTCTTTCTTCCCCGCGTAACATTCATACAATATTACGAGTTTATGACTTACCCGGATTGACTGTATATAAAAGTAAATCTTGAGATTCCAAGAACTAGAACCATAAAACTCCAAAACCGAGAAATACATAATGTGAAAAGTAACTACATTATGAGAAACTTGATACGAATGTGTGAGTGAGTGCAGAGTGCAGTGTCATTACATATTTATTCCTAAATACTGTACACAACAACCAACAAGAACAAGAACAACAAGGCGAATCCGGTGTCTCAAAAGTCTGACTTGAGAATTTCAGTTCAGACACATTTTTAAGTAGATATTCTAAGAAATGAACTGAGTGAAAGCCTTGAGTTTGATTGCACTGTTCCTGCACATGTCTGTCATTATAAATTGAATTTGATTGGATGAAGCTATACATATTTTTTTCGTTCTCTTTTTTTTTTGCTTTCCCTTTCATGCTACTTCCACTTCATCGGCGGACCATCATTTAAAATTGTCCACTGGGAAATTCAACAAGACTAAACCTAAATCTTGGAAGACTAAAAAGACTCTCTGTATTCCAGCTCTTAAGTCAATGATAATGATAGAAAACAGCAAATGTTATGAGCCTCATAGTGCTATGCTGGCACTGAACCTGGAACTGTAACTGAAATTGGGATTGGATGTCATGGCCATGCCACCTCATGTCCCTGCATCAGTATGAGTAAAGTTCCTCGATCGTGTACCTCCAGGGTAATTTATTAATGCATAATAAATATATGGGCGATATTCCATTTCAAATGAGAGTATAAAATATGAACAAAGTATTTTGGTGCTCAAAAAGTTTCCCTTTGCCTTGACTCTCCATTTCATGGGCACGTATATACCTATGATGTATCTTGAGACTAATTCATATGCTCGGAGAAAAATGAAAAGAAAAAAAAATAGGAGAGGGAGACTCACTCAGAGCAGAGTCGGAAGATGTGGAAGGTGAAGATAAAAAATATTCAATTTAGCCTTAGTCCTATATATTGGAACACTTTTGGACTCTCGTGTGCATTTGACGTGCTCTGATTTTTTCTTGTAATATTTACACTTCAACGTAAGTCGGATTTCTTGAGTCATGCTCACCTTTTCTCATCTCAACAACATCTTATCCAATTATTCATTTTCATCCTCATGTTTTCCTTCTATATTGCTAAACATTTATACATAGAATGTCGACGGAGGTTTTCCAAAAAAAAACATAAAGAAAACAACAAGGAAAAAAAATAACAGACAGACGCAGTGATTTGTTTGGAATATGGAACTGGAGTCTTTGGAGACTATACCGTTTCCTGTTGTTTGTTACATTTTTGCCCTAGATTTTGGTGGAGCGAGTGGAGAGTACAATAATGTTGTAGGTATGTATAATGTACGATGGGAAAGCTATAGACTGCAGACCCTATAATACTATGCTTTTTTTAACACCCTATTCGCAGCCAGCAGGCTGCCAGCCAAGCAGTGTTTGAGCATGCATAATATATTTCCCCTATTCCGTCCGTGTCGCTCTTCCTTTTAGCAGCATCTAGCATGTAAAAATCTGAGAAGACCAACTTCAAACGAGACTGACACGAAATAATAAAGCATATAAAAAGCTACCCTTTAACACCGAGATACAAATAATATTTATATTTCAAGATAAAAGTTTAGCGTTTGCTTAGAGTGTGTATACACAGTACACAGTACGAGCATTTTAAAACTCAGTTTGTGTAATATCCACTTTTTAAATTGTTTACACTGCTATCTGTATTACAATTAGTCAACTCTGAATCTGAATCGATTTGCTTTAGACATTTTCACAGAACTAATTAGACAGACATTCAATGTACCTGTATGTAAGGAGGTACATAATACAGTATAAGGTGATTTACATAATTGTATAAATTTATTTTTTGTATTATATTATTTGCACTACTAAGCAAAAAAAACGAACAGTGGAATGAAAACATTCGAAAAAAAAACAAGTAAGTAGTAATATACTCGTACTCTATTGACTCGTTAACTCTTCTAGCTTTTGCATTCCGATAATTCACTGGTCACAATTGACACTTATAACCTACATTGCCATATTTGGTCAAGTTGAAGAAACTTTATGATTGAGACGAGAACGAGAAGGTGAAATGAAAATTGGAGGCATATATCTGTAGATAAAACATGCTTTACGTACATATTTGCACATGCAATAAAAATATGACTATAATGTCAAATTGCCTGGAGTTGAAAAATGAGTCATACACCATGCACATTTAAACGTTCAGAAGTTCAGAGTTCTAACCTTATAGTATGTTGCTTTTGATATTAATTGCATATTTGTATTTTTATGAATATAGGATATATAGGATTACTTCATACAATATTTACTGTATATTAGACCATGTGCAATTATAATTATTATTATCACTCGTTGCAATCAACAATTAGAATGTTGAATTCACTGTCATAAACAAAAGGTAACAATGAATTTTTGAATTTTATCTTTACAATCAATAATGGGATGGAAAAGTACCTAAAGGAGAGCAATAGAGGAGAGTATCTATATCAGTAAATAAAATGTATCTGCAGTAATACTTTTATACAAAATAAATATAACAGAGAAACCTCTCCAAATATGGACAATAATGGAATTCCAGTAATTATAAACGGGTAAATAATATTCTATGGGGCCTTGTATTTTATGACAGAAATAACAATAATAAATGAGCGACAATAAAATCAAACAATAAATATTGGATACTATACGGCGTTTTGAGGTGTGTGGAGTCAAGCCTTCTTTTTCTTGATTACTCTAAATATCTCCGTCGTTGTTATCTAGTCCTCCTCCCGCCGGCCCCTCTGTTTTCTCGAATTTATTACTTTAAAACTTGTATGATTTTTTTGTTCTGGTTGTCATTTCCAATCTAGCAAATATTTACGCAAATACCATAACCTATACACATTGTTTTATTACAGCCCAGAAGGGTCACGTCAGAATAATACTATGAACATAGTATGTAGTAGGGCTATAGCATTTGTACTGCTATTAAATAGTGTTGACTTATTAGCATACGAGGTGACATTTTTTTAACGTTTACAGATATGTCTGTTTTTGTGTTTTATGTTCTTAATATGTTATGTTTTTTTCAAGATCCGCAATAAAATGTTTATCAAAATAAGTCACACAAAATATAAGAAAGTTTTGTAATTGCATCTGTCTAGGGTGTAAGTAGGGGGAGAGGTATAGGGCAAAGGTTAAATGACATTCCGTCTGTACGCAAAGTATTGCAATAAACGTGTAATACTATGCATACTAAAGATAGTGGTTATATGCTACGAATCAGAATGAGAGACGAACTCTTCTCAATTCAAAATCGAATTCGAATTCGATCAGACTAATCATAAGCATATAATATGATGATCCCTTTAACAATACTTCTATAAACATTGATAATGTACATCGGTGGGTAATTTACTTCCATTCTTAAGTGTAAAGGACTATACAAAGTATAGCATATATAGTCTATAGATATATAGTCTATGGTACTCTTATTACAACAGTACAGATTGATATCTGCCGGAATTTAAGTATCAATCCACTTAAGGGATACCACAAGCCGAGCTACCATCAACTATCCTTTATCAAACGTCTCGAAATGGTATACACGGCACAACGAGACAAATCACACTTCAGAAAAGATTACAATGAAGACTAATAAAGAGCGTAAAGTCAGGTAGCAGAAACGTTAAAAATAAAATGAGCATAATGAATTACTGGGAAGGACTGATAAGGACATTTACATGCACAATTTATTGTTCCTTCAAACTCAACAAACTACCGAGCCGATCCACTCAGCATATCGTCGATGTAGAATGAAGTTTGATCATCTCCTTTTGGGGCTAAAATGAATTATGATCATCTCCATTCTGCTTTAAAATGAATTTTGATTATCTCCATTTTTCATAAAACACGGCTTATGAGATATGATAATGATTAGTTAATGGTTTAGTAATTTAAAACTAAGTAAATTAAGGGTCACCCATAAATGACGTCATCAAAATATCCCCACTTTAGGTCCCTATGACCCTCCTGTCATCAGAGTACCCGTTGGGTAAATGGCTATCTTTAGCATGCGATACCATGAATATCCAAGTAGGCTGCTTGGCCATACCCATGACGTCATTTATGGGCAACCCCTTAATTTTTTAAACTTTCAATAACGATTTATTGATGAAATAATTTAATCAAATTAATAAATTAGTACATAATTTATGAGACCAGGGATTATTTCATCCATAAATCATTATTGAAGTTTTAAAACAATTAAGGGGTCGCCCATAAATGACGTCATGGGTATGGTCAAGCAGCCTACTTGGATATTCATGGTATCGCATGCTAAAGATAGCCATTTACCCAACGGGCACTCTGATGACAGGAGGGTCATAGGGACTTAAAATGGGGATATTTTGATGACGTCATTTATGGGTGACCCTTAATTTACGTAGTTTTAAATTACTAAACCATTAACTAATCATTAACATATCTCATTTGGCGTATTTCATGAAAAATGGAGATGATCAAAACCAATTTTTAATGAGAATGGAGATGATCATAATTCATTTTAGCTCCAAAGGGAGATGATCAAACTTCATCCTTCATCGACGATATAATATAATTCTCGTATACCATATGACCAATAGCATGGGCATGTAGTTACCTAGTTAGTTATGAATGAACAAACTCTGGTTTACAATAGTAAGTAATGGTGTAGCACGTATCGATGTGAATTTTGCAGTATGGGCGCAGTTCAATACTACAGCTACAGTACAAATCATGCCAATTCTAATACCTACCTGTATCTGTAATTAATATTTCTTCCATCGGCGGCATCGGGTTCTCATCCTCATTAATGTCCATGGCGTCAAAGCTGATGGGTTAAATACATGAACATGATAATTACAGAATCATATGCCTCCCAGTATTTTTGACTTGCATATATATTCCCGAAGCGAAATATGTAGGGAGCCGATACCAAAGCCGAAACGGAAAAAGGCAACAACGATAACTTTAGTTTCAATAATTATAATTATTACACACAGTGTAAGTACCTGCGAATTCTCAAATTAAAACGGTATGAACGAGACTTAAATGCATGCCTATTCATTTTATCTGTATAATGAGCACTACATTAATTTGCTGTGACAAAATAAAATGCAGACTTGCGAGTACTGTGCAGACTTTTTACCAGTTACCATTCTCAAGTCATGAGGAAGCATCAGAGTAAAATATTAGTTGGTGGGATTCTAAAAGCTATTTTACTAATTAGCATTTCCCATTTAATGGTAATTAGGTTTCACATGTTAAATTAGTAAATTTTAAAAGCCGATTTATAATTACAATTTTACACTCCATAACGTCACCGTTGCATTTAAAAAAGAAGCAAGATGCAAGAAGCATTTCGTATGTGAAGAACCAAAATGTAAAATTACCCATATCCATTTTCAGCTAAAAACAAAATGCACTATCTACAAAACAAAATTCAAATATCATGATCCTAAAAAGATGTAAATAGAAGATTTTGCACTTTTAAAATACATTTAAATAGAATATTTTTCACTTTTCAAAAACCATGTAAAAAGAATATTTTTCACTTTTCAAAAACCATGTAAATAGAACATTTTGAACCTTTTAAATACATGTAAATAGAACATTTTACACAATTTTCAAAAAACATGTAACATAGAATATTTTGCACCTTTTAAAAAACGTGTGTTAACATTTTATACTATGCATTACATTCTATTTCATATTTAGTGAATTTTACAACATAGATCTTTTTAAATCTAGCTTAAATTGGATATGGGTCATGTTGATTCTTCACTCACGAATTGTGGTTTGGGTCGTGGTCAATGTATTTAGGTATGCATGTAGTCCGGAGGAAGTAAGAATGACGGAAAATAAACAGAGATTCCCTTCCAATACCATGACCATACTAAGTAAGTCCCTACACTTCGAATGCTCAATATCAATATCAACTTCTTCAAGCACAAAATAACACCAATATATAAGTGGCGATAATACAAAGCTCCCAACTCGTATTATGTGTAGCAGCTTGATATAAATTTCAAAATTACCGACACTGGCACCGGCACCGGGCACCGGGTTGTATGAGTGTACTTATAGATATTTGTACTGACAATGAGTATAGCTCTGTGATTAGTAAAAAAACAACAGATCTAGTTTAGCCTTCAGAGTTATAGTTATAAGCAGATAAATAAAAAAGATCATAAATCGAAGGAGCGGTCGAAAGAGATGAGAGAGAGGATTGAAAAAAATCCTCTCCCGTGGCAAATGTGTCTACCGCGTAAACCGTCCCGTCCTCATTTTCATATTTCTCATCTAGCTCCTTCACTCTAACCATGAGTAATTACGGGCCTGCTTTGAACATAAACTTCCTCTACACACGCTTTTTTGAGCTTCTCCCAATGACGAATTGTTCTATCCCTTTGGCATGACTTTTTAGCATGTTTCATATTTTACATTACTATATAGTTATAGGTACTATAGGAATTATTGCAGATCAACACAGGTACAGATAGACTATATAGCCGTTAGCCTTCCACACACAGTATTGTTCTAGTAAAAAAAGCGGCAAGTCTATATTTTAATTTGCATGCAGCACAGAGAACAGAGTACAGAGTGCAGCGGAACAAAAGTGGCGGTGGGTGGAAATCTTCTTAAAAGAATCATTAAAACTTCTTTCTTTAGACACATTTAGAAAGACTTAAGAAAGAGAGAGAGAGAGAGAGATTTGAGCGGCGGAGGAGAATTATGCCTACGAATCATAAATATCATTTTGAGCCACCGGCAGGTTTTGAAGTTTCAAATTAATTCTGTTGTTCCTAGTTTGAAATTCGTTAGAGAGGAAAAGTGGATAAGTGCCGCAATTATGACAATGCATTGTATGCATACAGGCGCGAATCCAGGGGGTGGGCAAGAGGGCAGTTGCTCACTCCAAAATGATTTTTTTAAGGTCGGATGAAATAGGGAAGTTTATACCAAGATGGCCAGCTTAAACAGTGAGTGAAGAATCAAAAAGATCCATTTTTAGCAAAAAACATAATTCACTGTCTACAAAAAAATTAAACTACCGCATGATCCTAAAAGTATGGACATAGAAAATTTTGCAATTTTCAAAAAAATATAAATTGAACATTTTGAACTTATTAAAAACATGTAAATAGAGCATTTTGCACTTTTCAAAAATATGTAAATAGCACATTTTGAACTTATTAAAAACATGTAAATACTTAGAACATTTTGCACTTTTCAAAAATAATTGAATAGAAAATTTTACAATTTTTCGAAAAACTAGTATGTAAATAACGTTTTACGTATCTATCTCATACGTTTTTGACATAGCTCATTTTAATTCTAGCTTAAATTGAAAATGGGCCAATTTGACTCTTCAATCACGATAGGTATTGCCCACCCTAGAAAACATTTCTATATCCGCCCTTGAGCCCCTAAAATAAGAAAATGAGTCGGTACAGTGCCTGTAGTATACCTCCTGATCTGATACATAAGTCACCACCATTCCACAATGTATAGTTAATTTTATTCTTTTGATTTTCTTCCTGCAGAGTCCGCGGATCTGATATGATGATGAATAATGCTAAATTCTCTTCTCTTAGAAAACATCAAAAATCGATTAAAAATAATCGCTTCAAAGAAGAAGTTAGTATGAATAATAAATAGAGTTGAAATACTACTTACTGCTACGGTACAGCTGTATAGCCAGGCATACTAGAAAGTAGAAAGACATAAAGCTTGGCCTAATTTTGTAGCAGTAGTTTTTGTAGTCTAATTTTGCTTGAATGCTCACGAAAAAGGAAATAATAAATGACTGAATTGGGAATGCCAATTTTCATAACCAAACCACCCATGGTAGTAATTTGCAGAGCTCCATCCATATAGCTTGCATTGATTACGTGAACCGTGGAACCTCGTCTCACAATCAGTGAGCAGTTTTCGAATAAGCTTTTTTATGTATAGCAGTAATTAAAAGTCTATGGCAGATCCGTATAGGAACAGAATTATGGTGATATAATAAAGTTGGTATTACTGATATGCAATACGGTGGTAAAATGGAATGAATATTGAATTTGTATTAATTTAACAATTTACAAAGACGACCAATCATACATACACACACAGTAGTAAGTATTTCATGTATTTTTGACTCGCGCACAACTCGAATATTGAACGTCTCACAAAATAACTTATGTCTAATACATTATGACTTTGACTTGTACAATAATGCCCTTTCCATTTCCATTTATATTTCCATGATCTCATTTCAATTTTCAATATTCATATTCATTCCAGCAGGACGGGGACTGGACTGACTCGGGGTAAAATAATACGGAGAGAGAATTTAAAATGGTAATTTATTGCATATGACTATTTTCTAATATGGAGCCATTTAGCAAGTGATTTATGTGTGAGTGCCACTTGAATAAATCGGAATCGGAACCTCGTGACGACTATACGCAGTCACAGCTGTACAGTCAGTGCACAGAATCGATTTAAGACCGCGATGCTGAGTATAATCTTCATTTTATTATATTTCTGTATAGACACACTTATAAATATCAAATCGTACATATGCGGGCAACATACTTAAAAGAAACCCAATATCGCAGCAAGAAAAGATAAAAAATAACACTTAAAATGCATTTTGAACTGACCTCTGCTGCTGCTACTACCACTGCTGCTATACTGATGAAAAAAATCTGTTTTTCATATTTCGTTTCGGTTGCAGTACTCTGACTCGACAATTGCATTATCTGTATCTGTTCAACAGATAATATTAGTTGTACAATTTATTTTGACAATTTCCACTTCCATTTTTGTAATAAGAATACATATCGTCTGTGAAGAACCAAAATTCCCAAAAAATACCCATATTATTCAATTTAAACTGGAATGAAATCGAGCGGTGTCATAAAAACAAATTGAGAAACATGCGTAATAAATGTTAATTACGATTTTTTGAAAAGTGTAAAATGTTCTATTTTCATGTTTTTGAAAAGTGCAAAATGTTCTATTATCATGTTTTTGAAAAGTGTAAAATGTTCTATTTTCATGTTTTTGAAAAGTACAAAATGTTCTATTTATCTGTTTTTGAAAAGTGTAAAATGTTCTATTTTAATGTTTTTGAAAAGTACAAAATGTTCTATTTATCTGTTTTTAAAAAGTGCAAAATGTTCTATTTAAATGATTTCAAGACATTTTTGAGTATTTTTGTAGATAGTGGATACTGTTTTTCGCTACAAATGAATATGGGTCATTTTGGTTCTTCACAGACGATATGGTACCTTTTGGATTTAAATTTTTCAATGCTTCAATTTCCACTCCAAAATCTATCTTGTTGTTTGACACACAAATTATGTAAAACTAAACGCCAGTCGGTTTGATGTGATGTGACTAACTCGTTCAACATGTCAAGGAAAGATATAGCTGCAGAGCTTCTCAGTCAGTCAGTCAGACTAAAACTGAAAGAACAGAGAGCTCAATCGAATCTTGAGTTCACGCTTACATTTACATTAAATTTTAATCCAGACTGTCTTGAATTCGGTTTAGTTTGATATCCTCATTCCTCATAGGTTTACATCTGTGTGTCTATATAATTCAACGTGAACAAGTTTAGTAACAGTCAAGTCAAGCTCAACCCCTGGCACTAACAAAGCTTTCACAGACTCCGCTTTTATGCCTTGTACACAGCGTGTGGATGGCATTGCCCGTGAGCCCGTGACAGGATGGCTAGTAGAGATGAAATTGTAAATAGAAAATACAATATATAAGACCTTACCTAAGGCAGTGTAGTGGGATGTAAATTCTTAAAATCCTCCTCGAGGACATGGAGAAAATAGATAAGACAGCCTCTTATTTGTAGTCGCGACGGCCGTTTTCTAATTTCTTCCATTTCTCCTCTATTTCCAATTGTACGAGTGTAGTGTAGTGCAGTTAAGTAAAGACACTCTTCTACTTCTACCCCTGCCCCTGCATGAGAAAACGTGACATCTTACTCTGTCCTGGCATTTTCACTATTTATTTTGTGTTTCGTGTTGAATTTCCCGTCCGGCCCTGTCGCCTGTCACTAACATCCACCTACAGAGCTCTTTCTCTCTCTCTCATGCTTTCTACGTATACATGTGTAGTTATATATTGTAAATTCAATCAGAGCGGGAAGCGCCTGATTTCCTTTACAGAATTCCGAGTTTCCAACTAAATTACTTTGAACAATCAAGGAATTACAATTACGTAAAAAATTAATTTATTTTAAGCCTTTAAGCCTATTTAGAAATGGAAGGGTATGGAGCCCTGTTTGCGTTCTGTTTGCTAATTTAATGGGACAAAGGAAACAGATGTGAAATCTGAATGGGAGTGTTTACACGCTGTATATACTCTGTGTTAAGAAATGTAGACGCTCTTTCTACTATACAGTAAAAACAAAACGAAGGTACTTTTGGTAGAAAGAATGCATTGATTTTGATTTTGTTCTGATTACAGGTCTTGAACTCTTGAATAAAGATAAAAAGACAACTCATAATCAGAATTCTCCTTGGAATGATGTCCTCATTAACTACCTACTACAAACGTAAACTAAGGATAAATTGAAAAAATACTTAAAAGAAAATAAACAACTTTCCTATTAAATCAACAGGGGAAAAGGAAAAGGAAAAGGGGAAAGCCGAATGTTGACGTCGACTTGGGCAACAGGGCCGGATAATGTGGCCAGCGCAGGCAGCCCCCGCTGCCTGAATTTTCAAAATACATGTAAGTGGAACATTTTGCAGTTTTAAAAAAAATGTAAAACGAATATTTTGACTTTTCAAAAACACGCAAAATAAAAATTTTGTACGTTTCAAAAACATGCAAATAAAACATTTAAAAATTTTCTCAAAATATGTAAATAGAACATTTTGCACTTTTCTAAATCATTTAAACAGAACATTTTGCAATTTTCTAAATCATGTAAATAGAGCATTTTGCACTTTTCTAAATCATGTAAATAGAACATTTTGCACTTTTCTGAATCAATTAAATTGAACATTTTAAATATTTCTAAAACATGTAAATACAACATTTTGGTTTACCAAAGAAAACCTTAAATAAAATCAAAATGTTGGTTTTTGTACAGAAACAAATTGCTGCCGAAAAGCAATTTCTTTGTCCGGCCGTGTTGGGCAGGATAGCCTATATATAGTAGACTTTGGACTTTGGTTCATGTTGAATGGTAAAGGATTGAATTTCGTGTTTCATCCATAGCTTCCCTGTCACCAAACTACCAAAGAGTTAGTACAGTGAGTTTATTTAAAGGATTAGTAGCTCCAATAAGCTAGTTTTTTTTCTCTCTTCTTCTACGTCTCTTGGAAAAGTGAAAGTACCAACAGGGAGAGAGACGTGACAGCGTGCGTGGAGCCGGAGCTGAGCACATCAGAATCTGAGGATGGGAATGATAGGAAGTATCTTGAGGGCCATGGCCATGGATACATCTCTTCATTTTCATCTATTTTATTTTCTTTCGTATTTTTTTTCCTTTGGATTCCAATTCCAATTTCAACTCCAACATAACTTTCACATGGTTGAATCCGATTTCGATTTCTAAAGCTCATTTTCCCATCACGTGCTCGCCTATCCCTCACGACCAAATGTTCCAATCATCAGATTCTAAACTAAATTCTTGTTAGGACTACTTTCCACATATATAGGGGTGTTTAGGTACGTAGCATACCATCTTTTTTGATTATCAACTGACTGACCGTTGTCCTCACTGTATATTGCATTTAGTTTGCTCTGGAATCATTTACTAACGTTCAGATATTAAACTTTACATCTTACTTATAAAGTTCAACAAATAGCAAATACTTACAACTATGTACCTATGTAGATATACACTTACGTCGTGTTGTATTATATATATTTGTCCAATATTTTGCCAAGTGCTCTGTGTATTAATGAATAATTAAAAGTTGCGAATTTTTGTCAACCTTTTTAGCATTATCCGTCCGCCACATTACCGATATACAGTTATATACCTCACCATGTACGTTCAGTTTTACTTTTTAGTGAGAACTAGAGGAGTGTTTGATGAAGTGTGGTTATTCAATTTGCCGTTTCAATGTTGCAAAATCCCACCGTAGTGAAACACTTTCCTGCACATCATCGTTATCGTTATCCTTAGTCATAGGCATGGCTCTCAATTATTGATGAATCAATCAGAACCCATTAAGAGACACGAGTAACCTCAAAACTAAACTACACCACACCACACCACTTCAATGGGAAAATACTGTTTGAGTTGGAATCAACATCCATGTGTATGTATTCATCTTATTAGAATGAATTAATAGTGTATATCTACTGGAAAGTCTTGGGTGGTTTTACAGTAGTAGTGTGGTAGTGAGTGGTGAGCATAGTGCTGTAGGAATAAGAGACACTGTTTTTCAGATTGTGAATACGGGAGCATTTTAAGTGGAAATCCATGTTCAGCTGGAATTGGGAGGTTATCTGCTAATTCTACTCTCGTAGAGTCGGGGAATACCAGATAAGTAGCCAAGCAGTATGAGCTCAGCACATTGTGCTGGGGGCGTATTATTTCCGGTCGACGAGCTCACACATATTATATCTTCTCTCTGTCCTGGTTCTGGTTCTGGATCTGGTCCTGGTCTTGATCCTGGCCATATGCCTCTCTAATGCCTCATAGAGGAAATACGAAATGAACAGATACCACAGCGTTCGAGTATTTTTACAGTCAAAGTTGACAGTCCTGGAGCTATTTACAGTTTACAGTGATTGATACTGTAGTGTGCTTTGTAGTACTGATATCACCTAGGGAAGATCATGTAGGAAAATCCCAGATATGGCGAGTATTTATCTTATTACGCGTACCTACCTACATATTTTCGTAGAATTTTCGTGGATGTGGCCTTAGCCTGATCTGCTATGACATTTTTGCGCTAGCTTGTAGACTGTGACTGCATTATCTCATTGTCAGTCGTATCTATTTTATTAAGCTAGATCATAAAAATCTTGAATCTCAAAAAGGAAACTAATCTCAAGATCAGCTTGACAGCACGCACATTCCGATCGCTATTTATTGCCAAATGATAATCTACAATCATCTCTATCATTGTCAGATAAAACTATGAAACAAAACTATAAACGATGAGAACGTTTCTCAGCCTCCCTGACTCTGATATTGTTGTTATGATCTAGAAAATAAATTAAATAGTTACAATTTATTAAGGTTGTTAAATACTTATACGACATACGGTTATTGGAATTAGTTTTTTTGGTAATGGTGTACGGCGTACGGTCAACGGCGTACGGTAAAATAAAGTTGTTTATTCATTTTATGTAGGTATCACATATCAAATATCCTACCGAGAGACATCACGGCTGAGTGAAAACACGAGTAGCCATGTTATTGAAAGAGGATAGGGATAAAAATATTTACATACCTTCACGTTTTATTTATTTATCAGCTCTACAGATAATGCTATACAAAATAAAACTGAGTGAGTACTATGAATCACGAATCCATACAGAGTACATGTCCTGTATGGACATCTCAATGAAACATGTGCTTGTGTACATGTCCATATTAATTTTATAAGCTCCTTTAAGCAGAATTACTTGGGCAATAGAATTACTCGTGCTACTGCTGATGCTGCTGCTGCTACTGTGTTGAAAACAATGAAATCCCCAACGACCACAAGACGATCGAGCTCGAGTTCAAATCCACTCAGCCGTGCACTATTCCATTTGACAGAGCTGAGAACACTCAGAATAAGCTCTATTTCATGTCAACTTAACTGGTCTACCTTCAATAAAAATGCGTATCTATCACAGCTGTATCGCAGTAATATAGAAACTACATATGTACACATATTTTTAAAAAATGTTATGGAAATTTTCTCTGTAGTCTGTAGTACATAGTGTCGTACAGAAGACGACGTCGCCAGAAAAGTTGAGAAACTAAAAATTAATTGTACCTATGCTTTTCATTATGAATCGTCAGAGATTGAGATTATTAAAATGAGACTATAAAGTGGAAACTCTCAGTCAAAAGCCATCAGCCGCCCACCCACTGGAAGTGGCAGGATTTATATGTTTTCGAATGAAATCGGAGAGACATGAAATGAAATGGAAGCATTAAGGGAAAGAGTGTCAAAATAATTTCTCTCTCCACTCTGATCTTGTCTGCCCAAATCTCAAGACGTGTCAAGTGCTTTTGTGAGAGGATTGAGAAATACATTTTGTCATTTGTTACAAGGCTCGTTACTCCTTCCCTCTTATTTTGGTATAATATATTTCCATCTTATTCCATGTAGCTCATCGTCAGTTTGATGCGAGAGAGGATAAGACAGGGACAGGACACGAGAGGCTATGATAGGGGCGAGACGTGTGCGTGAATTTCTTCCTTCCTTCGTCTTCGTACTTCGTACAAGTTCAGAGACTGTTCTGTTACCTGATTTAAAAAAGTCTCCTTTCCACATTCTATACATTACGGAGGAGAACAAGCTCTTAGGATGAGTCTGATGACTACATGAGATGACAATGAAAACAAGCAGGTAGGATTGAATTGACGAAGACTGGCAGTGGCAGCTACACCAAATTACTGTCCTTCATTACAACTACAGATTTACAACAACATCAAGAAACAACAAAGCAACCCTCCTCCTCTGTACTCTATAATTTTTTTACAAATCGAAATTGAAGTCACAAAAGAAACTCTTTAAAATTTGATAGGGAGCACTAAAGGATATGATATTTTTGTAATTGAATATGGAGAGAAAAATGAGGAGCAGGACGGGTTTGACGAAGAATTCCTTTGCTCAATGCAATATATTTGATTTCTCTCATCATCTCCACGAACGATACGAGAATGGACATGGAAATTAAGTCTATAGGAGCAGAGAGACTAGGAAAGGGTGGGACGTGGGATGCGGTGGGACTATTATGACTACAAACCAGCATGATTCATGAAGGTGAAGTAGGTAGATGTATGGGAGCTGGTACTGGTACTGGTGACTATGGTGACGCGGTGACTACTGCACTGCACTGCTGCGTGTGTGTGTGTGGAAATGATTACTCGTTATGAATTTCCAATAGACCATTAGACTAATAAAATGTCATGTACTCACAAAAAAATATTCGTACCCACGCAAAACAAAAATCGTATTACTAACTACTAACCAAACTGCTGGTCTCTTAAAATTCAATGCCCTATGCTCCCTGATGGATGGGAGCCCAAACACGAATTTGAAAAACGAACACACACGGGCAATGAGATTTAGTGAATAATAATTACTACACTCTCAAGTGTGCAGCAAACTGTATAGGTATATGTAAATTACACGGAACCAATTGCCTATGTAATAGCACATATATTTGTCATGCCCATATTTAAAGTCAAACTACACAGAAAATACCCCTGCCAAATACCAAATATACTTACCTACTTAGATAAATAAAGATCGTACATTACCTTGTCGTTGTCAAGTATCCCTACTCGTCTCGGGTGAACATTTGAACATCTCTCATACATAGTACATAATATACAATATATATATTACATTGCAAATCTGACTTTGGGAAAATAAATAAACTAGCTGCTGGGTTGTAGTAGACAATAATAATAAATCTTTTACACCTAACGTCACATGTCTCATAACTTAAACATGGAATGAATAAGACTCGGATCCAATATGTCAACTCCACGTGTGTGTTAAGCTGCTACACCAAAAACTCAAAGCCAAAGCCAAAGCCAACACACACACAGAATACCAGGCCAATCTCCCACATACGTAGTATGCAATATTCTACATGAACACCCATCCATCCAACAAAATTTAGTCCATATTAATATGCCTTCTCTTCCCCTTGTATCTATATACAAAATTACTACTACATATTATAAAAACTGAGAGACAAATACTACAAGAGAGGAGAGAGAAAGGGAGAGAATGTTCGGGCCAACCAGCCATGAAAATGTAGGTAGAAGACAAGAAAACCAATTATATCTGGCAGAGAGAAGGAACTCAGGTGAACAATGTCAAATCTCTATACCCACCCAACGAAAACAATAACGCAACCAGCATCCACTGTGTGAGACCTTGATTTCACTAGAAAAGTTAACCATTGTTAGCCTTAAGAAACTCGCTTTTAGATTTAACAATGGTTAACTCTGAAAGCGTGTTCCTTAAGGCTAACTATGGTTAACTTTTCTAGTGAAATCAAGGTCTGAGAGTGGACAGAATCCTTATAAAATCATCGTGTTGGTACAATCCCAGGAACACTAGGACTACCTACGTAATTATATCTGTATATAACTTACAACTATTATTGGTGGACTCCTCGCCGAAGGAGACGATATATCTGTACAAAGTACAACATGCATCATCATAATATAGAGACTATCTACCTCCTCCTCTACACAGTGTCACAGCTGAGGACTGAAATTATTTTTTGACTTGCGACATGACACTACACGTTCTACATGCGTACATAGGAGAGAGAGAAGGCGAAGGCGGACGACATGTTTTTACAGTCAGTTCATTGCATCGCAATAAACTTCTAAACATATAGAAATGTGCTTTCTGTTGGAATTCGGAGTCAATTTTGAATTCAATATTTCAATGTAATGTCATATACATGTAATGTGTAGAAGATTATAAAGGTCTGTCCAACAATAAGGAGACCATAGCACTAACCGTTACTCTCACAGTCTATAACCATTTAGACAATTACAGCCACGAAAGTAAACTCACAGTCATGAGGTATATAGTATTGATATTAGTTATAGTCGTAATAGTCCACGTACACTACGGCAGACTGACGAGGAGCACTTTTTACTTTTACGTGTTAAGTTGTGCAGTGAAAAGTGAATTTTAGTTATTTTCTCTACGGATACGCTTTAAAAAGTTGGATAGTGCCACATTTAAAGGGCATTTAAATTAACATGCAAAATTTTATTTAAAAAATCTTATTATATTATTGGATTAGAAATTAAAATAAACATTTTTTAAAGACACAATAGTACTTGCTTAGGTCCATAAAGTTGCATCATTCCCGTTCTTAAGGATGGAAAAATGGGTGAACAATATATACCCTTGACAAGGTAGGAAGTGCCCCTCGTGAGACTCAAGCATGATCTCACGTCGTAGACAGAGACTCAGTATTATACATAATTAAAAGGCAATAATAATATTCTTGCTAGTTCGTCTCGGCTTAACTGTCACAAAGTTTCATATCACCAGAGAAACACCAACGCATGAATGGAGAGGGACAGCTCAGAAACTCACAACTACAATATAGTAGAGGTTGAAGCGAGAGTCACAGATATTTATTTGAATTCCACTTGACACCTTCTCCCATATCACATTGTGTCCAAAACCAAAACCAAAATCAACTCCAACTCCAATTCCAACAACAACACTGTAAGAGGATGAGATACCATTGGAATATACAGGAACACAGCAGGAGACATTTACTAGGACTATGTTTTTGTATCAACTGTCTTGTCAATCCACCCAAAATGTTCACTTTTTTTGTCAGGTCCGTGTACATCCAGGGCTAAATATCAACATCAACATACATACTATAAGCATCCGCCACTAAATAGCATTGAACTGATCATGAGTTGAAGAATTAGAAATTGGGACTATGGGTGATATAGAGAGAGAGCATTAGAAAATTATGAAATTATGACGGCTCTGTAAAAAGTAAAAAGGAATGTCATATTATTTTGTAGACATGAGCTAGTTAAGAGGGGTGATACGAAAACGTTTTGACAATTTTGATACATATCTTTCTCTCAGAGTCATATGTGTCCTCTAACAAAATCCTCAGAACTCAGAGATGAGCTACAGATTTCATCTTTAGCAGTTCCAAAAAGACAGAGACAGAGACGCGCCCTTGGTAATGTTTGTTTATTTACATGTTATATTTACATATAGCATTGACGTTAGTAGGTACCTATATTGGTTTCTATATATCCGTCCGTGTCCGTATTACGTAAGCCTACTCGCCAGCTCCAGCCAAAACGCTTTCACGAAAACTACTACCAAGCCAAAAACGATATAATTGCTCCAAGTTAACATATTTAGTGACAGTTCAGTTCGAATGAAATGTGGTTCAATTTCAGTTTTAATTCAACATTTAGCTGTAGGTAACCTGCCTATATATAATACGAGTCACACTATTTCACAGAGAGAAAACTCCCCCATTGAAACGATCAGGTTTCGCTTCATTATTCTCTCTTTGTGGAAGTGTAAAGTGTGTACACTCAACATTTGTGCATTAAAGTAATTATATTTACTATATATCGTCAGTGAAGAACCAAAATGGCCCATTTCCAATTTAAGTCAGAATCAAAATGAGCTATGTCATAAAAAAAAGTCAGAAACACGTGTAAAATGTTAATTAGGAGTTTTTGATAAACGTAAAATGTTCTATTTTTATGTTTTTTAACAATGCAAAATATTCTATTTTCATGTTTTTTAACAATGCAAAATATTCTATTTACATGTTTCTGAAAAGGTTCAAAAATGTTCTAAATCCATGTTTTTGAAAAGGTGCAAAATGTTCTAATTCCATGTTTTTGAAAAGGTGCAAAATGTTCTAATTCCATGTTTCTGAAAAGGTGCAAAATGTTCTAATTCCATGTTTCTTCAAAGGTGCAAAATGTTCTAATTCCATTTGTTTGAAAAGGTGTAAAATGTTCTGTTGTATTTGCATATTTTTGAAAAGTGCAAATCGTTCTATTTAAATGCTCTCAAGACATTTTTGAATATTTTTGTAGATAGTTGATATTGTTTTTAGATAAAAATGGATATGGGTCATTTTGGTTATTTACAGACGATATGTATATGTAATACCAAGCACTTAATAATATATACTTACAGAGATAAAATAATTAAGGCCTACTCTTAGCTTCAGCTCAGGATTAAAATAAATTAAAATCCATTTAGGGTATCAAATAAACTACAGTAGAAGACTATACTGGAGACAGTTATGTATTATTATGATTATGTAAGGAAACAATAAGCTTCAAATATCAAGGCACGAGACTTCCAAAAACGACAAAGGGAAGCTCATTATTATAAATAAGAACATCTGTACAGACAGTCATAAGGGACATCAAAAGGCTTGTACATTGAGGTTATACATATTACATGGATAATATGCCACCTACCGCCAGACAATATTTGTTTACTAAAACTAACGATAAAAAACTACAGGACTGTATACCTACTTATGGAAAAACGCAGGAAAATTATTTCTGCACGTAGATGAAAGTATAGAGTAAAAAGATATCAAGAAAATGTAATTTCACTAAAAGCTCCTACAATCTACAATGAAATGAAATAAAAGGCATGGAAATTGAAATTATATCAAAATCAAATTAAATTACTATGTGCCGAAAGGAAGATTACCCCTTGCTATAATTACGAATATAGAATCTTCATACTATATGTATGTACTGTTTGTTTTATGTAATGAACCTATCCATGTTTAAATTAATTTTATTACTTTGAGACCTGAACTTGGGGGTCTCAGTGAAGTGGAAATATTTGTACTCCATGTACATACATACACTTGTCAAGTATGAGCCCTATTTACTGCACAACCCACGCTATGAGGCATATTATGGTACATTTGCCACAAGCAAATACTGTAGTACATAAGTACCTACCTATATAGTTGGTATAGTTCCTCCTGGCTCAAGAAATTAATTTTCTGACGAGTGACTCTTTAAAGATAAACTTTCTCCAACTTACTCGGAAAGAAATGATAAAATTGTATATACCTATAGCTGTCTCTCCAAAATATAGCACTCAGGCACTTACTGTGTGAAATCTAATACGTAATAGTATGTATACTGTACATAGAGTGCGATTCATATCCGAGACTCACTCGCTCTTTTGACAACATTGCAACTGACAAGTGGACTGTGAAACTGCCGGAGGATGGAAACGCGAGTAACGAATAACGGAAGGATTTTCCTCAAATGCGAAAATGAAATTGTACGTAAATATTTAATATGACGGTATAATAATCTACACTATAAGACTATAAGACTATAAGAATCTGTACAGTTGGTCACATAATATACCCTCCATATCAAATGAGGAAACCGTCACCATCACCATACCAGTACCAGTACCAGTACCCGCGTCAGCCCAATTTATTTCCCATGTAGCAGATTTCAAATTAATTACACGAGGACAGCAAACAGTGACAAATGGTGGCGGTTACATGTTCTTGTCGTTGTGGAGGTGGAGGTGGGATGCGGGTGGAGGAAAAAGTGTGGAACGTATACGAAAACAGTCAAGTTCTGCAAAGGAAGCTTATTAAGTATGAATACAAACTTACGAGCTGCGAAGTGGTCTTATGGGAAAATACAAAATAGAGTGAATTTTAATTCAATTTCCTGTTAGCTATTTTAAATGATTTCTAGTGTAAGTGGGCTTGTTTTTGACTGGTGTCTGGTACTGGTAAGAGTCGCCCACGCAAAACTGTCCGACCGTTTTCTATCGTTTCTAGCGATCGAATTAAGTCGTCGGATTTTGGGACCTTTTCCGATCCGCTCATTCGATAGAAAACTATCGGATCCGACTGTTACGAAACGATCGGAAAAAAATATAGAAATATCCGACACTTTGTGAATTCGATCTCTGGGCTTCGCCTTGTTGACACTGTACCTTAACCTCTCCGCTACGTAGTCCTTATTTAATGATGAAGAAATTAAGCCCCCACTTATAGTGCTTTCGTCTTTCTTAATGCTTTACGTCGGTAATACTTTTTATGAAAAAATGAAATCAACATTTATAATTTGGTAATTAACTACCAGATTCAACGTAATCAGGGATTAATACCTTGAAATGTCCAAAGTAGTCAGGTCAAAAGGTCACTAAATTAATTATTAAATGATAATGTAAATTGTATAAAAGTTGTATTTTATTTTAATATTAACATAATTATCTTGTAAGTTTTTCCATTTAATGACCATATCAACAATGTCAAACGTCATAGGTCAGTTATTTCTTAGCCTAATTAGCGTATGTCAATAAGGTGACGATTAAATTTTTTTGAATCACTGACATTTAAAAAAAATTTCAAGTTTTTTAAACTTTTGAAAATAATTTGGAAAATTTTAAATTTGTTTTCAAAATTATTTGAAATTTACGAAAACTAGTTGAGAATTAAACTTCCTGTGGGCAAATAATAAAGTATGTCAAAGGTCAAATTTTCAACCTGTCGGAAAATATATTATCTCCTCCGATCGTCTATCAACCGATCGTCTGACTATCGTTTTCAATAGTTAACTATAGTTTCCGATAGTTAACTACAGTTTTCCATCGGACACAATAATATCTCGCCGACAGAACAATTTCCGATCGATTCCGAAGCCATATTTTTGCGTGGGTCGTTCGCTGAATTAAATCCAATCTGGTAATGGAAAACAAAGTCAAAGTCTTTTCCTGTAATAATTAGTGACAAGGCAGAACCATTCAGCGGTGAGTCTAATTTAATCTCAAGAATGTCTTTCACTCTTTCACTCATTCTGGGTGCTGCGGTAATTGTTCGGTAATTGAATCATTATGCTTACAATAAATAATGGTAATGCTAAATGCAACCTCGACCTCAAAATAAATCAAGGAAATCATAGATTCCTCTTATACTCGACTTTGTTTGAGTTGCTCTCAATCTCGGTTTACCAATACCAATAGAGTGAGATTTTCGTTTAAGTTGAAATTAATGCGCTATTCTGTTTTACACTGTAAGTGACTGCACTGGAGTCTGGAGTCTGGAGTCTGGAGCAGGTAAGTTACTAAAACAAAGGAGAAAGCAGGAGAATCTACAGACCGTTCAAGTTCACATTGAAGCTTTTATACCGTATATGTTAGGTTTCTCTGGTGTAGCTGTAGTCAAAAGGCCGAGGCTTGAAGTCCTGGAGAATGATTTATATTATTAAGTGTGTATAACGAGGAGCATATTATGCATTAGATTTTTAATGTCCATGTATGCAGTAATTCTTTTGGGACTCTGCAGGTACTGACTGATATCTTCTTTTTTGGTCTCCAAACTCTATGTGCACGGATCTAGATCCTTTCCTGTTCAGCTCGGGAGCATAATAGTTACAACCTGTAGCATTTATTACCTCACAAATTCTGTGACGTTTTAAGTACAGCCATTTTGTGTTCAGCCATGATTTTATTAGTCCCTCGGTCCGTTTTTATTATTCAATGTGAACATTTAAATCTCTCATCTCCATGTAGCCAATTTCCACATGTGTAATCTAGCATTAGTGAAGGTTCCTATGTATGTTATCCGTGAAGAATCAAAATGACCCAAATTTTCAATTTTTCGTAGCATCAAAATGACTCATTTCCCACATGTTCAAGGATCAAAATGGCCTATATTTAAAGCAATTTATTTGGTTATTATCTATTATAGTTTTATGCATGCATTATTACAAAAAAAACACTAAATATAAAATTTTCATTTTTTGGTGTGAGTTCTGTTTGATTCCTTAAAATTTTGGATATGGGTTGTTTTGATACTGCTTAAAATTGGATATGGGTCATTTTTATTCTTCACTTACGATATATCGTCCGTGAAGAACCAAAATGACCTATTTCCAATTTAGGCTAGAATTAAAATAAGCAATATCCTTAATAAACAAAAACGCTAAATTAATTCGATGCGTAACATTTTAATTATGAGTTTTTAAAAAGTTCAATATGTTTGCATTTACACGGTTTTGGAAAGTGTAAAATGTTCTAATTACACGTTTTTGAAAAGTGTAAAATGTTCTAATTACACGTTTTTGAAAAGTGAAAAAGTTTCTAATTACGCCTTTTTTAAAAGTGTAAAATGTTCTAATTACACGTTTTTGAAAAGTGTAAATGTTATATTTACACGCCTTAAGGATTACACGATATTGATATATTGTTTGTAGATAGTACATTTCGAATTTAGTTAAAAATGGATATTTTTATTCTTCACAGGCGATATATGTAATATGTATTGGCTTGGGATTGAGCTAGATTTCCTGTATTTTCAAACCCTTGTGTTGGTATAAATGACATAGGAAAACTTTTGTAATACTATATGACTGATACGCATATAGATTTTTCGTTTTTGGGAGTAAAAGTTATAGCGTCACCAAAGGGGGAAAAGAAAGTGGTATACCTATGTATTTGTTTACGAAGTTGTTCATAATTTTATTACTTTCAATTCAATACTGTTGAATACAGTAAATTTGTTGAACCGTTGAAATAAATTTTAAAGTTTAATTTAAATAAGCAGCTCCGATATCGGCATCAATGTCACTGCATGGTTTTTTGATAGTACACACGGATAGTTGTACTATTAATTTTATACAATCAGCATCAGCCCGTTCAACATTGAGTACTTCACTTTCAGCCATTTAATCCGAAAGATGATGAGTTTGATGGTTTGAGAGAGAGGGACGCCCCATCGGAGGGAATGACATATTGTTAGATTGCTTACACACAGTTGTTCCTCTCAAATATCTGTATCGTCATGTGGACAACAAGAGCTTTGTAACTTTCAGCCTAGCAGGACAATTTGGGACTTGTCAGTCAGTCACTCTGTCCTCTTCGTCTATACCTTTTCCCATTGTTTTACTCAAAGGATTTTCCATTAATTATAATCCTTGCAGTATATAGTAATCCTGTAAAAAGTTAACTCGTGCCGTGTACGTGCGTCCGCCAAGTACTATAAACCATGCAGTGCAGTCTATATATCTATATATCTATATCTTATTAAAATACAATGTGCACCTATAGTTAATATTACCCATAAGTAAAACACCTCTCACGAAAAAAATAATTCCAGCTCCAGCAGGCTTAAAAAAGTATCTAAAGGTAAAGTACCCACTGCGTATGCATACATAGAAATATTTCCGATTAGATTCAGATATTATTTCCTATCTTTCCACTGGATCGAACATTGAATTGTGTGTGAATCATACAGTATTATTGTATTATTGCCTCATGCGGACAAAAGTTTGCCAGTGATGTCAGTGATGATGTACCTTGGATGGAATTGATGTCGTATCGTCTTGCTGATTCTGATTGTAGTAAAAGACAAGAACAGGGACAGAAGAAACAGACAAAAGAATTGATCAAATGGCTCGTGCCGTTCGTTCAATTGTAACTTGTTGCCATTCATTCACAGACTTGAGATATATTTCCAGAGTTGTGTTGTCAGAAGCTCGGTTTTCCTTATCTCCCATTATTGCAGCTCATGATTGCAGGAACAGAGTTAATAATTTTTACAAGCAAAATGATTCAGCCAAATGTTTTCCAAGAACAAACAAGAAAACATAGTAGGTAGCCATATCCATGTTCATTCTTGACACGAGTTTCCAAACTATCAATAATCCATAAAAGGCTACTGCGGGGCCTTGACCATTATAGTCTTACTTGAGTATATATTAAATCACGAATACAAAAATTCATAATTTAATATAAACAGCATTATACACAGCATATACATACAGATAAATAATTAAATAAAGTCAAAGCCTTAAGTACCTCAATTCCTCATTGAGATGGGCACAGATCGGAAAACAATAGGGAAACAAATTGTGTGTAGAAATGAACAGAGAAATATTAATAATATTTTATATATTATATGAATAATGTGAGATGTGGTCAGAGAACCTAATGGTACATGTAATAGTTTGGGATATGTAGACAATAAAAATGACATTGGTTTATCTGAATTATCAGAGAGGATTGTCGTATTTTTATTTATGCAAAATACGACACGGTGTGCTGGCCTGGCCGGATACAAAAGAGTGTCGCATCCATGTGACCATCTCAAAGAACAACATATATGACATGTCAATAAATTCAAGCAGTGAGACAAATTTTACACGACTTGACAGGCCAGCAGCAGTGCGCGGTCTCGTCTCGGTAGTGGTGGTGGTGGTGGTGGTGGTGGTGGTGGCATAGTCACTGCGGCCGGCACCGGCACCGGCATCGGCACAGGCACTGAAATTGATTACGAGCCTTTGTACTACTTCTTGAAACTTGGAAGGAGAGATGCACAGAGAGAGAGAGAGAGAGAGAACAACAATGATATGTTTGAAGATGCATAAAAATCAAAAATATAGATAGTATATAAAAGCATACACAGATTTAAAAATCGGTACCACATAGGATCACAGGACCAGGACCAGTACCAGGACCAGGACCAGAACCGCAGCTCCACAATGTTACGACATTGTACAAAATAAACGCATAATAAAAACAAATGGATGTTCATACATACTGTCTGGCCCGACGCGCGCCCTGCCACAGCGTGAAGCATAGACATGACGATTCATCAAATTTGTTTTACCGTTCTTCATACATCATTGAAGACAAATTACAATTAAAACCTATCCACTTCCAACACTGAAAATCCACTGACAAATATTTTTAAAGATTTTCCTTAATGCTTCTTCTTCTTCCCTTCGTACAATGGTGTCGTGCTAACAATACAGCCACGGCCAAGGCCATAATAAAAATAATAATATATTAATACACACAGTAGGTACATATAACCATATACCTATACCTACCTACCTACGTAATATATTTTATTATTCCAAGAAATGACAGAATAAAATTATTACCCTAATAAATAGTTGGATCGCAGTACATCTATATCTCTTTTTAATTTCCCATCATTCAAATTCAATTCTGAAATGGAAATTAACTACCGACACCATAGCCCCATAGAATCCAACACCAAGGCCAACACCGAGGCAAGCCATGGCCATGGAGTGACGGGGTGTAGTAGGTACCAACATGTAGTATAAGGGAAATATATGATAATGTTTGGCTAAAATCAAATCTCCCATTAATTACATTCTACATATATATGTATAAAGGTTATTCGAGAAATGGACAACTACTCGAAATTGACAGTTTCTTTCTTTCTATTCAATCGTAATCGTAATAAATCGTATTCGTAATAAATCGTAATCGTAATAAATCGTAATCGTAATAATCAAATAAGGTACACAGTTAATAACAATATTGAAGTTTTTATTTATCGTAGCACTTTCGACATGTAGGAAAATCGGAGGAATTTATTTATCTTGTTCTCGTCTCAAATCTAAATCATGTCTGAATTCATCATCGTAATCATTATCACGGCTATGGTTATGGTTGTAGTAATCATATCATAGTTGCAGCTGTAGCCGTAGCCGTGGTTGTTATTTAATTATTATTTTAATAATTTATAATAATTATTTTCTTCATTAAAATAAGTCATGGTGATTTGATTACTAGAATCTCCAACATTACTCCACCCACAGTAATCCAAATCACTCAGTCATCTTCTATCTTCTTGTCTAAGTCCAGTACACACACCCTTGTCAGTGGTCTCCGGTAGGTTCCAGAACTAGTTGTCACATCAACTACTCGAACAATTCCATCTTTTCCAGGAAATACTTTAGAAATAAATCCCAATGGCCATAAATTCCTAGAACTGTTAGGATCCACGAGAACTACCACATCTCCAATCTTAAGGGACTCTGTCTGTTGCAACCACTTAGTACGTTGAACCAAAGTAGGAAGAAACTCCTTAACCCATCTAGTCCAGAAAGTATCAATCAACTTTTGAGTTGTTTTCCATGCATCTTTGAATCGTAAACCTTTAGAAAAATCTCCTGGAGCAAGAACTATATTGGAATTAATAATCAAAAAATCGTTAGGACATATCGATTTGAGATCTGATGGATTCGAAGAAACGCAGGTCAAAGGTCTGCTATTGACAATATGCTCTATTTCAGTAAGCACTGTTCGAAGTATTTCAAATTTCGTAGTCTTTTCTTTCAAAATCGCATTCAATGCCGTTTTCACTGATCGAATTAGCCGTTCCCATGCCCCACCAAAATGAGGAGCTGATGGAGGATTAAAAATCCAGTTGATACCGTCTTTAGATAAACCTTGTTGTAATTGATTTTGATCGAAGTTTTTCAGAGCAATTCGTAACTGGCGATCCGCCTTTCTTAAGTTTGTCCCATTATCTGAGATCAAGCTTGTAGGGAGTCCACGCCGAGAAACGAATCTCCGAATGGCATTGATAGTCGAATCAGTAGTTAAATTGTCAGCTATCTCAAGATGAATAGCTCGAATCGTTAAGCACGTAAAAATCACACCATACTTCTTTACTTTTTTGCCTTCAGACAAAATACTTAAGGGACCGAAGAAATCAAGACCCACATGATTGAAGACCTTCACTTGACGTGTTACTCTGAAGTTGGGTAATTGACCCATTAAAGGTACACGAGGTTCACACTTCCTCTTTCTGCATTGTAGACAAAATCGGCATAGTTTCTTAATCAAGCATCTGGCACTTAATATCCAGTATTTCTGTCTAAGTTCGTTCAGTATTGTCTCTTGGCCTTGATGACCTAACTTCTGATGATAATGCATAATTAGTAGATAAATAAATCGGTGTTTGGAATCTAAGATGTACGGACTCTTGACGTCCTCGGAAACATCAGAATTATTAATTCTTCCATTTATACGAAGTAAACCTTCATCATCTAAAATTGGAGACAGTTGGAATAATTTACTCTTTGCTGAAATTAATCTTAAACCTTGAATTAACTGGATCTCTTCATAAAAGGATTCTTCTTGGCACTTGTGAAGCCACCATAGTTCTGCTGTCTTGAATTCAGCTGCGGAAATATCGAATGAAAAATCTTCTTTAATCTTGCGCAGTTTGTTAAAAAATATCTTGATAGCTCTTAAAAACCATGCAGTAGCACGAATCAATTTAATCCAGGAACTGAAGTTGTCAATGTTGGGAGCTGGACGTAGATTTTGAGGATTAATAACTCCAACAAATTCACTTCTCATCTCAGAATTATCAAACTCTAAACTTTGCTCATTCTCAGTTGGCCAATATTCTTTTGACTTCAATAAAAATGGAGGACCTTGAAACCAACGACTTGTACTTTCTAAATCACATTTACCAGCGTCTCTTGTTGCATCATCTGCAACGTTTAAATCAGTAGGAATCCATCGCCAATCATTAGTATCAGAAAGTTCTTGAATCTCACCAATTCGATGAGCCACGAAAGTCTTAAAACGTCTGGATTCTGATCTTATCCAACTAACAACAGTTTTTGAATCGCTCCAGAAATAAGTCTTCTCAATCTGTACATCATGTTCTTTCTTAATTGTTGAAGCTAATCTGCTAGCCATCACTGCTGCTTGCAATTCGAGCCTTGGTATGGACATTGGTTTTAAAGAAGCGACTCTAACTTTCCCAGAAATAATTGCTAGTGAAATTCCAACATCTGTAATTATTCGAAAATACGCGACACTAGCATAAGATTTTTTACTGGCATCACAAAATACGTGTAATTGAATCGAAGGTGATCTTGAAAAGTAATCGTGATAACATCGAGGAATTCCAATCTCCGTGATCTTTTGAAGATCTGATAACCATGCTTTCCATCTTAAAAACAAGTCAGCTGAAATTTCAGTATCCCAATCAATTTTAGAAGCCCAAATATCTTGAAGTAAAATTCTAGCTCTGACCACAAAAAATGCAAGAAACCCAAGAGGATCATAGATTGACATCACTAATTTTAAAACATCTCGTTTGGTTGGAACTTTTGACCCATCTTTGACTTCCGATGATACCTTATGAAAATTTAGTCGATAAGTAAATTCATCTTTTTCAGAGCTCCACCACATACCTAAAACTCTTTCAGTTGGAAGATCCCCTTCTAAATCTAAATCTTTGAATTTTGCTGCTCTTAAAGAATCAGGTAAAGCTCTCAGTACTTTCTTGGAAGTACACATCCAATTGCACAAGCAGAAACCACCTCTTCTAAAAACTTCTATCATGTCTTTGATCTGTACAATTGCCTCATTTTCAGTATCTTCAGAATCTAAATGATCGTCCATGTACATTTGCTTAACAGTAGCCTTAAAAACTTTTGGAAATTCTTCTTTAAATTCTTCAGCATTCTTATTGAGGACATAGATAGCTGATGATGGAGAACAGGATGCTCCAAATATCATTGATTTCATTTCATATATCTTTGGTTTGATATTTCTATCCATTCCTCTCCACAAAAATCGTTGACTCACAACATCTTCATCTCGAATTAGGATCTGAGGAAACATTTCTTTCACATCCGCAATGTAAGCAACCTTCTTTTTTCTAAAATTCCAAAGAACAGCAGGAAGAGGTCGTAGTAGATCTGGACCAGTAATGAGCATATCGTTAAAACTCACTCCTTTTGATTTAGCTTTGGCATCGTTAACCACTCTAATCTTGCCAGGTTTATTTGGATTGGTTATGGAGAAATGACATAAAAATCTATCCTTGGGACTCTTCTTAGCCAGATTAACAGAACTAACTTCTCGAGCGTAACCTTTTGAAATAGTGTCGTCCATCTTTTCACAATACTGACGAGCATAATCAGCATTAGTATCCATTGTCTTTTCGATAAGTAGTAACCGTCTGTACGCTTCTTTGAAACTCTCAGGATATGTGAATTGATCATTTGCCCATAATAAACCTGTTTCCCATCTCTCACCCACTCTCTTTGTAGTAGATTGAAGCAAATCAAAACCTCTTAAATCTTGTTTAGATCGTGGAATCTCATGAAGAATCTTAACACCGAAATCTTCAGTTGTAAAGGATCGTTTAACTAACTGATGTAGAATTTCGTCTTCCGTCTCATGATGAGAACAAACCGTTAAAGTAAAGTGAGAATCTTGCTTTCCAGTAACAGAACTATTCCCATGAACCGACCACCCTAGTAAAGTCTTTGAAGCCACAGGTGAATGCCAAAGACCAGTTTTCAATTTTCTTGGTATAGTGAGAAGAGAATTATCTTGCCCAATAAGAATCATAGGCTTAGCACCTTTTAAACTTGAAAATGGAACATCACGAAGATACGGCCACATTTTTTTCAACTCATTCATGTTCAAATATTGTGATGGTAAATCAAATTCCTTAACTGTCCTGCAATTACGCAACGTATAAGACTTTACACCTTGAGAATCTCCACAAATATCTAGCTGAACCCTCATCGAATTAGCATCAGTTTGCGTAGTGTTATTTGTCCAAGAAAAGCACAATGGCTCAATGGGACCTTGAAGTCCAAGTTGAGAAGCGATCTTAGAAGCTACAAGAGTGACAGTAGATCCATCATCAAGTAATGCGTAAGTATTTAGAACTCCAGCAGGACCAGTCAGTTTAACCGGAATGACTCTTAAATGAACATTTGTAGTTTGAAGAGAAGATTTGAAACCATGACCAGCAAATTCAGTAGAAATTGTAGCAGTCATTGCTGTTGAAGACGGAGGAACACGGTTAGTTGTCGTAGGATGAAGTAAAGGATGATGATGAGACTTGCAATTATCTACACCACAAGCCTTGCGAGAAGGACAATTGACTGTTTGATGATATCGATTTAAACAAATAAAACACAACTTGTTCTCAGTCACTTTCTGCCATCTAGCATCAACAGGAAGTCCTTTGAAGTCAGAGCATCTATCTATCGTATGATTCAATTTATTGCAACAGTAACATGTCATGTCTAGACGTGGATTTTTCTTAGCAGCAGTAAATACTTTGTTGTCATCATAAAACCCTCTTTTAAACCCCGTCTTAAAATCAGAACTTTTTTTTGAATCAACTGAGTTGTTGTTGGGTAAACTCGTAGGCAATAATGCAGCTGTACTTGCAATAACCTTCAACCAATCTGATAAGTCGCAAATATTGACATTGTGACCTTTTTGTAGAACAACTTGACACCACTGCATCTGAAGTGTCAACGGGAGCTTAATAATCAATTCCTCCAACAACTGAGGATTATTCAAATGATTGTTGCAACCTAGACTGGTAAAAGTAGCAACCATATTGCGAACAACATTCGAAAATTGTAAAAGGGAATCTGCTTTCAACTGTTTGGGAACATCAACAGCCTTTGCTTTGGCTATACAACTTTTAATCAGTAAATCAGATCTACCAAAAGTAGATTCAAGAGATTGAACAACCTCTTCAACATTTTCAGGTAACCCCAAAATCGGAATTACTAACTCACGAGCCTTGCCGCGTAAACTTTTCTGAAGTCTCAACATATTCTCAGTATTAGACAACCCACAAATCTCAGATGAATGACGATACTGAGAAATAAAAGTCGGCCATTCTTCAATTTCACCCGAATATAGCGGTAAATCTTTGTTAACTGATTGACGAGTTAACATTTGCTGTTGAATCGTAGAATTAGTATTAGTATTACCTTGAGACAACATTTGAGCTAAAGGTAGAATCTGTTGAACTATATTCCCAATATCATTAGAAGTATAGCTCTGTTGAGCAATTAATCTGGGTTGTGCATTGACATCAATATTACTTCTCAAATCAATATTAACTGGGGAAATAACATTGTTTGTAGCAATCGGGGGTAGATCTGGAAGAGGTGTATTAATTGGGGGTAGATCTGGGCGAGGAGCATTAATCGGGGGTAGATCTGGGGGAGGAGCATTAATTGGGGGTAGATCTGGGGGAGGAGCATTAATTGGGGGTAGATCTGGAGGAGGAGCAATAACATCATTAGACCTTACCGGAATTGGGGAAGAAGTAATAGGACCTCTAGGAACTGGAACAATTTGATCTGGGTTAATATTCGGTCTTGGCGGAGTACGAACTGTTGCCATTAAATTACTTGCAGCCCAATGAGCTACACGTTCATTCTGAGTCTGGATTCGGGAAGGAAATGTATGTCTGGCAGCATGGCCACCTTGATCTTGATCCATTGGACGAACTTGAGTTATTTCAAATCCGCCCTCTTCATCTGCTTCACCATGCTCCAGATTATCCAAATCAAGAGAACATTGGAGTAAAGCCAGCTGACCTTGTTTAACCTCAAGTTCAAGTTTCATAATCTCATACCGCCTTCTTAAAGCGGCGGCAGGGTCATGATGTCGCTGATTTGACGCCCTGGACATCCGTGACCTAGGATGACCCCTATGACGTGACCTTGACATGTCACCATGTGACCTTGGAATGTCACTACCCAATGAGTCAATAGTACTGTTGTTACCTGAAGACCCAGTTTCATCATCAATCAAAGCAGCTTCAGCCATTGTCAATCGTCGTCGTACTACCGTAACAGGAGGGATGCGTGGCAACGTAGTAGTTGAAGTACGGTTGGGTACATCAGTGTTAAGTACAGGGTCAACAACAGGATTATCAAACATTCGTCGTTCATTAGTATGGTCATCGGACATCAATGGTGGAAAGCGTAAGCTGTTTCGTAGTGTAAATTCTGTATTCTCATAACCGTCCATTATAGGTTCAAGTAGTTATGTCAGTTCAATTCAGTGTCAAAAAATAATCAATGACAAATCAAGTTTCTGTGTGTAAATTATTTTGTAAGAATAAAGTACACGGATCGATTGCTCTTTTATGGCAATAAAAAATTCTCAGCAAAATATTTTGCTGTTAAAAATTCTGTGAAAAAAATTCACCAAAAAAATCTCCAGAAAATTTCAGTCAGAAATCTCTGATTCAAAATTTGAAATCTTTAAAATCTCAGAAATCAAATTCAAATTATTCAAAGTTTAAATAAAACAATGAATATCTTTCTCGGATACTTTAAATCTCGTATCCTTGGCAAATAGATCTGGCGCCAAAATTCAAATTTGTGTTGACTAAAATGACTGATCGGTCAACACGGAAGATCGGAAAAAATTGGCAATCAAAATATTTAGAATTGTTATGGGTAACCGGGTAGTGCGATGATAACAGTGACAGTGAGTAAGACAGTTGACAGTGCAGTGGAGATCAGCACCAACGACTTCAACTTCAACAACAAGAATTAGGACGAAAACAAGCAGGTAAGTACTTCAGCGTATTGTACAGTATAGGCGTAATCTTTGTTTGTTTTGTTTTCAGCCCAGCAAGTCATCCAACACCAAAAAAAAGAAGCACACCAAAGGCCACCATCACCAACGTACACTCAAAAAGCAAAAAGCAAATCAGAATTAAAATCGGAGCAAAATTTCAAAAATCAGTGTAAATCAGATCAGTTGTAAAATTCCAAATTCAAATAGTGTAAATCAGTGTAAAGAAGTGAAGTGTAAAGCAGGGAGGATCTGGGGAAGTTCACTAATTCAGGGAGGTGACGAAGGACCACTTATATTCGAGAAATGGACAACTACTCGAAATTGACAGTTTCTTTCTTTCTATTCAATCGTAATCGTAATAAATCGTATTCGTAATAAATCGTAATCGTAATAAATCGTAATCGTAATAATCAAATAAGGTACACAGTTAATAACAATATTGAAGTTTTTATTTATCGTAGCACTTTCGACATGTAGGAAAATCGGAGGAATTTATTTATCTTGTTCTCGTCTCAAATCTAAATCATGTCTGAATTCATCATCGTAATCATTATCACGGCTATGGTTATGGTTGTAGTAATCATATCATAGTTGCAGCTGTAGCCGTAGCCGTGGTTGTTATTTAATTATTATTTTAATAATTTATAATAATTATTTTCTTCATTAAAATAAGTCATGGTGATTTGATTACTAGAATCTCCAACAAAGGTACAGTCCCTCCAGTGTAAGTCACATTCAATCTAGAAACGTTACACCTTTCATAATATTTCATTGGTCTGGAAATTATACACACTCTCCATTCTTCCTCCTTCCCCCCAAAGTCAAGACTTTGGTGATCAATATCAATTTACGAACATCATCTCCAACTCCAACCTCCAACTTGAATGGATTTATAGAGCGAGCCAAGTACCTACATGTTGTATATAGGTACGTACCTACAAACCAAGTTTCTAATGCAAGTGAAAACTAAAACTTGTGTGCAATCCATGTCATGCAGTTCTAATAGCTAACATTTCTGGAGATAATTGAACTCGAGAGAACTATCCTTTGCCTCCATTTTCTCTCTTGGAACTAAATGGAGCAACCTTCTTACCTGTATACTTTCATTTAGAGGCATTATATAATATATATATATACTATTAGCCTCATCTCATCTTTGGCATGGCATGCCAGAGAAGAGAGTTGTTGAACTTTCTTTAAATCTACGGACTACGGATGAAGCATGAAGCTGGACCTGGAGCTGGAGCTGGAACTATAACTTATTAGTTCTTCGAGTCATCGCATATCGTCATCGTCATTGAAGAATCAAAATGACCTATATCCATTTGTAGCTAAAAACCATATCAACTATCTACAAAAATATTGAAACATGTTTTCAAAGCATTTAAATAGAATATTTTAAAATTTTCAAAAATATGTAAATAGAACAGTTTACACTTTTCAAAAACATGTAAGTGGAACATTTTGAAGTTTTCAAAAACATGTAAATACAATATTTTGCACTTCTCAAAAAACATGTACATAGAACATTTTACACTTTTCAAAAACATGTACATAGAACATTTTACACTTTTCAAAAACATGTAAATACAACATTTCACACTTTTCAAAAACTCACATGCGAAACACATGTTTCGCATTTTGCTTTTATGACTTAGCTCATTTTGATTCTAGCTGAAATTGGATATGGGTCATTTTGGTTCTTCACTGACGATATATCGTCTTCGCCCTCGTTGTACAGGGACCCTTCAACTTCAGCTGCAATATACACTCCTCCTTTTCCTACACACACAAAGATTTTTTATTGTTAGTACACTACGCAGAGTAGCACAATGAGTGATGAGTGTGTGCTGACCATCACCATACATTATTATTTTTGATATTTGCTCGGATTTCTTCCCTTTGGCATTGGCATCGGCATCGGCATCGGTCATCAGCACGGGGATTCGTGGTTGTCTGTGTGGAAGGAACAAAGTTTAGTTATTAGACGAGAGTTAAGACGAGAGACGTCAGTGATTAGTTGAGGGAAGAGTGCAGTAGCTGGAGGCAGATGCCTTGCCAAGTAAATGTATGGAGTCTGGATCTGGAGCTCGTGCCTTATTCTCGCCTTACTAAAGCATCGCGAACGGCAGTATTATTATTAAACTTGTATATTTAAGCTGTACTACACAACAACCGAGACCGACTCACGAAATGAAGGGACTTTGGGAAGAGAATACAGACAGACTGACTGTAGTCTGAGTCTGCTACTGAAATCTTTAGCGCGTGTTCACCTTTATATAGATATCTCTCTGTGAGCGCTATACAACTGTATACCTTTCCTTTCTCCATACTCCATAAACGGCAAGACCATTACCGGTGTAACTTGAGTGAGTGAGTGAGTGAGTGACGCTACTTAGCTTGGGTAGATTGGTAGCTACCTGTATAATACGCAAGCATCGGCTCTGGATCTGGATCTGGATACACACTATAGAGACGCTGGACAAGTTTGGCTTTGAAGAGGTGCGTGCTTATGTGGTGGGTGAACTCGAATTTTACCAGGACTGCTATATGTCTGTACACAGTCCTTGGAATAAGCGTGTAATTATATAGTGTATAGTCATGAGCTCTGTCTGATATATAATCCTATCGTACAAGGAAATTGGTAGCCCTGAACTCCCCGTCAGAGGCAGACTGAGAGTATCATAGGAGACGAGATTCGTTTTATAGAAGCAAATCCTTTCCTGAGTAAATAAGTAGCACGTTTAGTTTGACTAACTAGGAGTACAAATACACATACAGGTAATATCAGTAATACACTACGCGCATTGTGTTTCTCCACACTGGCGTGCATAGTTAAGGAGCATACGAAGATTTTCCTGGAAAGAAAAGTTTATAGTTATTGCATTGGGGCCGGGGCAGGGATAAATAGTGGATAGGAGATATAGGTATAATAATTCAAGTAGTGCACTGTATAACCTATTACACTCCTAGACGAGGACGACGACGAAGTACCCAACTCCAAGTATGAAGAGAAGTGGGCGAGAGCCTGAGACTGTTAGAGATGTTATGTAAATACGTAAACGTTACCCTAGAATATAATGGAACCTCAGTGAGAGAGAGCAGAGCGTCTACTAACAAGTTTGACTGGACTTGGATTTGGATTTGGATTGGGTTTGGGACTGGAGGCAGAGACTGGGACTGGGACTGGGAAGACTACAGATACAGAATAAATATTCTCTCTCTCTCTCTTGGCCATGGCTCCTTGTGCCATTCATTAAATAAAAGACTCATCTCCTCATGAGGATCTGCTGACTGGTAGTAGTGAGTGTGAGGATGAAGGCAATGAATCATTCACCTTAGATTACACAAATCATACGGGCTCTCGCTCCGGCTCCTCCGTACCACGCAAGCCGTGTTGAAATCGTGTGGTGAATTTGATAAATACGCTCATATCTACGAGCCAAAAATTGCCTCCATGCTACTTTGTATTATCTAACTAGACACTTATGAGTTTATTGCATCTTTGAGTTACGAATTACCCATTTCTTGAAGACATTCTAAAAACCCTTCCTTCCCAACTTCCCACTCCTGCTCCAGCTCCTGCTCCTGCTTCTGCTTCTGCCCTATCCCACTGTATACCTTAAGCTCCTGGCATATGGCGTCTGTATAGTCTCATGATCATGATCATGACCCTGTAGCCCCGACCTCACGACCATCATCATCCTCATCTCCATCATGATGGGACGTACAGCTCTCTCCCATGAAATTTTCTACGTTTTCAAACTCTCAGCACTCATTTTGTGGATTGTGTACACTTTAAGGTTGGAAGCTAGAAAATTGTGAAATGTAGGGTCTTGATTTCGATGGAAAGCCGTGATAAGCGTGTAATCTGTCTCAAGACATAATTTATTGGATCTAACTTGGTCTACTCCCGTGTGTGATTTGGTGTGATTCGCTTCGTCTTCCCAGGGATCCTCCGGTAGTCCAAGTCGAAATTTATCTGCCACAGATTTGCTTGGAGAAAACAAAAAATATGAACTTACATTATTATGTACCTACTTACCTTACTAACATTAGGTGTTTTGAGTGTCTTGGTAAACATGACGCTTTACGTAATTCTCACCCTCAACTGCCCTGTAACCGATCGATCTGAAGATTAGATTATCTTAACTTAATAATAACAACAATAACAAGCAAGTGCTAGTGGTGATTCTTTATGCTAGAAGCCATAATAGATTCTTTTGACTTAAGTTTGCATTTGAATTTTGATGGTCATAATTTATTTGAACTTCACATGTGTATCTAATACTGGATCATATGTAATACGTAATAGAAAGGAAAACACGTAGCCAAGGGCAACAGAGCCGATTACCGATACTGATACCGATACATATATTATTATGAATTGTAAGGTGTTCACACACTGTTAACATTTCGACTAGTTTCAAAGTCAATGTTGAAGGAAGAGCCATTCAATCTGCTTGAGAAAAGTAAGCAAAGATTTTTTCAAGTAGAAGCGGACTGTTGTATATTCTGCTTCGGTTTCTAACTAGTAAGAAATATCTCCGCTTCCATTTGCACGCTTGTCTTATACATGACTATATATTATATGGTGCTGGTATTGGTTCTAGTATGACTTCTGGGTTCCACGTATTGTTATTTAAGTGTATCTAAATAATATGTACAATATGCATGATAAGCTAAGGATATAAATTGAGAATCTAAACTAGATGATATTTATGAGGTCTTTCATTTTTGTTTTCCTTGCGGATAATACATAAATAACTGTGTAGGTACTGTCTGTATTCTCAAGGGTGAACAACCGAGAAAAAAACCTGTTCATCGTTTTTAGCCGTTGCCATTTATAAGAAGCTTGCGATTATGATTAGGTCTCAGAGTTCAATTGACTCAAATAAAGAAAAATGCGTTTAAATAAAAATAATAAGTTCAAGTTTGAATCTTTTTAAAAACAAAATTGAATTCAGAAATATTTTTATTTCGAGTTAGGTTGCACACACGTAAGTTGCATAAGTAAGTTGTTTGACAGGCGACAGGCGTAAAAATGAATTTGGTCAAGATTTTTTTAATCTTATAAAATAAAATTCCTCTCTACAAAAGATTACATATAGGGTCAAAATGCACAATGCAATATTAATTTTGTAATGTCCTTCATACTATGGAGTCCATTCTTCTAGAAAGAACAGCTATGCCTTTGAGTACCTGTAATTTCGTACAAATTACGTGCTTAAAGTTATGACTCTGTGTAATTAAATGCTGCGCAGTATCAGTAACAGTAATGATAATGATTATACTTGCCTCACATTAAGTGAAGCTCAAATGACTGGAATATTGTTTCAATTAAGTGAGGCAATATTTCAATATAAAGTGTACTTGCATCTGTCATAACAAAAGCTCAAGTTTCCTTGTAAAGACATAACGTTGGCATTTCGTGTAAATCAAACAAAGCTTGAAACGTGTGTGATGAGCACGAGGAGCACCGGCTCCCTTCACCGGTACCGGCACTGGCTCCGAGTCAAAATCTGAGGTAGAGGTTCATAGCATTATTACGGAGAATAAAATAAAAAGGAAGTATATGACGACTCGACAACTACATCATTACTACTACTACTTACTATAGATATAGCGCTGACACTCGCAGTGGCTCTTCCATAAGGACAACAATATCCTGAGTGAAGAATAAAAATGATCCATATATCCAACTTAAGCTAGAATTAAAATGAGCAAAACTTTAATAGAACATTTTACACTTTTGAAAAAACCTGTAATTAACATTTTAGCATTTTTTTTAAAGTGCAAAATGTTCTATTTACATGTTTTTAAAAAGTGTAAAATGTTCTTTTTACATGGTTTTTCAAAAGTGTAAAATGTTCTATTTACATGTTTTTCAAAATTGTAAAATGCTCTATTTACATGGTTTTTCAAAAGTGTAAAATGTTCTATTTACATGTTTTTCAAAATTGTAAAATGTTCTATTTACATGTTTTTGAAAAGTTCAAAATATTCTACTTGCATATTTTGAAAAGTGTAAATTGTTCTATTTACAAAATGTATGCTTTTAGGATTAGGATATTTTCTTGTTTTGTAGAAAGTGCATTCTGTTTTAGGTAAAAATGGATATAGGTCATTTTGATTCTTCCCAGACAATATCTGTGCACAGCCCATCATACAAAGGCGAATATAAGAAGGTATAATATAAAAGAAATATCCGTCCATAAAATGTGTACAGAAGAGGAAGGAAAGGAGACGAGAAGGAAAAGTTGAAAAATCCTCCTCCATTTATAGGTTGGCACTATGGTGACTGCGGGATTTATATTTTTTTCTTTACTCATCGTTAGTTGAATGTTGAGTTGTTAAGGAAAAGTTGAATCTATATAGAGAGATCCTACAAGTTGGCATCTTCTTAGATCCACCTTTACAACTTTGAAGGCCAAGTCAACTACGTAAGATTATTTGGTTTATCTCCATTCCATTCTTCCTCTTCTCCTCTCCTTCTCCTCTCCTGTGCCTGTGACGGTTCAAGTGATCCGGGACAGATTCCATATTCGTATATTCCATCTCCCCGTCTCGTCTCCATAGTCTCCGCAGGTCTAGACTTTGACTTGACTCTATGGCCGAGATTTATTCATGCCATTCACCTCGAAAAATAATTCCACTGAAATTGGAGGAAGGATGAGCATCATCCATGGAGGCAACACGAAGACCAGGAGAACAAGAACAGTGCCCCAGCATGTGATGTCTCCATTTTCATTTTCTAGACGTCTTTTCTAAATACTAAACAGACATTTTCTTTTTTCTTTCCTTAACGGTGTACTTTGTCTTTTTTTTCAATCTTCAGCTAAGACGACCCATAATACAAAGTGGTGTACAGTGTGTATCGATCCGACTTTCAGTAGTACAGAGTCATAGTCCATATGACATGAGGATCTTGAATTTCAAAGATGCAGTTTTAAATTGACATAGGAGACGTACGATTATTGAAATCGAATTAATGTCCACATTATAGCCTCAGAACTTGAGCGGGAAGGCTTATAAGATTTGACATTTCAAACTTTTAATGTCTACAATTTTGAGCGTACAGATATATGCATATTTGTTAGCATACCCACACTAATAATCTGCCTTCTGATCGTGAGTGTGAGCTGAAGCGGCTCTTCAGAATGAATTAAATTAAAATCAAAATTATAATGACAATAAAACGAGAGCTCCGTTTGGGATTGAGAAGACTACTGCAGACAGAAGACCAGAAAATGCACAGTATTTTGGTTTTTTTTTAAGAAAGATATTTTCTATGCATTGTATGAACTCACGATATATATGTAATGCAATATATTATAAATAGTATAGCAGTTGGGCTTGGAATGTATATATGAAGGTATAAAAAGGGAAAAGTTTCATTTCCTTATCTGGGCATGATTACAAGTCTAGAACTGACTCTTTAACCATAATAAGCCGGTCTGCCTGCGTTCCACGTGGTAGCTTTTCAATCTCATCTGTTAATGTTGGCTAAAACATGATTACAACAAAGACCCATACTGTTCTTCTTGCTCGCCTTCCTCCCTTCTCACTTTTATCCACCACCACCACCACCACCGCACCACGGTCAGGACTAGGACCACTTTATCTTCATTCTTGGTCATCATCTTCATGTGTTTACTGTTTATAGAGCTGGTGTTGGTTCTGGTTCTGGCTCTGAATCTCGCTTGCTCCCTCCATTTGACTTTTCATCCTTTAGGTCACTTTTATTATGTTACTTACGCTCCATTACACGCTCCAATAACATGCCCTCATGCCGTCATTTTCTCCTCATGAATGATCATTCCAATATAATGAGGATGCATACAAATTATCATAATTTCAAAGCACTAAAACTATTACGTATTGTCTCTTTTTTGTACTAAACTGCAGATAACAGAATAATATATGACAAAAATAAATCCACAATTTTTATAAAATCACTTTTTGGAGGATTGTACGCAGTCAGCTTAAGAACTAACGTAACGAAAGTATCTACTTAGATAACACATGAGTCATGCTCCGAATTAAAACGCACATTATTGTATAACATTTGAAGAAAAATTTAATAAAATAAATAAATCACTTAGGTAAATACATCTTAATAAGCCTTTAAACATACACAACAACATTATTCAATAAAGTTATGAACAACAAGTTTAGTGTGTTCATTTCATTACTTACGTAAAATTAAGTCTTTTTAAGGAAGATTTTAATAATAAAACATTCATACTAAATCTAATTTAAAAATTCAATATAATATGTAAATAGATAAATATTTAAAAACGATCAAATTTAAAATAATTGCCAGTCATATTTTATGTAATGCTTCAGAAAAGAAGCATTTCAATCAAGGGAGAAATTCCGATTCAAAGCTTGATTACGAATGTACAACTTATTACACGGAACGTTTCCACAATGGGCACCAAACAAACTGGGGACGAGAAATGAAGTAAACATGAAGAGATGTTGAACCAACAAGGCTATTTTGTTCCAAAATACAATCTGGAGTATATCCAAGGATCCTCTGAAATATATGCGAATTATGAAATAACATTAATTTCACAAAATAATATGCAATATATTATGTGATGTGTGATGGAACTACTATATGAATTTCGCAGCAGGATCGAGAGAGCAAATTGAATTTAATAATTACCTTAACAGCCCAGTTTGGAGGATGTTCCAATTTAGGTGATGTGGCATGACCTTGAGTTACAAATCCAAAACCATGTAGTTGGTCTTTATTGTTGAATAACAGGAAGGCGGGTCGGGATTGAGTGCAATTGGTTTCTTCGGTGTGAGTCACGTTGTAAAAGTTGTGGTAACCTATGTATAGGAATTGAACGGTAATTTAAAATCAATGTAAAAATGTGCATAGTTAGAGAATGTGTACCCCACACATGGGGATTGTATGATGCTATAATTTCCTAGAAGGTCATTGTATTTAATCTCGTTAATTGATTATACCCATTGCGTGGAAGCAGTTGTTTTTAGTCCATCCTTTATCAATAGCTTTGCTCCGTTTTCGTGGTACTTCGATGAGGTCGTCGGGTGTTGGACCATTTTGGAACCATAATCCAGTTCCTGTGCCTTCCCTGTTTAGAGCATCCTTGTCTCGTCCCTGTGTGCAAATTGTCGCTAATACAAAAAAATAATTAGAATTACCGCGATGGTGTGGAATCAATAGTCTATGTCTATATAGATTCTGTCATCTTCAGTTAGAAGTTCGTTTCGTATCACCTAGAATGTTTATAAATAATTATACCTGGATCAACAAAATATGCAGTCAACACAAAATATTGCTTCCCATTCAAGGTGACGTTTTGGTACATGGGTTGCAAGTCGAATCGATAAATATTTTGTCTTGAAATCATCTCATCGTGAGGGAGCTATGCAAAATTCCAAATAAAACAATAAACCTTGAACAATTATGTACCCACACGTTTGTAATAAATTATTAAACACAATGATATTTTAGGTTGGGACAGGAATGAATGACTCAAGACATACATAAGCTTGAATTCCAGAAATGATCCCATTTTTATCGTACAATGTCACGACTGATCTGTCACCATTTTCCGTCATTGGGTTCCCATAAAATTGAAAGTTACCGATTTCACTCCTGCAATTGCTTTCATTAAGTAGTGGGACCCATTTTTGCTCGTTTGTCACCTTATTACAAAATACACGCGCAGGGCAAATTAGATAATTTAAATGTAACATAATCAAATATACGCAGGATTTACTATACTTTGTATCCTTACTTGAGATAGTGTTCGCTCAATGCGATTAAATCCATATTTGGAAAAAATATTCAAACTATACGTAACTGAAAGGGCAAAATAAAACAAAATCTGCATTATTTAGTGGGCATGCTGTTTATGTATATTTCTTGTAGTATAGTAAAACCTAATATCTAGAAATACTAGAGATACGTAAATAGTATAAAAAATTCTATTTGTATTACCCTTCAAGTCATCCCACGGAGGAGTGGCAACAATACAGCCTAAAAATTTAGGCGCACATTATTGTAATAATTTAATTAATAAACCTAAAATTATTGCAAAAATTGATTGGATACTATGCAATGCAAATTTTAATTTATTCATAAACAACAAATCTAAATTCTTACCTGGCAATGCCACAAAGGCTAAGAGAAAGACCGACAAAGTTTTAAACTCCATTTTAAGTTACAGCTGACTTTTTCTGCAAATCCACCAATTTTCAGCACCTTATTAGTGTTTCTTGTAAAAAAATTAATATGTGTAACTTTAAATTTCAATAAAGGAAGATATGAACACAGGATTTTATCGCAGCCTTCTTAGACCAACACTGGAGACGTATTGCTGCCGTAATAGTGAGTGTAAATGTAGTGATGATAATGGACGAACTTTACGACGCATACAGACGATAATGAAAGTTAAACTTTACAAATTAGTTAATAGAATTTTCCTTGAAAACAGTATCAAAGTTCATATAATTTGTTGTTGAAACGTGTTTGAGATTAAATATGATACGTGCGGGTCGACACTGGAAAAATTTACATTGTGAATATATATACATATATATCTCTATACTCAGGCGCGGATCCAAGGGGCAGGCAACAAATAGGTTAAAATAGGGTCATTTAAGTCAAGATGTAACGTTTTTATCCTGAGAGTTAAGTATCAAAATGACCCATAACTTTTTAGAGAGAAACAAAATTCAGTGTCTACAAAAAATTAAAATATCATTATGATCCTAAAAGCATGTAGATAAAATATTTTACAATCTTCAAAAACATATAAATAGAACATTATGCACCATTCAAAAACATGTAAATAGAACAGTTGGCATATTTCAAAAACATGTAAATGGAATATTTTGAACTTTTCAAAAACTTGCAAATAGAACATTTTCCACCTGTCAGAAACATGTACATAGAACATTTTGCACTTTTCAAACATAAGTAAAAAGAACATTTTTCACTTTTCAAAAACATGTAAATGGAATATTTTGTACTTTTCAAAAACATGCAAATCAAACATTTTCCACCTTTCAGAAACATGTAAATAGAACATTTTCCACCATTAAAAAACAGGTAAATAGAATTTACTGCAATTTTCAAATACAAGTAAGTAGAATATTTTTGCACTTTTCAAGAGCTGTTATTTAACATTCTAGCATTTATCTTGACATAGCTTCTATTTGACATACCTCATTTTAATTCTTGCGTTTGGAATTGAGCTATTTTGTCTTTTTGATCCTTCATTGACCATAGGTAATGCCCACCCCAGAAAATGCTTCTAGATCCGCCCCTGCCCTATCCCCTATCTCTTATACATTATGTGGTATTAAGATTAAGATATTAGTTGCTGTCAGTTAAGTGCTAGCAACTAATTTATATTAATTTGAGTTTAACTCCATATATTATGCTGACTTGCAATCGTAAAACTTTAATAGGTACCCACAGTATAAAAATAAAATTCGTGCGATGAACTTTAGAAATACTTAATGTATATGTACCTACGTTATATTACGATTTACCATCCTGCTGCGATTCTGCGATTCTCCTGTTGTCAACAGAAGTTGTTGATAAAGTCATAAACCTATCCTCCAGAAAGGAGAATAATATTAAATTGATGATACCACTGACATTGATATAATACGAAATGACTATGGCCGTGACAGGAAAATAAGAATTTCGGACGATGCAGTCATTGTGATACACTAATAATTTCTACAACTCCCATTTTTCTTTGTGGGCCTCCTTGGACTTGGATTTTTCACAGTGCACAGGGCACAATATGTACTTCTTCCATTCAACGGTCTCTATATACTATACAGTATTCATTTCCTTAGTGAGGGGACAGTAGACAGTAGTCAGTAGAGTAAAAAGTAGATATCCTGACGAGTGGGTACATTGCCCATGCATCAAAAACTCTCCGTTTTTTTATTATGTATATGCGTTGCCCAATGAAAAAATTAAGAAACGTCACAAGAAATAGTACCTATACAATTTTGTACAATTGTACAAGAGTGGATATTGGACAGTTGGAAGCAGAAAGTCCATATTATAGTGCAGACAGTTTAATATTGTAAATCTATTTCCCAACGAACTAACCTATTATTCGAGTTATGCAATACGCATCACTTTATTAAGTAACTGATAACTTGGTTATTAATTTTTCCCAACAACTGTCAGTAAGAAATGAATAAGTATAGGAAGAGATAACATTTGACAGTCAACAGTGCTGCTGGTTCTATTAATAATCTTGTAACAGCATTCTGTTTCAGCTGACCATCTATCTTTCAGTTTGCCAGTGTAGCAATATGTAATTAATATGTTTTTGCATGCAAAAAAAAGTTACAGCACAAAAAAAAAGAAGTGAAAAGCTGCATTTATATAAGGCGCAACTAATATAGGAACTATCCCATAATCCCATCGTATGCAGAAACAATTATTCCATGGCTGAAATACGCCTCTTAAGATTTTAAGTTGTTATGGCAAAAGAATATTCTTTCGAAAATGGTTTTAACCATAAGTCTAGTTCAAAGGTAAAAGTATAGTGTGTTTTTGAAAAGTGCAAAAGGTTCTGTTTGCATGTTTTTTTAAATGTTCAAAATGTTGTATTTACATGTTTTTAAAATGCTCGAAATAATGTATTTACGCTTTTTTGAAATGCGAAAAATGTTCTTTTAACATGTTTTTAAAATGTGCAAAATGCTGTATTTACGTGTTTTTAAAATGTGCAAAATACTGTATTTACGTGTTTTTGAAATGCGCGAAATGTTCTGTTTTTATGTTTTTTGAAACGTGCAAAATTTAACGACGTGTATTTAAAAACATTTTGGGGTTGGAAACTACCCTGATGCGCACCCCCTGGATCCGCGCCTGTAGCAAACTATACTTCTGTAAAGCTCCAAATTAAGGCCCCGGCTTCTATTAAAACTACAAGATTTCAGCTGAAAATTTAAGCATTGCCGTTTTGGGAAAGACCCGGCCTCTATTAGAACCCCACCTTCTATTTGGAGCTTTACGGTACGTAACATATATAGCTGAGCTTGCGATTTAAAAGTAATCTAGGTCAATTCAACATTTTGGACAGTCATTAATGCAGAAGTATGCACGCTGCACACTAAACTACAAGGCCAATTGCACCCACGTAAAAAACGTTCAAATCTCGAATTAAAGAAAATAGCCTTTGTCCAACTGTGACTTGAATAAACGTCCCTATAGTCTCTTCACACACTCAAACAAACATAAGGTGGTTGGTAGGTATGCCATACATGAGTTTTCCGAGCGAGAAGAGTAAAACTTTCATCGTCCGTCTAGATAACAGTATTTTCCCAGGGACGTTGCCTTTAAACGTTTGTAGGGCTGTCCGCAGCTAGACTCTCAGTCAGATAAATCCCATGTTCATGTTCATAGCTCGGAGATAATATGATTGGCTATTTATTTTGTTTTGTGTTGATCACAGTGGGAAGACAAAATGTCCGTGTTCAACCAGCGGCGGATAATCGATGTGAAGGATACGATGATACGATGGTGTTGAGTAATAGCTCAGTATACATAGTTGGTAAGGCGAAACCTGGTTTTCAAATTTATAATGTGTAATTTTCGTAGAAGACTATACAAAAGCCCAAGCCAGTGTCAACATATGCAGAAGAGAACTTCTAAAAACTCCAAAAGTTGGACTTCTAACTCCAGAGCCGGAGCCAGAGCCAGATCCAGAGCTTCCTCGCCTCAATTGTTCCTATTCTCCCAGAACCATAGTTTATGTGAAGAAGGCGGGAGAGTGGATTTGATTCTTCATCTTCCAGACTACAATTTGAGTTGGAATTCTTGTCTAGTAAAATCTACAAGGCATTACTACTAACACTCACATCAACACTAGCCACGAGCACTATAGCCTTTGAAAGTGTTGATGCAGAGTGTAGGGCAGGTGCGGATCCAGGGAGTGGACGACACGGCAGTTGGCCATACTGAAAAATGAATTTTTTAACATAGGGGCATTTAAACCAAGATAGCCGGTTTAAAATATACCGTGAGGGAAGAATTAAAATGGCCCATTTCCATTATAAACTTTAAACAAAATACACTAGCTACAAAAACAAATTAAAATTTCAAGATTCTGAAAGCATGTAGCTAGAATATTTTGTTTTTTTCAAACTTATATAAATGGAGTCTTTTGCACTTCCTAAAAAAATGTAAATAGAACATTATGCACCTTTCAAAAACATGCAAATAAAACATTATGCACCTTTCAAAAACACGTGAATAGAACATTATGCACCTTTCAAAAACACGTGAATAGAACATTATGCACCTTTCAAAAACACGCAAATAGAACATTATGCACCTTTCAAAAACATGCAAATAGAACATTATGCACCTCTCAAAATCACGTGAATGGAAAATTATGCACCTTTTAATAACATGCAAATAAAAAATAAAAAAACTAAATTTGAGGTTGCCCCGATTTAACCGCAGTTCATACAGGGTGCCCGACCTCGAATTCACTTCTTGCACTGTGCCATCACACAGGTTTTGTCTTTCCAACATTAGTCGGGCCTACTTCTATGGCGAACTTTATTTTACATTGACGTTCGGAGCCGCCGAGCCCTTCACTGCCTTGTGGACAAGGAAAACCCAGTGGGAAAACTTGCCACCGCCGCTGGTCTCGATCCCAAGACCTGAAGCGAGCATTTGCTTAAACAGCAGGTTCATAGACATCAGTGCAGTAAGCACTGAGCTACGCGGGCTCGCTTAACATGCAAATAGAACATTATACACCTTTCAAAATCACGTGAATGGAACATTATGCACCTTTCAATAATACGTGAATAGAACATTATGAACCTTTCAAAAACATGTATACAGAATATTTTAGACTTTTGAAAACATATTGTAACTTTTAAAAACCCGTAAATTAAGATTTTGCGCATCTATCTCATGTAGTTTTTTTGACCGGTCAAAATTAAATTCTTGGTTTTAAAAATGGGGCATTGTGACACTTCACTCACATTATGTATTGCCCACCGCAAAAACTATTTTTACAACCGCCACTGGTGGAGGGCATTATCATTTTCTTTGAATTTTCATTTATTTACACACATCCTCCTGCACTCCTACATCCTATTTGCCTCATCCACTACTGATTTTCTCGGAACCCTGCGTCTTTGTCCCGGTCCCGATAATCTCGTAGATACCTATTTGGTTTTTTTGGGTTTAAGTCCAAGGAAAAGAAATAAAAATCTGGATTATGAACGTGTGTGCATCTATGGCCGTATGAGCATGGAGTATGGAGCGTAAGAACCTCAGCCAGGTAAGAAGAGCAAGAGGATATATAGATAAAAGGCGGGCGATAAATCCTCTATCTCTGTATTTTTATTACTAATGCATATCATTTTCCTTTCTCTCCGACTGACTGGACCTGGACGTACTTTTGTACAACTACAACCATAACCGTGTACCATAACACAGCAGGGTGAGGACTACAATCGGTTTTACACAGTAGTAGGCATAGTGTTGCATAGTCTCTGAGAAAATCTGAACGTCAGACTGACGCAATCACCTTCCTAATAACTTTCAAAGCTACCTTACAAGCTTCTGTAAACTTGGATTTAAATCTATTTTGCATAGATGTCTTCCCCCGTACGTACCTATGCATCCTTTTACACTTCCCTTCAAATCTATACACTGTATATATTTATATACTTGGGAAAGCATGTGCAAAGATAATTCAGCCGGAATCCAATCTCTAAATCCATTTGTTCCCAAATCCTTCACTACTCATGACTCAAAAGCTCTCCTCCCAGCAGCAGCACCTCAACCTTACACACCACTACCATTGCAAATTCTTTACAATACATACAACATCTATAGCTTCCACAGTCTAGCTCCTTCCAGCCCCAATAATTCCAAAATCTGAGTTAAGAGTGAAGCATTATGTCTGCATGTACAAAGCTTATTGTTAGCTTTAGTTTTTTTTTTCTTGTAGAATTTTACCATCTGGAATGTATTCTATCTGTATATAGGTAGATATATAGGCGATGTAGGACAAGCCATATCGTCTGTGAAGAAACAAAATGACCCATATTCATTTGTAGGTAAAAACCAAATCAACTGTCTACAAAAATATTTAAATAGACCATTTTGCATTTCCAAAAATATGTAAATAGAAAATTCTGAAATTTTCAAAAATATATAAATAGAAAATTTTACACTTTTCAAGAACATGTAAAAAGAACATTTTTCACTTTTAAAAAACATGGAATTAGAACATTTTGCACTTTTCAAATAAATGTTAGAACATTTTGCTCTTTTCAAAAACATGGAATTACAACATTTTACACTTTTCAAATAAATGTAAAAAGAATATTTTTCCCTTTTTAAAAGCACGCAATTATAAACAATTTGCCCTTTTCAAAAACATGGAATTAGAACATTTTGCACTTTTCAAAAACATGTAATTAATTAAAATCTAAAAGTATGTAACCCGGGAGGACAGTACGGGATAATTGAACCCAGGGTGGATCTTAGGTCCATCTGACATATTGCACCGAGCGGGATTTGAACCTGCATCCTGCCGCTAAAGGAACGGCGGTTCTCATCCCTTGGCCAGAGGGGTTGAGTTATGAATGTATATTTTCTTTCTTGTACTTACTTAGCCTATGTAAATATCACTTAAATTGCACTATGAATTTTACGGAATAAATGAATGAAATATAAAGATAAAACTTCTGATAGCTCTGTATTAGCTAAAATGGTATGTGTAACAGTGTACCAAAAATTGTAATAGTAAACATTAATACTAAATATATTATGTAACTAAAATTATTGTGTGAATAAATCAATTTATATATACAAAAAAAAAAAAAAAAAAAAACATGTAATTAGAACATTTTGCACTTTTCAAACATATGTAATTAGAACATTTTTACCTTTCAAAAATATGTAATTAGAACATTTTGCACTTTTCAAAAACTTGGAATTAGAACATTTTACGCTTTTCAAAAACATGTAATTAGAACATTTTGCACTTTTCAAACATATGTAATTAGAACATTTTTACCTTTCAAAAACATGTAATTAGAACATTTTGCACTTTTCAAAAACTTGGAATTAGAACATTTTACGCTTTTCAAAAACTCCTAATTAACATTTTCCGCACGTTTCACATTTTGTTTTTATGACATAGCTTATTTTGATTCTGACTTAAATTGGATATGGGTCATTTTGGTTCTTCACAGACGATATGAAACCCTGTACACATGTCTTTAAAGCAAATTGATAATATATGCATAGTTCCATTCAAAATCTAGCCTTATGTAGAAGTATACCTGCTTCTTTGAAGAAGCATAGGGAGAATCCCTTAATCTGCTGGAGCTGGTACGCAAACTGGAACTGGAAGCGAAATTTGGAAATTCGGATTGAAGAAGGAAGGAGCAGGACCCAGAGTTACCTTATGCACTCTGCTTCTTTCTTAGCTAAGCATGTTGAGGTTTAGTTGCTCAGCTGTAGCACAGTAGTGTCAGGAAACCACTACTACGGACTACGGGCTAAAAGAGAGGAGCTAGGGAGGGAAGACGAAGAGAAAAAATAGTGGCTGCCGGCTTGTAAAGTGTAAATTGATTAATGATACAGTCAAGACATGACTGAGATCTTAGGGAACGATTGAAGCTGTCGTTAGGACGATTTATTTCGGTGCCATTTCATTATAAATGAGCTATTATCCTCAACTCTCTTTTCGTATCGGCTAGAAATCCATTTACATGAGCCTAGGCAACCTGCTACAATGAAGCCAGAGCCCGGCGTTCGGCTCCAACGTACCCAGTAGTTTAGTATGTAGTGTGTGAGTAGTCGTCCTCACTCCCTTAGCGACTGACTAGCTAAGAATTACTCGCATAATAAGAAGTCAACCCACCCAACCCTACAATACTTATGCATGCACCTACATTGCATTTTTAATATATTGATTCAGGGGCGGATCTAGAAATATGTTCTGGGGTAGGCAATGCATATAAAATATGATGAGGGAGGAATCAAAATAACGCATTTCCAATTTAGGATAGAATTAAAAATAAATAAGCTCTTTAGAAAAAACTACATAAGATATAGAAAATGTACAAAATGTTGATTACGAGTTTCTTTGAAAGTGCAAAATGTTCTATTTACAAATCTTTTGAAAAGTATAAAAGGTTGTATTTACATGCTTCTGAAAGGTATAAAATGTTCTATGTACATGTTTTTGAAATGCGCACAATGTTTCATTTACATGTTTCTGAAAAGTGCAAAATGTTCTATTTACGTGTTTCTGAAAAGTGCAAAAATGTTCTACTTACATGCTTCTGAAAAATGCAAAATGTTCTATTAACGTGTTTTTAAAAGCTCAAAATGTTCCATGTAGGTACATGTTTTTTGAAAAGTACTGAATGTTTTATGTAGGTACAAGTTTTTGAAAATTACAAAATATTCTATTCACATGCTTTCAAAATCATGATATTTCAATGTTTTTGTAGGTATTGGAATGTATTTCTAACTAACAATGGATGTGGATCATTTTGATTCTTCACTGCCACTGCGTATTAGTTTCCTGTCTTGGTTTAAATACCCTTAAGTTAGCCAATGTTAAAAAATGTATTGGGGTAGGTAACTGCCCTCTTGCTCACCCCCTGGCTCCTGGCTCCGCGTCTGACATTGATTATAAAGTGTAGGCACATACCATAGGAAATTTAAGTTCTCAGCATCGCATCAGTATCAGTGGGATCCTACTATAATTATTATATCAGTCACTGTAGTGGTATAGCCATTATCACTTAGGACTAATTCTCTTATTACATACAATAAGTTTCTTCTATCTCCGTCCCCGTCATCTGTAAGCCATTACCTAACTAATATAGGTAATTTGAGATTTCGTTTGAGCAACTCTTCTTACTGAATACTGAATAAGTAGCTTACATGATTATCATTAATATCGTTAGTTATATCCATGTCGATATCAATATTCGATCCGGTGTGTGAGTTTTCCAATGCAATCATGTAATACATTTAATTGCTTTTAATTTTACAAAATGCTAATATCTGTACAGTCTTGCGTGTCTACTCGTATGTCCCTTTGACAATCATACTGGAAGAAAACAAAAGAATATTTAAATATTTCAGTCGTAGTCAGATTGCACACTTACCTGACGTTTGACAAATAATAAGAATTATTTAAGCATGTAAACGGGGTCGTTATGTCTGTCTATGGAGCTGATCACGTTTCACTGGAAAAACAAGGAAAAGGATATGCACATATTGGATAGTCGATATAGTTATAGGATAAAATATAAAGAAAATTCCAGAAATTTGATTATCAGCATTATTTCATCGAAGGAAGAAGTGAGAAGCAGTGTCTTTCTTGTACAATTGAACAATACAGTAGTGCAGTGGGTATACAATGGACAAACTATTTACAAATGACGCTCTCTCCCTCCTGACTCAGGAATCCCGTGACTTATTGTCTTTGTTCGGAATCTATGAGATATTATGGTTCGTCTTCGTCGCCGTTGTTTCTGTCTCCCTCCATCTCACAGTACATTTATTTCCTTTCCCTTGTTACTACTGGGACTGGTACTGATTCCTTTCTGTAGGTCTAGGTCTGTACAATATTGTAATGTAGTTTTTCGAGTCATCCGCTTACAATTTGTACAGGCTACTTATTGTGCGAACAGCACATTGTATTTATTTTCAGTGTAATTCTTTTACTTACGAAATCAAATACAACTTTTTACATCTAAACAGGGTTTGAATTTTTCTTTTCAACGATTTGGTAGGGCTTTTCTATAATCCTAACATTTTACGTTAAATGACGTTGCAAAACTATTTTGAACACAAAATAAACTTAATATATTCCCACTATGTATGTCAAAATAATCTACCTGTACGTAATTCCGCAATTTCGTAATTTCATAAATTCAACTTGCATGTGGATGTCAAGTGGGGAGGGAGGGGGGGGGGGTTTGTTTTGTGAAATTGAAAGCAATAAGTTCGAGTAGACTCATAGATAATAGGAATTGCACAACAACGTCTGCACATGCAAGGTCGTTAGAGATATAATTAAAAGCGATTAAGCGAAATGAAATTTGAAATTTTACATAGGTGGAGACATATATTGAGAATTTAATTGAAATTTTGAAATGGCGATGGTAATGCTGTTTTATCCATGCATTGCATTGTTAGGACTTGGGCTCCTTTGTATTCGGGAAATCCCATACTCCCACTCAAACTAACTATTTGCTATTTAATTTAACTGACTGGCTCTATAGTTCTCCGCTTTGATATTGCTTTTCGAGACACATATTATACAGCTTTGAAATTATTAAATTGTAAAATTCCATATGCTGATTTCATGGAACACTCATTGTGATTGGAAAATATGTAAAGAAAAGTAGGTACAATAATACATACAAGACAACTAAAAATAAGCTAGGTATGTCAAAAAACACAGACTGAGATAGAGGCGTAAAGGGTACAAATAAGGGTTTTTAAAGGGTGAAAAATATTATATTTACTTACTAGTTTTTGAAATGTATAGAATATTCCATTTACATGTTATTCAATTTACATGTTTTTAAAAATTGCAAAATATTGCATTTACAGGTTTTTGAAAAGTGCAAAATATTGCATTTACATGTTTTTGAAAATTGCAAAATATAGCATTTACATGTTTTTGAAAATTGCAAAATATTGTATTTACATGTTTTTGAAAAGTGCAAAATATTGCATTTACATGTTTTTGAAAAGTGCAAAATATTGCATTTACATGTTTTTGAAAAGTGCAAAATATTCATTTACATGTTTTTGAAAAGTGCAAAATATTGCATTTACATGTTTTTGAAAAGTGCAAAATATTCCATTTATTAAATAAAATAATGACAAGTATAAATTACGAGCTAGAAGGGCTGTTGTGATTCTCTGGGAATTTCAAGTGAATTTGTGATTAATTGCATTTTGATTTGATTTGATTTGTAGGCATCACGAGAGTCATTATTAAAATTTGCAAGTATCATGCTACTCAACAACAAATAGGAATTGAATTTTAATTCAGCAAGGTAGCGGTGGGTAAATTTTTTATCATCTGTACTGTGCATGTGGATTGTGTAGGGAGAGTTACACACATTACTAGGTACCTACTTTCACGGAATAAAAAAAAGTAATGAGTAATATCTCTAGATTATCAGAGTAGCATAATATGTTACATGCAGTATAATATGTAGAAAGTTGCGATATGTAGTCTAGTGAATATGCTTACGGATGATACAGGATACGATTACTTATGTGTATGGAATGGAGAATACGCAGTAGATACATATGTAGAAGATATACACTTGTCTTCGTCTTGGTATGTAATGTAGTTTGCATTTTCGTCGCGACACATTTATCATATTAAACTCATTGGCGCCCATATTTTCATTTCAGTCCGGTCGTGGAATGGTGTTGACCTTAAAAGGGTTCAAAATTTTGGTGAATCACTCATATAATTAAATGACATGAAACTATATTATATATCTTATCGGCCACTCACTGACTCACTCCTTCCTACTGCTACTCCTGCATTCTGAATTCTGAAATATGTTGTAACTTAAAGCTCCTGGAATGAGGTAAAACACATGATGACGAACTGATGATGCGAGCAGAGAGCAGCTGTAATGGTAGATGTGGAGTGGGAAGTCATTTATATGGATTGCTAATGGAATAATCGTATATAAAGAAAAGCTACGTATAAATAGCGGAGCTGTCTTTGAAGAAGTAATACAAAACATAATGCGCTTTGAATTTGAATTATTAACTCTTACAATATACAAAAACATTTTACTGTAAATTCATATTAAAAATGCAGTTAGCATATTATAGAAATAAAGCAATTCTATAGAGAAAATGATTCAATTTTTGAAGAACATTTTTATTTTGACTGTGCTTACCTTATTAACTTAATAATTTTACGAAATACTGAATGCGACACTTTGTTTGGTCAATATTCTATTCAGTTTTTGAAAATGACTTCTATCTGAATGGCATGACTATCATCCTCAAGGACCAACGGTGATGTATACTACGCCTTTACAAAAGCGACTACACATAAGCTACATATCGTCGGTGAAGAATCATTCTGTCGCAAGTCCATTCAATTGGTAGCTGCTGTTAAGGTCGCTTCCGCGTTGTCCTTTGCATTAGGAGGGGGTGGTATGTTACTGACTGTATTGTACTCATGACCTACACTTAGGGGTCGTCCACAAAAGAAGTAATAAAAATTCCATTTGCAGAACATTTTGTGCTTTTGAAAAACATGTAAATAGAACATTTTTCACTTTTGAAAAACATGTAAATAGAGCATTTTGCACTTTTGAAAAACATGGAAATACAAAATTTTGATGCCCTTTTAAAAATCATGTAAATATAGAACATTTTGCACTTTTCAAAAAACGTGTAAATGAAACATTTTAAAAAACAAGCAAATAGAATAATTTTGCACTTTTCAAAAAGTGTTTATTACCAATTGAATGGACTTGCGCCAAAATGATTTTAAGAATCGTATGGACTTGCGCATAAAATGATTTTAAGAATCGTATGGACTTGCGACAGAATGATTTTAGCTGTGCACTGGACTTACGACAGAATGACTTTTCACCGACGATATACATAAACAGTGGGCATTGCATGAAATATACAAATGTAATTACAAATATACCAGCAATGCAATACTATTTAATAGAAAAACCAGTGGGGTATAAAGTTCAATGAAAGTGCAACAGTGGGAGGAACTTTTTAGACTTTAGCAGTAGAAATGATGAAAGGAAAATTCAATATTTGAAAATTCTGAGAATTTCTTTTTTGCGCATTACCTTAATAAAGTGGGTAGAATGCAACGCAAAAGCATCGTGGTCTTATTATGATCTGGCATAACATCAATTTTTTAATACCTATTCACATATTACATATATGTACTGTATATTTACGAATCTACTTTTTAAATCAAATATTATACTAAAGAAAAAGTCTCGAGTCTTCCAAAAGTCAAAGCTCTCTTGTATATGAGAATATGCCTTCGTTCCTGGTCCTGGTTGGTGATCATTTTAAGTGGAACAAGAGAGAGAGAGAGAGGAGAGAGAGTGCGGAGGGGGAGGGGAAGGATAAAAGTAAAGTAATCTGTCATGTTTTCTGTGCGCTCCACATGACATGGAATGACTTGACATGACATGTGGGTTCCTCTTTCTACCTCTTGCCCATTCACATTAGACCTTAGAGAGAATTCTCCAGGGACAATAATCTCCAGCTTTTTGGCTCCACTCACCACTCTGCATGAGGACGAGGACGAGGACGATGAGGCAGGGAGCAGGAGAGAAAAGTCCTGAGCACCTTCAAATAAAAGTACAAAGTACGAACATACTTAATGTTTACGTCACACTCATGTGACAGGAGACAAAACTAAAATAATATCTTTAAGAGCATCCGCACTGTATAAAGTTCCTAACACTTTATTTAACGTTGAATGGCAATTTAGGGTATTTCAGGAATCTCAAAAAGGTTTACAATTTACTCATATATGTCAGTAGGTTCAGGTTTCACACAGCTTCATCATTGTGAGCGTGAATTATATGCACATAACGAAATCAAAATTAGACGTTTAGTCCACGTCAGTCAGTTAGTAAGTCAGGAAACATATTTTTATTTTATACTTGATTTCCTTGTCTTACAAAATGTGGCTAAATAAAACTCATAAGCAGGAGCAAGAAACTTCACACAGATGTACACAATAGCGTCGCGTGAAGACGGAAATAGGTAAACTACTACATACGTTTTACGTGTCTAATAAATAATAAATAAGAGCTTTGTCTGTTGTCTTGTCGACTGTCATTTGCGTACTTCTCCTGAGGTTTTTGTCAAAAGAAATAGACGCAGTTTCTAAATCGCAATAAGGAACATATAATTTTTTATTTTGAGCTTTAAGATTCTTTGAAGACAATATTTTTGTGACTCTTTGTAAAAATGACATCAGCTGCCACTCAAACTCTCAGCTTATTAAGCACTATTTTGTTTTTCTGAGTGAGAATAAATACTTTATTAGTGTGTACTGCGATTTAGAGATGTACAGGGGTGGATCTAGAAAATTTTTCAGTTTTGGGCAATACATATAAGTCTGTCATCTTGGCTTAAATCCCCCTATGTTAGCCTATGTAAAAAAAATTCATTCTTGGGAGGGCAAATGTGCTATTGCTGGCCCGCTGGATCCGCGCCTGGAGATGTATTTTTACTCTTGATGAGATAAAACTTTAGTGCGTCGCAGTAGGAATGAACATAGACATAATTGTATGAAGAAGTGCGTTCGGCGTACAGTAAAGTGTACGTTGACTAAGTATGCACAGGTATTTAAGGATTTGAATAGTCTGTTAGCTCAAGCACTAGCACTGGAATTAGGCAAAACTGAATGAAAAACAAAGGCGGGTTAGAAAATATTTCTTAGCTATTTATTTTTATGGTCCTTATCCGCTATACGTATAAATTATGTTGGTATTTTCCATCGTAGGTATAGGTACATAAATTTGTCGTTTGCTTGTGTTGATAATATTAAAAGATACGCTATATATACAATGTATTAGTTATGGTTGGTGTTGGTCGGTGGTACTCGTAATGGTACTGGTACTCTTGGTGTGGGTAGGTAGGTACATCCAGTTTTATGGAGTGAATAATGGGTCTCGCGTGCATCTCTGAAGGGCTTGCATGACTTGAAGTCATCTGGTCCTGGCACTATGGCCCTGGTCCATGTCTATCAATTGTAAAGTTGTAAGTATACTTGTAATATACTCCAAGAAAAATTGGTTTTTAACCATCTAAATTATTTTCCCACAAATAATTTTGAATCATTAACCTATAATTTCGGGTTGAACCATGCTAAATTTTATTTCTACCCTTTTCTATTGATTTCTTTTTCTGGGTAGGTACTTTTAATTATTAGTTAAACAATGTCCGTGTACCAACCAGGCACCAAACACAAATTGTACAATCTAGCAATATCAAGATATTATTCAAAAAACATACAGTTAAAAATATTGGAACGAGCGGTTGCAGAATTTAATTTATTTCGACTTGATTAACAACACTTGAATAGAGAATGTGTAGCAAAGAGCCTATAGCCTGGGCCACACTACTATAGATTACAGATATTACTGTTGCTGGGCTGCAGACATGATTGAGACTAAAATTCCTCGCTTATCCTTGAATTACTTGGAAATTGTAAATCCCGCGTTTATTACATTTAAATTGAATTGGAAAACTTTCCTTTTTTTTTAAAAAACCATGCCGGCATATTGCAATCAAATTATATGAGCTATTTTACATTATTAAAAAAATTATTACTAATTCAACTTATCATTAAGTTGAACATTTCACAGCAAGTTTACTACTGAAAAAACCTCTACCTGTAATTTGCCAAGTGTGCAATTTGCTAGTAATTTGTTTTTCCTAAAATTATTATTATTATGTATATAGACATAAATATGGAATGAAGCTCGTGCTTTTAGATTTAGTTCACACGGGTTCCCCTAAGTTAATAATAATATATATGTAACTAAAGCCAAACCATCTAAATCGAGACTTGTAAATTGTAAACCATAAGTTCCAATGTAGTTTTGTAGAAATAAATTGCAAAAAATACAACTAAAACTATAAAGCTATATGTATAAGTATATAAACAAGTTTGAACTCAATTTAAAATAAATCACAAATTTTTCGAGAACTAGAAAGAACCAGCCAACAGAACAGAACAGAAAAAAAAACTTGGAGAGATTTTTTTTCTTCACTACTGTGCTGCGGTGCTGTGGACGAGGACGAAAGGGGCGCATCTAATAGATGTGCGATTACTTTCCAATTGAATTTCACCGCTTGACTTCTATTTCTATATATATGAAATAAAAAGTTGCTAACTTGAAGAATCTGACTGTGTTATAGTTGCTATTTTTTTGAGCTGTGTGCCTCTGTGTTTGTGTGTACATATGTGTCTGAATTCAGTGAGATTTGCTCAGGGAAAATATTGATATCATAATATTCCCTGAACATAAAACTCTACAACTCTACACAGACTCTTCTTCTAGTAGAGAGAAACTTTTTTTTTCCTATGATATTTTTATTCTAGGAATATATACAAACATACTTGCTATGTATGTTTCACTCAACAACAACAACACTATAACACTATACCAGTACAGTTTCCAACATCAACATCAAGACAAACCAATCCTATCATGTGAAATTTCCTACTCAAAACTTGGCACTCTCTTACACAAGTTACAAAATATATAAAAAAAAAGTTATTATGAAGAGCAAAATTGACGGAGTGAAAAGGTTATATAGTTTTGCTTGGAAATAGAATGGAAAAGAAAGCACATCTCTCTCTGTAATATTATAACACACGATATCATATCAAAAAATATCATTCCATTTCAAATCTCAACTACCTTTGCGTCCGTGGGAAATAATATCTATAATTCATTTCTACCTTAACAAAGACAGTCAGTAGTCTAAATTCATTCAGTTTTAGTGTACATATAGAACCGATGAGCACAGTCTCCGTAAAGAAGCAATAGCAGCCATATACAAACATTATCCACAAATAAAGGAGTTTCCTTCCTTAGAAATAGGGCCGACAGAAAAGTTGGAAATGCACACAAAAAAACATTTGTGATAATATCACAGTACGAAAAATTAATTCAATTCGAGGTCGAGCAGCACCCGACCCATATGTATATGGACGGTAGTCGAATCGGGGCAACCTCAAAAATTTATTAATTACTTCTATTGACTGTGATAATTTAGGTAGTAAACTTCTGGTAATGTAATTTAAATACAAATCAATGCCCACAGAGTAATTTTACCCCACCTGTTCCACTTCTGTCTAAGGTATTCCATGAAACGTCAAAAATAACGAGAGGCTCATATGGAGAAAGCTGTACATCTTACATGGCTTCCCACATGCGAGAAACATGAAGATGAAAGTGAATACAAAGAAAAATTTCTGATAAAAAAAAATTAGTGCTTAACTTCAAAGGCTTTTACTTTCACCAGGATCAGAATTGGTATATGGCCGTGACCGTTCCCGTACCCGTAGAAACAGCAGCTGCTTCTCTCAAGACAAATAAAATTACCCCTATAGTATGTCTTCCACAACACATTTTCAGTTACGTAAATAGGGAGCCATGGAAACAGTCATTTCGTAAACAGGTACACACCCGTCCTGTACAGCTCAAGTGCTAGCTTTAAATACGAAACTTTCGTCAAGGTAATATGAACCTTCCAACTTGAGTTAATTTATTAAATGTTCATTCTTACTTTTTTACACACTCAACACACTTAAATAACTAGCAAAACTACATCCATTGCTCTGTTTTGGGTTCAACAACTTCAAGGGGGCTCTAAAAACATAAGTATTCAACGAAAAATGTCAATCCCAACGATCTATAATATAAATATCGTCACTGAAGAACCAAAATGACCCATATCCAATTTAAGAAACAATCAAAATGAGCTATGTCATAAAAAAAAATGAAAAACATGCGTCAAATTTTAATTACGAGTTTTTGAAAAGCGTAAAATGTTCTATTTACATGTTTTTGAAAAAAAAAGATGTTCACAAGTGGAAAGGAATAGATGATATTTCTTTCTCTATTCCCATATTATAACGCATTAATAATTATGTCAAAACCTTCTATGTACAATACGGCCATGAGACCCAGTGTTAGTTACAAAGGTGTAAATTGCAGGAATTCCTAGAGAGCTCCTACTTAATGTGCATCCATTTTTCGGTACCGCGGCGCCGGTACCGGTGAGTGTATTAGACTGTACAGAGAAGGAATACAATTTGAAGAGTTTAAAAGCTAGAGCTACTCTCTTTCCCTGTGACGGATGTATAGTCCGTAGTCCGTAATCTAATAACTCATCAGTTTCGGTTTATTTCGTTGAGCCATATTTTTGAGTTGTCGTGGTGGTGTGGACGGGTGAGGATTGTGAGGAAAATTAACTGAGCCTGTGTATAGGAGAAGAACAGAAACTGTGAAGTGTGAAGAGGCTGAAAAAATGTCGGAAAACTTAAAGAGAAATTTAAGTTTCGGATTTGCCACGCATCACTTCAGATTGATCGATCCTATTTCCTATTATTTGAGGCAAGTCACTCAGCTGAAGAAAACAACTGACTCGTCGCCCGTCCCATAGCCTCGACAAACTTAACTAAAGGAACTAAAAGCCCAACATTACTTGAAGCTTTCACCTATATTCCGACTCCGATTCTTCACAGTCAGCACAAGTCCACAATGACATACATCTCAACTGTTTTACAGGTTTCAGAATTACATTTGTACAGCACAGCGAGGCTGAATGTGCGGAGACCCTTACATCTGTACCTTCTCTTTTTGATTCGATTTACTTTTCATGCATTTTTACATTTTACCAACTATGCTACATGGCGCAACAACATGGGGACAAGAAGAAGAAGAAGAAGGCGAACACATGGAACTGGAGCCTGGATTTCTGTGGCAACATTTCTACGTACACTTCTCTCTGTTCATTTTCGAGAAAGCTACTACCTTGCACTTGGCTTAGTAATAATAGCATCAGCAGAGCATCTTGAATCCTTTCCCTCTGTCTTCCTTCTCCACAGGGGCGGATCTAGAAATGTTTTATGGGGTGGGCAATACATATCGTGACTGAAGAATCAAAATGGCCCATTTCTAATTTAAGCTAGAATTAAAGTGAGCCATGGCAAAAAAACTACGTGAGTACTACAGACTCTGTAGATGCGCAAAATGTTAATTATGAGTTTTTGAAAAGTGCAAAATTATTCTATTTGCTTGTTTTTTAAAATGTTTCATTTACACGGTTTTTGAAAAGTGCAAAATTTTCTATTTACATGATTTTTAAAAGGGCATCAAAATGTTGTATTTACATGTTTTTTAAAAGTGCATCAAAATTTTCAATTTTCGTGTTTTTAAAAATTGTAAAATGTTTTATTTACATGTTTTTAAAAAGTGCAAAATGCACTATTTACATGTTTTTGAAAAGTGCAAAATGTACTATTTACATGTTTTTGAAAAGTGCAAAATGTTCTATTTACGTGTTTTTAAAAAGTGCAAAATGTTCTATTTCCATGTTTCTTTAAAGTGCAAAATTTTCTATTTATACATGCTTTTAGATTCTTATATTTTAATTTTTTGTTGACAGTTAAAATGTTGTTACCATAGCTAAAGATGGATATTATGGATCATTTGGATTCTTCACTCACGATACAAGTGTCAACTTGGTTTACAAATAAATGCCCCTATGTTATAGCCTATGTTAAAAAAATTCATTCTAGTGTGGGCAACTGCCCTGTTGCCCATCCCCTGGATCTGCACCTGGTTCTCCAAATATCTTAAATTCCAAATCCAAAGTACAGTATAAGGACACGAAGGACTACACATCTTTAGGTGACCCGAATGGGAGTCCGTACGCTGTTTGAATGTAATTTTATCCTTAAGAAGGATACTCATCCTCTGGCTGGTTGTCCTTGTCGTTGTCGTTGTCGCGACTCCGTTCCTTCTTCATCTCTCCCACGTCCCCGCTCTCTGTCGCTCCTTGTGTCCCTTTCTACTTTTCTCAATCTCATTGAAAATCCAAATCCAGCGAAAAAAAAGGACGGGAATGAAAATGGAAATTGGAAGGAGCTCAACGCGGACGGGATGTAGATGTAGTATGACATCATAGTGTTTTGAATTGCCGACTCTGTGTTAGTAGTCGCATACAAACTTTCTCATGTCGGATTTCTCCCAAGTGCAAAGCTATATGCAGAGCCATCACCCATGCAAATGAAAACACTGGAGGAGGAACTTGATAGAAAGGCTCAGAGTATAAGTAGTAGAGCATCCTTGTTGTAGACCCTGTACAGAATTCAATCTTGATCGTGTCTCAACTTATTAGGTATCTGTTTTTGAGAAGTTGAACTATGGGAAATACAATGAGGTCTCTCACGTTACATTATGCTCTTACGCTGTATACATCCTACGGGCTTATTTTCTAGTTCAAATAGAGTCTTTCACAATCTGTACAAGGTTTTCTATTAAATGTTAAAAGGCTGAAGGGAAAAGGGTGGCAGAGACGTAGAGACTTGATGCAACTAACGTAAGAACATATGGGGGGAAAAGGACAGGAAGTCGGATTCGGAATCGGAATCGAAATCGAAATCGGAAAAAGGTCCATGTCAATAAAGTCTCAGGTTCCCATTGGTTGGTAAACATCATCAGGATCTATATTATGTAGGATAGGGCTCAAGATTTAATCCGATTTTCAAATCATCATTCACATTGAACTTGAGATAAAAATGGAGAGGGAGAAAACTATATGGGTCTCGATTTCAGTAAATGGCAAATGGTAATGTTAGAGCAAAGAAGGAGACTGTGATACTTTATTTCTTCACTCGCACTCTACTCATTTCCGTCATATGGTTATGTCATATGGGGCATCCGGGAATATGACATAATATGTATATCAGTAGCTCTCTATGGAAATATCCGTTAGCATGTCAACTCGGGAGTCTAATGTCTAGACCCAGCCACTTGTCCAATAATCATCTCAGCTCTATGATAATTATATATGTAGCTATATATACATTTGCAAACCAAAAACCAGAGTGAAAGGAATCACTGGTAGGAAAAATGTGCTGACGCGTTTTGCCCTGACGACGATTGACGACGAAGCCATATTCCACTCTATGACAATGGATGGAAATAAAAGTACTTCTTTCTCTCAAGTATTTCTAAATAAACCAAATCAAAAATAAAACGTGTGTATTTGGTTACGAGAGAGAAAAGAATTTGGAAAGTAGAACTCATCATGGTCATGATGGTCTTCAGTGACCAACATCACATTTTACTTACCGGTTACCATTAAAATAAACACACACACAACATTTGAACAAAGTCTACAGTACTTTACAGAGATACCTTTTAGGTGCCTTCACATAATATATCGTCTGTGAAGAATCAAAATGACCCATATCCATTTGTAGCTAAAAACAATATCCACTATCTACAAAAGTATTGAAACAATTCTTGAAAGCATTTAAATAGAATATTTTGCACTTTTAAAACATTTAAATAGAACATTTTACACTTTTCAAAAAACATGTAAATAGAACATTTTACACTTTTCAAAAATATGTAAATGGAAAATTTTACAATTTTCAAAAATATGTAAATAGAACCTTTTGCATATTTCAAAAATTCGTAATTAACATTTTACGCATGTTTTTCATTTTGTTTTTATGACATAGCTCATTTTGATTCTAGCTTAAATTGGATATTGGTCATTTTGGTTCTTCACAAACGACATGTGCTGCTTATATATTGTAATAGAACGACCTCTATTCAAATTCTACAACTCAATTCATAACATTGCAATGGACCCGCGTTCCAGAGTAAATTGAATCTTTTCGGGCCATTTCCTTTAATGTTAAAGGATATTACAGTAGGAGAGCAAGAAGAGGTTCAAGTTCTATTGAGTACCAGACACCCACGTTTTGGGAACATAGTGTGGCATTAGCGTAGTATTAGAAGATTCAGGGCGTTGTATACTCCAACTGTTGTTTGAGCAAACTGATTGCAATTGAATTGCTTAAAAGTATTCTTAATAAGTTAAGCATATAGCTAGTTTTGTACTTTCATCTCGGACTTTTGTTTTTGTACCGTTACCGTAGCTGTCTTTATGAATTAGAGGGACACACTAGTATACATCTAGAGCTGGGTCAAATTTAATCCGGAAGCACGCTTTTGGCATTGGCTTACATTTTCGTCTAGAGCGAGTGACAAGGACAAAATAAAGCATGTGGGAGTGTGCTTCATTCCCCGCTTGGACTTTGCTAATAGTAAGTCTACAAATTTGCATGCATACACAATATTTGTACACATTGAAGCAGGTAATGTCAGCGTATTTTCACGCTTTCCTTAAAACCTTAATGGGCTGCACGTAGCTTTAATTAGCGTACTAATTACGCATTGGCATGTACTGACACAACACATCACACATGAGCTTGTTGTTTTCTGGTGTCAAAAGAATTTCCCCCTTTCTGATCTGAATCACTATGTTTTTGGTAATCATAGGCTATACGCAGGCGCGAATCCAGGTGGTGGGCAACAGGGCAGTTGCACACAACAAAATGAATATTTTAACACAGGCTAATATAGAGGCATTTAAACCAAGTTAGCCCACTTATGCTAAACAAATTAAATTCTTATGATCGTAAATGCGTGTAAATATGTAGAATATTTTGCACTTGTCAAAAACATGTAAGTAGAACATTTTTCATTTTTCAAAAGCATGTAAATAGAACATTTTGCTCCTTTCGAAAACATGTAAATGTGCTCTTTTGAAAAACATGATAATAGAACATTTTACATTTTTCAAAAATAAGTAAATAGACAATTTGAAACTTTTCAAAAATATGTAGGTAGGTAAATTAAATATGGTGAACTTTGAAAACACTCGTAAGTACCATTTTATGCAATATGTACTACCTGATATAATGATTTTTTCGACAGCTCATTTTAATCCTATCTTGATTATTTCTTGGGACATTTTGATTTCTCACTATATTAAAAATCCCAGAAAATAATTCTAGATCCGCCTCTGGCCTTATGTACACAATTATTAAGATTTTCTACTTTATTTGAGAAGGCTATAAAATACTTTCTGCTGTAAAAAACCACAGAAGGCCTACAATACACAAATACATTTTTTATGCTTTCCTAACGTATATATTTCTCATATTTGTTTTCGCAAGTGGCCAATTATACGTAGACATAACAGTTTTCCTTACAATCTACAGACTCGTGTAAAAAAGGAAAAAATAACATAATTCTTTGAATTAAAATGGAAATTTTGCGTATCGAAAAATATTCATAGTTGTATACATAACTGAAAAACAATTAGGTAGGTATATTTATAAAATTTTCATTTAAATGCTAACCACTATGTATATACTTTTGGCTATTCCCTATTTTCTCCTCTCCATCTGAGGATACAATATTATTATAAGAAAATAAAGCGGACTGAAAAGATTGTCTCTGCAGATCCCAAATTCAAATGTAGAATTCAAGTATGTGTAAGTACGTTACGTCTAAGCATGATTTGTCCGCGGGATTCCTGCGGAAGGGGAATATAAGGAAATGGGGGAGATCAAGACGAGCCATATACTGAGCCACCACCATAATAGCCAAGTGAAAACCAAATCATAAGAATAAATATTAGTGGGAAATTTTGAGAACAAATATAAACATTTAGAAAAACATTCAGAAATCCAGAAAATGTGAAGCTTATTTCAATAACGCTGTGTGTAGAGATATATTCAAGTATAGTCTTGCTTTTGAAAGAGAATATAGAATTCGAATTCTGATATATGGTAATTATATTCCTGCATTATGTGCATATAGTTCTGGGCAGAATAATATGGAATATGTCTTCAAAAATAGAGCTGTGGATCTACTCTTGGCGTATCTGTGGTATGAATTTAAGTTGGCACTCAAGGGCTCTTTCGAGCTCCGTAGTAGTCTCAACAACTTGGAATAATAAACTGGGAGCCGACCGAACCCAATCCCTACTACTACCACTACCACTTGCCCTACAACCACAACCACTATACTATACTGAACTGATAGTACTACTACTTGAGAATGAAATTCCCAGAAAAAAACGCTGCTTTGCCAGGAAGATAATAACATCGTTTATGTACACGTTACCTTTATTTATTTTACAAGAATCCTACTGGGGCTCCGGCTCTATGTCCATACAGCTCCAAAACTTAAGCTTTGCCATGAACTTGTTTGGGCTCATAAGACTATCTCATATCCGTTGTCGTTTTTTCTCCTTGCCGTTGCCGTACGTTCCTCTTCTCTGCCGTCGTCGTCCGGAAGGTATGTTACACAGAGTAGTTTCATCTCTTGTACTTCCTTTGATCCTGAAATTCTTTTTATCCTTCCTCTGTACAGATATATGTTCCGTCTTGTTCTTTTCTTGTGTCTGCATTCTGGACGTGGAAGTTGTGCGGTGCGGTAACCCCCGAGACAGTTTTCTTCAGACCATATTTTTAACCTTTTACTGCCAAGAGTGTGTTTGGATTGGGATTGGGATTTCCTACTCTTCTACAGAACTACACAAACGACGGAGACAGGAGATACTGGCAGATAGGATAGAGGTACTCCTACCACGCATAAGAATATATACATATAGGTATAGGTAGTACGCACAATCTATTGTTTGCCTGTCCTGTGTCGTAATAGGACTATCTAGTAAGGCTAAAATGGGTCGTACAGATATTCACAGCTACAACTATCTGTAGTGCGTACATTTAAGGCAAGGGAAGTCAAGAGAAATATTATACAGTTTTGAGTGTAGTGCAGCGTGTACTACAGATATTTCGAAATGAGCTTCATCAAATAAATATTGCGGCGCCTTCAGAAACACCGTGTCTTGTGAAAAGAGCTCACGCAACTACGATTTAGGATACTTTATTGGGACTCTGCTGGGACCACTACTTACCTTTACGATTAGAGGACTTCAGTACTTCAGGTCTAGGACTACCAAAAGAGTACCTGTACAGAGAAGAACGCTGAAAACAGAGAAGAATAATTATTATCAACCAGACTTGGACTTGGACTTGGCCTGACCCGGAACCAGACCATCACAGGGGCGGGTCTAGAAATATTTTCTGGGGTTTAGGCAATACATACAAGTCGGCCATCTTGATTTAAGTTTTCCTATGTTAGCCCATGCTAAAAAATTCATACTACCCTGTTGTCCACCCCCTGGACCCGCGGCTGGACCATCACATATGTTATGCGGATACTAACACACATTCTACCGCAATAAGTAAGTCACACATAACAAATCAACGCATGTGGAATTTCGAAATATGTAATACACAGCAGACCTTCATACATTCATTCATACATTCAACCATTTAAATTTAAAATTAAAAATTCATTCAATTTATTTAAAAGCACATGATGATTTTGACTCCATAATTCTGTGAGCACATTATCTTATCCGACTCGGACAAAAAGGAAATTATTAATATTGATTCGAAATTATAATCCAACTTGGACAAGTTAAGATTGCTATATCTAATACTTTCAATAATATTATGATTAGTTTTTAAATGTAAAATTTTATAATAAATCTTATAGTATGTAATTTACATTGGTGTATAATATTTCTGTTGTAGTTACTGTAGGTCGTAGGTTATAGGTATTTCGTAGATAGGCAGAATATTCGTTTGTGTTTTTTTTTGTTTTGGTACACTTGATAGGATTAAGCATAAGGCAGGCAAGGCCACAGGGTCAGACATATTTCTTTAGTATCCATATATAATACAGATATTTGGCTCCATGAATATGTTAGCAGACCCTTGGGTTTTTGTTTATTACGTCGTAAACGGTAAGTCACCATATTTTATTTTTTATCGCGGGATTTGTTTATATGGTCAGCCGCCCTACAATTGTAATAGAGGAATGGAACGGTGAGAGAGCAATTTGTTCAAAATTAATCATTGTATACACTTCCAAGGCGCCCAGTACCTGCAGCTTCACTTCACTTTCAAATTGGAATGAATTTAGAATGTGAGAAATAAATCTGTCTGATTTCGTATGCTCATGAAAACAATTCTTGAGCTTTTTTAGCTAGCCGCGCACTACATAATATTGCTATTTCGAGGTCAAAATCAAAATCAAGGACATGTATCAGCAGAGTGTCATAGGCTTGATTGCAGAGCCTTTTTATTATTTCATTTTTATGACTCTTATACATCTATGATGTCGCAAATGTAATGCGTAATAATTTGATTACTACCTATATATACGTAGGTAGGTACACACATAACTCAGTTGGCATACCGGACTGATTTCAACTAGTGATATATTATTTTAAAGCGTTCAAAAAAATATAAAAAATATGCAATTCTTCTAAAATTCAGATCGTTTTCTAAAAGTGCCTTTTTTAAAAAATTCGAAAATGTTCATGCTTAGATGAGCGTCCAGTTTTTTATAAGATTCTGCTATTAATTATCGTTCGAATTATGAATTACTTATACACATACATTTAACTTGAGTGACCAGTAGTAAATTTAAAATTTAGATTCGGCGAGAAATTCAAATTTGATAATTTTCAAATTTTTTTTGTAATGCTGTTATGGCTTCCACGCAAAACAGAAAACAAGGGGTGGTGCCTTTTAGTGTAGAAGTACCTTTAGCACATAATCTGGAGCCCACAATACACAGATATTTATTCGATCAGTGTATATAATTAAATGTTTAGAAAATGTCGCATTAGAATGTCTCAAATAATCAGATTAAGTTCAGTCTGTGGGAGTTGAGGTGGGAGAAAATTAATTTATTTTAAAGTATGCACCCAACCACTGTGACCAAGAAAACAAATGCAGCTGGTACCTGTACATAACAAAGCAAATCAACTACAAAATGTAAAGAAAGCATACACATTATTTTCTTGTATGTTTTGGTACACGTTACCTTTGCTACTGCAAAATATGAGATGAGCCTTATGATAACGTTACATTTAAATTTATGACTGTGCCTCTTTATTTTTCTTTATATACTTTTTACTCTCAGCACAACAATAGTACCTACATATCATTCTTCGTAGTCTTGCTTGTCGTGTGTACATTCAATTATGTATATTTGTAGAAGATTGTGTGAGTTTGTAAGGGAGAAGCAAGGAAACGCTTTTGGAATGGAAGCAAAAGTGAGTTGCATGGAGTACATTCTTACCAGTAGACACGCTGCACTGCTACTTCCATCCTACACACAAACACAGTAGGAAAGACAATATAATTCTGTCATCATCACCTAATAAGTAAAATGAAGAAGCTTGAGTGGAACGAGAGTAGAAAATCAGGAGTAAAATAATGGGCACCCCACCGAGTCAATTTCCATTCCAGTTTTCAACACCCGACACACCAAATCCTGTTCTTCTTGAGGTAAGTTCTGCAACATTCTATACTGTGGATTTCAAGTCTATACGAGAATCAAAGCTATATTCTACTTCACTGTATAGCTATAGTCAATTCAAAATAAATATTATGAGATACTATGCAGGTAGATATTTGACAATACTGAAGACGCAATACTACTAAAATATAACGATCACAGAATTCAAAAAAATTGCGAGATTTTTGTCTTTATTTCTGGATTTTAATTATTTTAGAAATGTAATTTACACCATTATGAACCTCTTAAAAAAATAATTAATGTGATAATCATGAGTATTAAACATTGGCAAAAATTTAAGCCTATTTAATACAGTTACAATATTTTAATTGGTTCAAAATGCGGGCACACAAAATTTGAGTTACCTCCTATGATAATTGGTGCATAATTTCAAATTTAATACACGCTGTAGAAGAAAGTTAATAAAACACTGTATACCACATTTTTGCCAGTAAAATTCCTGTTTTGTTTATTTTGATTTTTATAAATTATATATGCAATTTCGAATGCTATAACTTCCTTCTTTCTTCGTGTTGTAATGTCACACGCGCCAGGCTGCTTATAGTATGATATGAACTGAAAAATAAAACAAAACAACACCTTTTAATTTTTTAAATGAAGATAAAAAAATAATTTTAAGAACATGTATACAAAAATATAATTCTACACGTTGGTACCTACATAAAAATAAGCTGAAGCTGATATATGGAAAATGGCATATTATGTTGTGTAAATAGAATTTAATATAGTGTGTGCTTTAAAAAAATGTATGAGCGTGCCTACCTACGACCTACCTACGTAGTAGTATGAAGTTGTAAGTTGAAATGGAGCCTTGAGGTAGCGACGAGATTGTTTTTCATGTTTCAAGGCGTTTTTGTTTGTGTGAAGAAAAGTATTGTGTTAACATAGTGCCTACAATAAAATCAGGAGTGAAATCTCCCTTCAACGATATTTCTAACCTCAAAGCGAATTATACGTTTACATATAGTACATATAGTATACCTATTTGACATCAAGTAAATATTTACAGATATATTCGACAGTGTGGCAAAATAGGGTACTCATAGGCTATATGATTTTTTAGATTTAGCCTGTTTTAAATGAAAAGAATTCACCCGCTAAAATAGCATGCGTTTTTGTTACTACTAAAAATGTCATGCGGCTTGTGGAGTGAGAATCTATAATGCGTGGTTAGTATTTGTGTACCCTAAGCCATTAAGGTAATTATTACATAATATTTCAAAAGTAACCGGCACCGGCGTATTTTAACGTCATCCCCATTATTAAGATGGTTGTGAAGCGAGAAATGAAAAGAAAGGCAATGGATAAGCAAATAACAATGATGAAAAGCACAAGCAGTCCACCAGGCCTCTTGATCTTGGTTACTTAATATTAGGTTCGCGTCGGTATCGCGGTCTTCTGTCTGGGTCTCGATCTTGGACTCGCAGACATGTGACTACAGATGATAATGTAAGAATTTTATGCGTTTTCTCCTAATAAAAATACCAAGGGAAGGCGTTCTTGTTGTCAGCACTTAAAGCTTCCCCTTGTCGTGATTTGTGTGCTCATCATGAAGACAAGTGGCGTACTGAGTGTCGTATAGTGCCATAATACAACCTCTCTCTCCATGATCATGAATGGGACTGGACTGTGAGAGCAGCTCAGGCCAGGAGGACGAGACGAGGTCTCAACAATTATTGACGATGATGATTCCCTTCAAACTGTAAGTGCGAGGGGAACCACAAAGGTAACAAAGTAACAATAACCCAGTCAATTTACAATTACAGCTAACAACAACAGTTGAAGAACTCACTCAGCTAAATTGATAATTATTCAAGAAGTAATCTCTCCGCTTATTTATATTCCTTTTTTACAGTATTACTTTCCACATAAATAAAAAGGAAATCCCTACACATAGCAACACTTCTCCTTCCATTTCTCGTACTCGCGAGTCTAATGCCCTATTCAGCCCCGCAGTCTCCCACACATTCTGAAAAGTATAAAGCAGTGAATTCCACAAGCCTACCTCTGTATGTATAGAGCTACATAGCGACTTGGAAAAAGTTGGTTCAACTTTCCTTTTCATTACATATAGGAGCTAGAAGTTCAAAGGATGTACATTTGACTGGAGAACTAACTAGCATACTATTTATGAACGCATCTATTTATGTGTAGTATGTATAGTGTGACCTCTGCCTCCCGTATATCAGTATATAAAGATACAAACTCCGAGCTGCCCGCTGAGAAGAAAAGCTTTCATACAGTCGGAGCACAAAGAAACTTTTTTTTTCATTACTTCATTGTCTTCATCTTTCGCATTGTAAATTTCCTTGCCACATTTTCGACAGAATTTAGAGCTCAATGTCGCGTCGGCCGCGTCGCGCGTCTTGAGTCTTCATTTCACTCCCTAAGTGTCCATTGTCCTAGTCCTATACGACATCACTGAGTACTGAATAGAAGGTATCAAAGCGTGTGTGCATCTCATCAGCAGTCAGCAGTATTACGAGTACGAGCACCGCGCTATATATCATTATGGGAACTGGGATAATATTACACAATTTTCTACAGTAAAATCATTATAATCCTTATTCATAATTCTATAATAAAAATGTGGAAAAAGTTTTGTGGTACTGTCAAAATCTATGAGGGATATAGAGCCGCAGCCACACCGCGCCGTATCTGTCCGTCCGTCTTCGACAGTAAATATAAAAGTCCTCACACACTCGGGTATTTAATTATACAGATAAATATTTGTATGTGAACTTTCATCAGAGTCACATATCGTCTGGGAAAAAACAAAATGACCTATAGCCATTTTTAGCTAAAAACAATATCAACTATCCACAAAAATATTGAAACATGTCTTGAAAGCATTTAAATAGACCATTTTGCACTTTTCAAAAACGTAAGTAGAACATTTTACACCTTTTCAAAAGTATGTAAATAGAACATTTTACACCTTTTCAAAAATGTGTAAATAGAAAATTTTGCACTCTTCAAAAACATCCAAATAGAAAATTTTGCACTTTTCAAGAACATGCAAGTAGAACATTTTGCACTTTTCAAAAAACATGCAAATAGAACATCTTGCACTTTTCAAAAACTCCTAATTACAATTTTACGCATGTTTCTCATTTTGTTTTTGTGACATAGCTCATTTTGATTGTAGCTTAAATTGGACATGGCTCATTTCGGTTCTTCACAGACGATATCTTTACTGTGCGCTACAGCTTTAGAAATATTTAGTTCATCTTCAGTCGGCAGCAGCGCAGCGCCTAGAACCGAGAACTGCTCACCATTGCACATTAGGGAAAATTTGTGTACGCCTATCAGTACAGATTGTAGAACTCTTCTTACATGGGTTAGGAATTATAGATATCTGTAAAAGTACTTAAGTAATTGTGTGTAGAATGAGGAAACAAACAACGTCCGCTCAGTAATGTCTCATAAATGTTAAAAGATTCATAGAGTTATAATCTGTATGCCATGTCTGTAGAGTTTAGATAGGGCTGAACTCACATATTACAACTACAATGAGGGCTATATGACCAGGACCAGGACCAGAGACCAGAGCGCATGGCATGACTGCGACCAAGCTGAGAATAAGTAATAATAATAGTTTGTGCTGTAATAACAATAACTTCTTTTCTCAGTACTTTTGCCGTCCCATGCATTTCACAGCAAGTGACTCGTAAAATACATGTTCTGTATACGCATTCAAATTTCAAGCTAATTTCGTCTGCCCTTCCTTCGTTCCTTGCTTTGGTTTGGGTTGCGTTATTGCGCGTCTATATAGGGCTTGGCCCATTGCAATTTACAACAAGTATAATCCACAGAAAATACTAGCAAAGATAAAGTAAAGGATATATAGGCTGAAAAAACGGCAAAAAAAAACATAAAAATTTCATATAATTACGTATAACACAAGGTGCTCAATTAATAGCCATTAATTCTATATAAACACGTGAGTTGATCCGAGATCCGTCATTGTACATTGCCACGTAATTTGTAAATAAGATCCAAGTGAATAATAAAAAGCCACAAAATTATTTTATGGGAACAGTATTATATTGGCACATTTATTTAAACACACACGAAGCATTCAATAACATACTTTTGATGAGAACAATCATATTTTTTAATACAATTCACTTCAAAAATTGAATATTTCATAAAATCAAACTTACAATTTATGTACTTGTTGTGGAAAGAATTTTTCTTTTAAAGATAAATTCGTATTCATAGTTCATACATTCAGAATTGTACAACACGTGTAAAGAATATATTTTGTAGTAAATTAGGAATAGACAATAGGTTTTAAAATACAACACATCACAGCTTGAATAAATATTTTTTGAATATAATTAAATACATTATTTGAAATTATGTCTAACTAAATAACTTTTATATAATTTAATGCAGCCACCGTAGTGTTGGTGTCGGGAGCACTCTCACAGTTTTAATTTTAATTTGTGTTGTCACATTAATTTTGCAATTTTGACTTTAAAGCTTTACATATAAGGGGGAAACCCGATGACGAAGTAATGGCAGTCGTAATGTAGTAAAAAATTAAAAATGTTACAGTTGCTATGGAAATATTTACTTTTGAATATTACTAGAAATTTTATTTGGGTACACCCGATGGCTGATTAAAAATGTGTGGGATAAAAAGTAAAAAGTAATGGCAAAGTTGTAACTTGTTGTAGTAAAGCGACAATAGTAACTCTTACCATGGCAACCATCACTTTTTACTTTTTTACTACATCACTACGGAAATTACTACACATCGGGTGGTGGGCTATAATTTTAAAAACCTGATTTAAAATTTCAAAAGAGTTTACACACATAGTACATTAACAAAAGTGAATTATAATTTAAATACCATCACTGATAATTATTACCCATTTTCTTACATTTTACAACAATATAACAATAGTATGATCTGTTTGTAGTTCTCCAGAGAGCAATATGTTCATGCATATATCACAAATGTAATGTTGAATTTATATGTAGAACTGTTTAACGTTTAATTATATATATTATCAACATTCTGTAAGTACACCAAAAGATTGTAAATCTTACCATTAAGATAACGATATAATGATAATAATATTAATGAAATTATTAATAGATCAATTTTTTACTCTCACATTTAAATATTTACAATAAAATTAATAACTTCTATAATTAATTATACCTTACACAATTTACAATCCTAAAAGTAGTACATAGGAGAATTAAAACAGTACGATATATATATATTTTTTGATATAATTCTGTATATATTATTTAATTTGTAGTCTTACCTTCTTTAATAATTACAGATGCATTAAATAATGAATGTCGTATATAATATAGGATTTAGGGATTTAGGAGTCATTGAGTGTTTAATTTTTTGTCTGGGGCTACACATGCATTTAAATTATACGGACTACATTAGATGTGCACATATATAGTATATGTACACAATTTCAATCGTCAATTAATATTTACAAAGTCATTCACAATTTCAATTCACAATTCGCTCGTATTAGCACGTGTAAACTATGTCATATTTTCTTTCACAAACATAATATATGTGTGTATAGTTTTCCTTATGTTATACTTTCACATAGAAGAACCAATTCGAAGACCTTTACAAGACCACTGAAACAGGGGCTTTTGTTCATGAATTCTTAGTAAAGGTTTTGGGTTGGATTTGGATATTGGTTTCGGTTTCAGTACTGCGGTTATGATGTAACATTTGAAACCTCAAGCACATCATTAGACGTATTTAGTACTATTTATAGGGGTACTATAGGGGAAATTCAAAACCCCTGACCTGAAACTGAAGGAATGCAAATACCAAGTACGAACAGGGAAGTCCCTACAGAAGAATGTAATATTTGCTTGAGTGAAGGGGAAAATTGGCATTTTGATGGGCAAAATCTCGCTGAATAAATGACATGAGGATGGTTTTGGGATAGAGTTGGGGAATTTGAATCTAGTGTGACAGACGTGTGTTTCCTGAACTCATAATATCCATCGGAATTCTGTCCTACTGTATGTACATATCTCTGTAGCATCCTCTCATGTCCCCTTGTCAAACTCAAAACTTGAGAGCATTCCCAAAATTGTGAAAATTTTGCTGTCAAGCAATTCTAAACCAACACAATATATATTCTATAATCTCAAAAATACTGCATACAATATTATGCCTCCAAAAGATTCATTTGATTTTGACAAATAAGCTGTGAAAGATGGAATAAAACGTCTGGTGAAGTATAAGTCAGAATCGCAATCATAAATTATACGTATAGTGTAGAATAATGGGATTGGATGGCGAAGACGAATCACGACGGGATTGCACACTACTTTTCTTATTTAAAATAGACTTGATCTTTATCTGGGAGCACAAAGTTAAAAATCCAGGATGTAAATGATAATTTTTCCAACATGTTTAAAAATAATTTTAATCTAATTACTTGAAAAGAGATGCCCTATATTTCCTGCCTAATAATTATAATTTCAGAATCTACAAAACTGGTGGTTGAAGAGCGAGACGCATATGGAACCATCATCGTCTTGTAAATATTTGAAAACGTTGTATTCTCCTTTTTGCAGAAATCTAAAATTCTAAAGTGGGAGCAGGATGCGAATTGGAGGGTCTTCGAGTTGAATAGAATCTATAGGAGAGACCTGGGTGGAACTACTATACTTAAGTCAGCGTCAATCTATTGACACTGTCTGTTTAGAGGTCGCACTTACGACTTACGTAAGAACAAAGGTGGAGAACTCTATTCATATCCCGCAATTTCTACTTCCACTATTGATTTATGGTGCAGATGTCAGTCAAGAAGTCAGATTCCATTAGGAAACTACTTTGTATTCTCCAATTCCACATCTACTTCACTTCAACCGCTATTTCAAAACTTCAAATGTGTGTATTTATAGAAAAACATGTAAATAGGTACTTGGAGACTTCAAGTTGTACCTATACAGTAGACAGTATTTAAGCACCTATGCATTCTGACTCAAATCATGCCCTTTATTTTTATCAAAAGCCTTTTGAATTCTATGCTTTTCATGTTTAACTATACTACCTAACATAAATAGCATATGCATCTCAAGTTGAACTACTACATACTTTTTGTTTCAATGAAAACATGCTATATGCTATAACATGGGGAACCTAATAATATTTTTTTTTTGGAATTTCTGCACGTATAAGTTGTGCATGCAAGAATTAAAAACATATGAGTTAGTTAGTAGTACCCTGTCGACTACATAAATCATAAATCAATAGAAGAAATGAATTTGAACCTAGGTACTTTATATGCTAATGCTGCAGATATAACCGAAAAACAATTGTGAATTTATAATTTCAAAAATTAATATTTTTTCCTTCAAAATTAAAGCAATAAGTATATAACAATACTAATGCAGTCATGTATAATACTGTATGTAAAGCTAACTTATGAATGACTAGGAGTATCGCAGTATATTTACATTATTTTGGTATTTAAGGTGCGGGGGTCCCAGTCAAAATCCGAAAGTACATTTAATCATTAAGTATTATACATTATTATGTACATACAAACAATACGAATATGAACAGCCACAGAAGCTATAAAACACCTGTACTAGATTTTTCTATATTATTTTATAGTTTCCCCAGCGAATGCTTTTACAAGATGTAGTTATATACGACGACTGAGAGGATGTCTTGCACCTTCTAAGCTGATTATTGTTTGTGATAATAAATATAACAGTAACAGTTAGTATTAACAGACACGCAGGTGTGCTATGAAATATGTGTTTGTGTTTCATCATCACAGAAATTGCCGAGTTGCTCTTATATTTCACACTAATAATTGGCATAATTAATTTGTCTGACTATAGAATTATGTAATTGTAAATACTCATAAGTACGTATATCATATCTTTATAACTATAGAGTTATAACTATATATACCATAGTAATAGTAACAACAACTACATATATATATATTATCAACATTATGTAAGTATAGCTATAGTTAAATAGTTTGCGGACTCTATTTATGTCAGCACGTCAAGCCATGATATAGTATATATATATTATGTACACACATTTAACAATTTAACACGACGAGTAATGATAATTGTAATGCTTGTAAATCCCCAAGTTTTTAGGCCTGCTAAGAATTAATGTTGGAAGAGTACTATAACAATTCAATATTAAAATTGCTTTTTTTTTTGCTTTATTTCCTGTTCAAATTCATACTCATGTGGGACTTCTAAATATATATACTTCCACAGTTATATAACTAAGGCCGTGCGTGTGTCATGTACTTTGTTTGTACACAATTTACCATTACGCAAAATTGGCGCTCACACCGGGTGTGTACAATTACTCGATATTATTTTTCACTAACTTGGGGTAAAAGGAAACATGATTATTTACAATAGCTACAATGCAATGGTATTGGTTTTTTTAACAATACTGTACTGATGCCCCATATTCCATTTCTGCTCTACTGAAACACACTTTTGCAAAATTCCTGTCAGTTTCAAGTTGAAGTTTTGAGCAAGCACACCACATAAAGTTTTAATTAGTGCCGATCCAAAGTGAACGGTAACTGTACAGGGGGTGATGGATGACTATAACATATTGGGTTTCAGAATAGGTGTCACTCCCAATAATTAGATGAACTATTGACTGACTGACTGACTGACTGAACAGATTTCTTGAGCCACCTTTTGCCTTTGGCTTTTCGGTAGTAAATTGTTGACATAAGTTAAAATTTATCGCGGGCTTATACTTTAACTTTACCATTGCTACCGACATGACACCACAGAAAAATTGATTCCTTACTATGTACTGCGTTATTGTGTGCACTACATCCAGCTTCTACAGTACTTGTCAACGTTGCCAAATGGAAGGTTTGTTACTAGTTACTATTACTAGTTAGTAATATATACATAATATAATATGTACTTGCACGTTACAACATAAAACACAGGTGTTTCACAACTACATACCAGTTTACCACCACCGCTCCAAAAACTAACAGAGCTGTCATTGTATTTAATTGTATTAGGAATTACGAATTTATGAACTAGTTTCGTACGTACCTAAGTTTGATACAAAATACAAATACGAAGATACTCACAATAAGTTTGACTTGACCAGTGCCAGTGTACCAGTACTAGAATTCCAGCCTTTGGTCATATTTTGTCATTCGGAAAGAAACACGTTTTCCTTTGATTAAAATGATGTCTACACTGTCGAGCTCGGAATTACAATCAAACATTTCTTTTTTAAAGGTGAAGATTATACGAACGACTAGGAATTACGAATACGACGCAGGCTGGCGATATGAGGGTGCGCGGTAGTTAGATTGTTGTTCCTACCTATCTACATAATTTAGCGGATTTTTCACGATATCGAAATATTTGACCCATTTTGAAGTGTTATATACCATTCGAAAGGTAACGACGAGTAGAATCCAAATAACGGACTCTGCACGATTTTACTCACAAATTTTCAACATTTTTTTTTAGAAAACCGTCAATTTTTTTGAAAATTCCGCCTAAATATTTTTTTAAGCGTCCGAAGCCTAAAACAAAATACCCGTTTTCTTAATTTTTCAAGGGCTTTAAAATGATATATCATACATTACCATCACTCAATTTTGAAAAAAAAATAATTCAGTTTTTTAATTACAATTAAAAATTAATCATGACCTGACCTCAAACTACAAGTTCAATAGGTTCGCCTATTAATTCCGGTTTCACTGGTATATCTTTCATATCTGCATTCATTGACTGACGGGTTCAAATTTCGGATTTAAGATTTGGCGGGAAATTCAAAAAATGTACTTTTCAAAAACTGAAAATCGCCTGGAGGCATTTTCGCCTGAAACATTTTTTATTAACATTTACAAGTCTGCATTGAAATTGCCACTATACTTACTCTTTCACGGCTACCTCCCCTTAATTTAAAGGTTATAAATTGACCCGGCAAGAACTGCCTAACGTTACTGTTAAGGCTGCCATAAAACAAGGGCTTTAGCCCTTGTTATAATTTGGACGAAACTCTTGAACTCTTGCGTGTTTACAATATTATTACAATAGATCTAAATATCTATACGTAGCCCTAAAAACATTGCTACGATTGCTGAATTAATTAAAAGTTCAATTCATGAGAGTTCAACCTGTCAAACTTTCCGTCCGGACCAATTCCTTCAACAACAGCCCATAATTTTAAAAACTCGTGATTCCGTAGTACAGTATTCTTAAATGACGAGGGATTTTTATTCCATGAATTCAGCAACATTATAGCTTAAGCTTAGCTCACTAGTTAGAAAAAATTAGAATTCGTATTGATACATAAAATATGTAGTAGTAGAGTGCGTAAATGTGATCGGGTTCATTTTTTTTTAACTTTGAAAATCTGTAACTTTTTACCCAGCCGACGCACAATGAAGAAGAAGTTATCATTATACTTCTCTTTTAATCCTTTATGTACAAAAAAATACTCAGTGTCGAAAATTAAAAGTTGCAAGAGATACAGGTCATTGTACGAAACAATTTCGAAAAGTCTTACAACGCCCCAAGTGCCCTTAATGTGATCAGTTAGTTTAAATACATTTAAAGGTAATGGAAAAGAAGGGTCTTTAATGTGATCGGCATGAAAAAACTCAAAAAAGTGTTCAAAACTTTCATAAATTTACATACCCAGAGTTTTTGAGGAAAAAAGCTGAAATCACTAGTGATCATAGCTGAGACTATAAGCTGTATGAATATAAGTTGCACATATTTTTAAAGGCGGCAATATTTGAACAGCGGCCACTGATCACATTTAAGGGGTGATCATATTTACGCACCTTAGTGCTACACTTTTCTCTTCGTTTTCTTCTTGAAAGAACTTTTCCAGCTCAAGTCTATAACGAATTATATAAACTGAAAATTATGCATATTATGTACATATATTATTTCACAACTTGCTCAAAGCTAGAACCAATAAACAATTATGTAGGTTTTTTGGTACGGAAGGAAAAATTCAAATTCGACAGTGGCTCTGCATTCCCGCTTACACATGCATGTCATTGCGTAGTTAACAACAGTCATTGAATTGCGTATTCAGTTAGTTTACGACTGACAAGTGGCAGCATTTAAACTGTGTAAAAGAGTCAGGTGAGATTTACCTTTTTTACCTCTAACATTACTTATGTATTAGAATTGCCATAAATGCGAATCTTCTGTATCATCCTTTCATCTACTGACTATCCAATAATGTTTTTTCCTAATTTGTGATTCTTTTGCACTTCCATTATTGTAAGTAAGGAAAGCTTCCTCTTTCCTCCAGTTACAAATTTGGGCAAAGGTTGTCTCCATTTAAGTGAGTAGTATGAGTATGATACCTAGCCTGGTGAATAAATTATAGATTTATTGTGAAAATAGAAATCTTAAACCATTAGACCATTAATTTTGGAGGTTCTCCAGTCAAAAAATTCTCACAATTTCTCAAAAGCTTAATGCTTTCTACTTTTGTTAAGTAGAAAATTGTGAGTAATCAAATTCAACTTTCGTAGCCATTTTCATGTAATTTTAATTTAGATTGTAATTACTGGCCAAAACTACGTTTGGTTATATAATTCTGTGAATTCAAAATTGTATCCTACCATTTCGTACATCGCATTTGGAACCCCCAGAAGCATAGAGCTACTGTGACGTAGGTAAAAAGCAATTGCCTACGTGGGAACGCGGTATGACGGTATTATACATTTATGAAATATGAATAAATGTTAAAAATTGCGAAAATTTCTATTAATACTTTTGTAGTATAGAATTATTATTATGAAATATAATTAGGTTTCTGTAAGACGTCGTCGTAACGTTTCGGAGCGAAACCGATTTGAAGCTAAACTGGTGGTAACTGATAGTAACCGGTGACCGGGAAGTGGCAATGAAGTTGAAGTACCTACTACTACCTAATTTCTAGAACGTAGGTGTGAATGTCCATGAAATACTGTTAAGTACCTACCTATATTTAATATTTATGCAACATTTTGTAGATTTAATTTCTCTAATCTTAAAATTAGCGGATTCTCACAGGTAATTATATATATTTCATTAAACATAATTATATAATAAACTTTTACTTATATATTAAGTACAATAAAATAGTTTCATGTATAATTATATAAGCGTGTGTCATTCTTCCGCCCTGCCTCCATTCAGCAGTGGAGTAATGATAACACTAATAACAATTATACCGTTGATACCTATAATTATAATAATTGTAAATATATGTATGTAATTTCATGTATTTGATTTATATAGCTATAACTTGACTTGAACCTCGCACATTATTAGCGTGCTGAAATCGTCACATATCTGATCCTCTCAGGGATTTCCTACAAAACAAATGTACGATGCAGTACATCTGTATGTAAAATCCTCATACTATCTACCTATACTATAACATATAGTTAATTATATCCATATCCTTAGACAAATTAATACCTTACAAGCTAATTATATCGCTACCACCGCTCCACTCCACACTTATAGTAATCATATCATTAGTAATGTTGATTGTGATGATGATGATGATGATGATGATGATGATGATGATCATTATTATAAAATTACACGCTACGCTATATAGTGCTCTTGATTTATTCGTAGAATCATTGCAGACAGTGCGTTGTAGACAGGTGTGGGTACCAACGCAGAAACAAGTAGTACTTACTTGCCTATGTATTGTAAGGAATATAATTGCATGGTAACATTAATCTGAATAATTTTTATACCTGTTAGTGATTAATTAACTATATAATTAAAATTTACAACAAAGTTTTAAATTTCTAATTTTTATTACGCTATATATAGCATATGAAAATGCTGTATTTTATAGCAATTAAAATAATCGACCATTTATAATTGTATAGTGTGTTGTATTAACAGTAGAGCTGTTGTATGCAAAAAATAATAGCAATAAATTTTGAATGAGTGTATTATTTTGATTTATACATATTTAAAGATAATTTTAGACTCTAAAATAATATGTAGCATCAATCTGTGTTATCTGTGCAGATAATGGAGGTCGAACGCTATGAAATCAAAATTACAATGTCAGAGAGTTGTAAATGTTAATGTTAAAAATTTGAATAGCAAGAGTGCTTAATGTACGTATAATTATTAGGTATGTATTTTAAACAAAATACAACAAGGTGTGTGTTTACAACTAAAAGCTTACTTTTCAGAAATGGTGAGTTGTAAAATGGTTATTTTATGGTATAGAATTTATGCCGGACTGAAGTTCGTCTTTTTGTTAAGAATTGTTATGGGCAGTTGGGAAGACACAAATTAGTATGCGCAAGGATCGTGGGTTTTGGGTGTAATGTGTAATAATATGGGCGTATAAATAAGATTGAGGTGAAAATTGAGGGAGTGGAGCGTAACATCGATATCTTGTTGAAGAATATAACTTACTTTGTATGCATAATACTGACGATAGAAAGTAGATATTATATATTTGATGGTATGAAGAGTGTGGAGGGTCGATCTCAAAGAGGGAGAGTGAATGGTGAATGGGATATAATTTATTTGAAGACAGTCGTTCCCACGATGGGAACGTCTTGGAAATGGCAATCTTGAAGATCATAGCCCGCTCCCGGAACAAAGATCCCAGTGTTCATGGCGACGGGTAATGAGTCCATAGGCGGTGCAGAGGAAGATGACATCATGTTATGACTGTGATGATGGGAGTGTTGAGGATTTTGCTCCATTGAGGATCCTTCCTCACACTGATCCCTCTTCTTACAGAGTACGGGGCGGCGGAGTGCCATTATAATAAGTGTGCCGATCGCCAGAATGCATATTAGTGCTAGTGAAAGTACTAGATAGCTCTTCAGCACTGTCGATTCTTTTGCCCCGTGATCTGTAAGAACATAATAAGAACCTATAATTTAACAGAGACATCTATTACTAATCCCATTTCACGTCAACATTCACTTTGTGATCAAATTAATTAAATTCAGTATTAAAATCCTAATATCCTATATGTATAATTAATAAAAGTATTGATTAGTAAGGCTTCTGTCTCAGTTCTCCTACGAACTAGGAACGGCAAGTCAATACTTGATGGTAACGATTACACGGATATGACGGATATTAGCTCCCTGCAGTACCAAACCTTGGACATTTGCTATGTATACTGTAAGTGCCCGTATGTACGGTGTACTGCGTAGGTATGAGAATTAAATGACGGAGGCCCAATGCAATAAATTGTCGTAAATGCGAGTGAGTCAGAGCCAATGGTTGGAATAGTTTAATAACAGAAAGTGTAGAATAGGGAAAGGCGAGAGAGAGTACCAGTCTGATACAAGACGCTGGCGGTTATAAAAAAGGGTGAGGTGAGAATACAAGAGAGACTGGAGATGTTGGCAGTAGCTCGTGGTCCTGTAGACTGAAGCTAGAACGGTCGGGGTTCGGTTATTTATACGAAAGTGTTTTAGCGTTGGGAGGATCGTGGAACGGGTCTCAGATCAAGAGAGACAAGAAGCGGTGAAAGTGCAGAGTCAGAAGTTCGGGACATGTGAGAGGAGAAAAGGTAGATGTGTCATGTGTACATGTACTAGAGTCAACGGTAGTTGAAAGTAGTACTGGGCTATTCAACGTGAAGGTACATGTGGTATGGAGAAAGGAAAAGAGGTACGGTGTGCCGTTTAAGAGTTTGGGAAACGGAAGTACCAGTGAAAGGTGGCCGTACCGTGTGTACGTGCTAGAGGATGAACGACGGGCAAATGTGGTGTTGCGATATGTTCTACACACGTACATGCGGAGCATGGGAAAGGAAAAAGGAATAATGTGCACGGAAGTTGTAGTAGTGAACGACGGAAAAGACGGAACACGGGACTCAAAATGGAGAAAGAGTATATGATGTGGATTCGGTCCTGACATCACTCTTCTTTCGGAGACAAATGTCCTCATTTGTAATACGTGCATATTGTGTGTAATGTAATAGTGAAATATTTAAAGTATTTTGACAAGTTTTTCATTTTTATGTTTTAACATTTTTTTGTTTTTTTTTTGTATTTTTGTGTCAGAATGCAGTAAATTACTAATAAGACTTGAATCTAATTTTACAATGACTATGAATAGGGTTATTAAACCGTGTATTCAGACGTGTCGTCACGTTCAGGTGTGACTAGTTCAAATTTTGTACCAGGGCTGTGCAAGGTCAAGACAAATTCATTATTTTCGGTATCGTAGGTTGCAGGGATGAATCGACACGTTTCATTTGTATAGGGCGGGCGTTGCGGGAGTTGATGTATTTCCAGATGAAGTAAGGATGATGACCAGGATTGCGAATAGATGTAGTAGTATCCAGAATAACGTGGGCAATATCCGTTGGAGATGCAAGGACTCGAACAGGAGGCAGAACGGTTACACGAGTTCGTTTGTAAATGATGTAGATGGCAACAATCGTGAGAAAGGTATTCCAGAGTGAGAATGCCAGGAAAAAGTGGTAGGTCTGGCTGAAGGTTGGTATATGTGAATCAAGTTCATGCCGATCAAAGTAAACTTCAGGATCAAAATAACTTGAGTTTTCGTGAGTGTAAATTTTATCCCCGGTAATATCTAAACATTGAGTAAGTGAAGTAAACTTAGAAGGATCTTTAGATATGATTAGATCATCTTGAGATGTACAGGCGTATAGAATAACGTGAGAAATGACAGGAATTTTAGTTAAACTTTCTAGGCATGGAAAAGGAGGATCAATGTTGTAATCATCAGTTTTCAGACGACAATTGCAAGAGAGGGTTACTTGCAATGATCCAGTTTCAGCAGGAGTCAGTAATTGTGTTGTTTTATTTTTGCAGAGAAGTTGGATAAGTTTTCCACGAGTAATAGCAAATGCGTCAGCAGTAATTTGTGATATTATAACTTGTTTAGATGGAAAGGATGAGAATGGACATGCTTGATTAAGTGTTTCAACACTAGCGGGGTTAAGAAGTGTCTGCATACATTTTGGATATGATGTTGGACTATTGAGTGTTCTTGGGATGTAACAAAGGTTATTGTGGATTCTTGTGTTGCAATGCTTTAATAAACGTCCAGTAATTGGAATAGTATTGTTGCCGTAAACAGCAACGGTAGTTGTTTCTTTTGCTGATGAGGCAGGCGTGTTGTTTCCATTGAAATGGTATGGTCGTGATTTCATAGAGTTTAATGTCATGATTGACGTGCTTAAGTGGGATTCGGAGATTGATAATTAAATCAGAGTCGGTATATGTACAGTCAGCAATTGGGAGTTTGAAATAAGTTGACAGTTGCTCAAGTGGTAGGGATAATTGATAATCAAATGGTTAAATGGCTTGTTGAAGTTCTATTGTTGAATATCAGAACGGGCATGGAATAATTTGATGATGTGCAGGATTGCATATTTATTACGATTGCTTTTAGTTGCGTAGTATTTTCTAAATTGTTCTGTTTGGTTGTTTAAATCGTGTAGTTATATCTTCTAGGACTGAGCAGATATGTTTGTTGTAATCAGTGATTCGGTTTTTAACGTTAAGGATGTTTGCATGGTCAGCTGTAAGGAGTTTTTTGGGAATTATTTTGAAATACGTTAATCTGTCGTTGTAAAGTGTATATTGACTAAAATTGTTTTTCAGTAACTAGACCGCAGCACATACTAAATAAATCGCCAATGAAGTCAATAGATCGTTTTTGTCTTGTATCGTGATGAAAAAGTGTTTTTTTTTATCTTCTTTAGTTGCAGGTGAGAGTACACCTAATTCTTGTTAGGTACTCAGTAAGAGATTTTGAAAAGCTTTTTGGATTTCACAGATCATCTTATCAGTAAAACAGGTTTCATTGGGGAAATGTAATGTTTTTAATGGAGGTTTCGGCAAGGTATATACGATTGGGGTAGAAGTTTCATAGGGTATGACGTTGATTATCGGAGTTGTGAATGCGCCGGAAATAACATGTACAAGTAGTTTTTCGCAGTGTATAACTGTGATGACAGACGTTTAATAAATTTTGGTTTAGTAAAGTTGTTGAATGTTGATTAGTTTTGTTGAAAAGAAGGTTTCACAATTTGTTTTAATAAGTGGACATGTTATTTAATAGTTTATCTTAGTTTGCTGTAGAGCTCTAGAACTGGAGGTTGTTGTGATCAGGGTCATTTTGTTTTTTTAGTTTCATTGGTTGCCTTATACTTTAATGCGATGGGGAATACGAGTTGGGCTAAGTTTGGCTAAGACTTAGTTTTTTTTTAATCTTCCGTGTTTTTGAATTGGCTATGTTCAAATATCGGTAAAGACCAACGGTATGTTTGGATATGGGATTTTGGAGTTTTGTTAGTTTCTTCTGATACGATGTATTTAAGTTCTGTATTCTTGGGCGTTGCTCGAAATTGAAATTTCCGGTTCTGGTGTTTATGTTGCGTTCTCGTTAATGTAGACGTGTGTGTAGCTTGTATGAAAGTTACCAAGATGTAAAAGTAGTATACTCATAGGAATAGTATACTGAAATGTAGTTAAGAATAACGCATAGTATAATTAAAATTCAAATCTATGTGGATTTTTGTAAAATGACATATTTTTCATTGTGTCTGTATTGATGTGGTCAATATCAAAAAGCGCTAGTAAATATATTTTCGGAGAGGTGCAGAATGTGTCTGCCGAGAACTTGATGATTAAAATTTCATGGGTTTTTGTAAACTTCTGAATGTTGCGTTTATTTCGGGTTTAAGTACAGTTTCTATTTTTCAGCTCCAGGAGACGGTGTTTTTCTTGGTGTGCAGTTCTGAGTCAGTAACGGAAATATTTTGCATATTTCCTTTTAACGCTTGTAAATTCTTAGGAATCAGTTATATTTTTCGGAAGAGGGGTAAGGAAATTAGGATATATTCTTCATGGATTACAGAGTTTTTAAGAGATATCAGGAATAATCACGAATTTTGTTAGTATTTTTTATGGAATAAGTAGGTAGTCGAGACGCGTTGATGTAGTACTAAACATGTTCATTGTATTTAGGGGTGATCCACAAAGGATAAGAGATACGATACTTTTCAAAGGATTTTTGCTTGAGTGGGGTTTTTGGCGGCTGTTGGTCGAAACTAAACTTTTACTGGTTATAATTTATCAGCATTTTGTATTGTTAGAGGAGTCGGGTTATGTGGTTACTAAATGGCTATTTTCCATTGTTCTGGGCTAAGCTTGTAATCTTGACAGAGCTTTATATGTTGCGTAAAATTATGTATTTGCAGAATGTATTTACTTTATTTATTTAAAGGGAAAGTAAAATCAATTTTTGTATGGGTATATAGCTATGCTATTTTTCAATAGTTAAAACTGACGGTATTAATTAAAGTTTCATATTATAAAATTGTCAAATTAAATCAGGTGCTGTTATAGCTTTTTGACAAACTTGTAAAGTAAAAAGAATTTAGATGTGGATTTTTTTAGAGCTTGTAACTCACGGTTAAGAAAACGTAGGACTCGTATTTATGTTAGGGTTTTAAGTTTTAGTTTAAAAGTTTCTTTTATTTGTTTAACCGTATGCCGTATGTGTCGGCATCAGTAGGTTTAAGTACGTATGCTCGTTCAAAATTAGGGATTATTTGTATCTGCTGGGTGGCATTTAAAATTCTGTATTTAAAACAAATTTTTGTATTTCTTGGAATTAATATTATTTTAACTGTTTTTATCTTGTTATTCTGATTCATTGTGTCTACAGCAAAGTTGAAACACAGGGAGACTCTAAAGTTTCTTGTAAAGTAACTGGACTTGACTTTAAATCGACTCAACTATATTCGACTCGACTATGAATAGTTTTTAAAACTTGTAACTAAAATGTTTGATGGTATCCATGAGGGAAGGTGTTATATTTTGTTTTTATCGCAGGCCTACGATTTGGGGATTATTGTTAGGATACGGAATATAATATTGATTAAAACGATATGAGTTGCGCAATATTTCAGGTTTGAATCGATTCTCGGACTTCTGCAATTATGTTTCATTTCTTGTAATCTTTATTTTCATTTTTACATTGGAGCTGATCAGGCTTCACTTCACATTTGATGGGGGTACGACTTCATTTTATTTTTAGTTTTCATTAGATATCGAGTTATATTCATCTGAGCTAGTTTATTAATAACAATAGCTTCCACTTTATATTTTGTTTTCAGTACAAATTTCTTTTATCATCTGAGCAAGTTTTATTGCTTCCTTTTTTTTTCTTTATATTAGAACTGTATTTTATGGTCAGTTTCCTCAAAGATATTCACTTCATTTATTACGGGTCTCTTGTTTTAGTCCTACATAGAATATTGTTTGCTTTAATTTTTGCTTTAATTACTTTTTGCTAACTGAACTTTGCTGTTTTTCATTGTTTTATTTTTTTTGACATTTAAATTCTAAAAATTTAAATTCTCATCTTTAATTTGTTTTGCGTTTTCTTGTGCTTTTCGGTTTGGACTGAAATTGTAGGTTTTGAAGGTAACAATTTATTTTGCTTTTGTCATTTAAACTTAATTTTCGTAGTGTTGCATATTTTGTTTATTTCTTTTTTATTATTTTATAAAATGAGGAGACTCGTTTGTCTTGTAAACGTAAATACACTGGGGTTTCACAAATTTTCTATGTTGGCGTCATTGAAACTGCGGGATTTTATATTAATAATTCAGGGCTTTCATATTTTTTGTAAGTTTTTCATGTGAGTTCTATTGTATAATATAGTGTTTATATTATTAAAGATGAAAACATTTTCACAAAATTTTGAACTCGTAGTTGGGCAATTAGTAAATTCAGATTTTCTTTTTGAAGGTTGGGCTGTATTCGGTAAAATGTTCGTTAAAAATTTTAATTAGATTCGTTTCTGTGTCTTTAATGAGAGTGGGCGTAAAGTGGTTTAAAGCTAATCTGGCTTAGGAGGTTTATTTTCTTTTGAAGGGTTTGATATTGTTCTTCTTTTCGGGCAATAATGGGAGATATGTCCTTTGGTGTTGCAAACGTAGCATGTTTGGGCACGAAGTCTGATTGGGCAGTATTGAACAACATGATCTGGGGATTGGCAGTAATAACAGTTTGTAGGTGGTTGTTCGATTAGCGGGACTATGTCAAATTTAAGAGATGGTAAACAAAGGTGAAGTATTCTTGAGATATTTAGTATTTCGTGGTGAGAAATGTTGTTATTCGTAACGTTAAAATTTAAATTGGTTTCAAGTTCATGTATAATTAATTGCATGATTTTTGTTTTAATTGGGGCTGGAATTTCGTCAAAAGTGTTAACGGTACTTAGGTTAAATGATGTTGGTGGTAAAAGTTCTGACATTTTAAAATATTTCAAATTTAGTTTTTTGATTTTCTGATATAGCAGTTTTTGTAAATGTCTCCTTAATTATGAGAGTAGGGGCACGTCGTATTTTTATATCGCCTGATTGGGAGTAAAATATTCAACAGGACAAGTACTTAGTTTTAATAGTTTAGTTTAACTATGTTCACAATCAAAGTATGAAAAGGCGACAAGTCTTGTATGCTTCAAATAAAATAATTGTGTCTATACCTTTTGTTGAGTTTGGAAATGAGTAGGGTTGCAAATTTTTTTACGTGTTTCAGCAACATTGTTGACAATTGTGGCTTCAGGGTAGATAATTTGATAATTTTAGGGCTTTGTTATTTTGATCTTCGTTTAGAGCAGAATTCTAGAAAAGTGCTGGTTTTGAAACAGATGATTTGAGAATTTTCGGACTTCGGTATTTTTTGTACTGCGCGGGACAGGAGCTTCTTTGTTTGCAGGAAAACGGAACGACAGGGCTTTTATCAGGAGTTTAAAATTTGTAGCACTCGACGACAAATGTATATTAAGTGTATGATGAGTGTTTTCATAATTTGAAAACGTGTGTATAATGTAACAATGAAGATTGACTTTTTGTGAATAATTTCGCAAGGTTTGGAAATACGGGCTATAAGTTGCAGAAAAAGGGGTGATGTAGCTTTACAATGTTTGACTGTGGAAAAATTGGGGCGATGGTAGACTAAATAGACTCACAGGGCAAGTAAGGGGTACTTTGTTTAACAGAGGATCGACTAGCACCTCCGCCATGTAAGTGCCCGTATGTACGGTGTACTGCGTAGGTATGAGAATTAAATGACGGAGGCCCAATGCAATAAATTGTCGTAAATGCGAGTGAGTCAGAGCCAATGGTTGGAATAGTTTAATAACAGAAAGTGTAGAATAGGGAAAGGCGAGAGAGAGTACCAGTCTGATACAAGACGCTGGCGGTTATAAAAAAGGGTGAGGTGAGAATACAAGAGAGACTGGAGATGTTGGCAGTAGCTCGTGGTCCTGTAGACTGAAGCTAGAACGGTCGGGGTTCGGTTATTTATACGAAAGTGTTTTAGCGTTGGGAGGATCGTGGAACGGGTCTCAGATCAAGAGAGACAAGAAGCGGTGAAAGTGCAGAGTCAGAAGTTCGGGACATGTGAGAGGAGAAAAGGTAGATGTGTCATGTGTACATGTACTAGAGTCAACGGTAGTTGAAAGTAGTACTGGGCTATTCAACGTGAAGGTACATGTGGTATGGAGAAAGGAAAAGAGGTACGGTGTGCCGTTTAAGAGTTTGGGAAACGGAAGTACCAGTGAAAGGTGGCCGTACCGTGTGTACGTGCTAGAGGATGAACGACGGGCAAATGTGGTGTTGCGATATGTTCTACACACGTACATGCGGAGCATGGGAAAGGAAAAAGGAATAATGTGCACGGAAGTTGTAGTAGTGAACGACGGAAAAGACGGAACACGGGACTCAAAATGGAGAAAGAGTATATGATGTGGATTCGGTCCTGACAATACCCTTGCACTAAATAATAATTCACTATGAACTAAACGCGTATTGTACAAAGGATGCTCACACAAACTTTAATTTTTGCTGTTATTAGAAGGAGCTGCAGGTCTTCAAAACATAGAATATAGAAGTTGAAGAATAATGAAATATTTTAGGCTTGGTAGTGGGTAACAAATGCCCGGGTAGCAAATGTTCTGTAACCAAAGGTAACACGTTTTTCCTACACATTTTCTTTTTAATATTTTGACATTTTTTACTATATGCATACTTATCGTAGGGGCTCATGGAAAGACTTCTCTCTCAAGCATATAAAAACAACTGTTTTAATCAGTGTACATTTACAGTGCACATGGACTGAGTGATGTGATAATGAAGTATGAAGTTATATCCCTTGTATTTATTCAACGTATCAAATAATAAGGTCTCACTATTAATTATACGCAGCAGCTATATCATCAGCTCAATCCGAGTGCTTTAATTTTGAATGAAGGAAATTATAATTCAGAATAATAAATGTAATATCAGGGCAAATTATAATCTCAACTCTTGCGACCAGATTATGCTAGACTTGCAGCAAGCTTAGTTTTCACAAAGCTCCATATTTTCATAGAACCTTTTTTTTATAAAGGTTCTACGAGTAAATTAAATTACGGAATTGATGCCTTCAAAGAAAAGTTGAAACAACACTGCATATTTAGAAAAACTAACATACTGTATTAATACTTCCTAATGACTGTACGACTTGGGAGTCTCAGCTTTCAATTCCATTCATATCATATTAATGTACCCTGTCCGCTGTCATAGGATTAATTATTCTATTCTTTGAAATATGATGAAGCTTCATAAATACTATATTTCATGTCTCATTCCATGGAAAGTGAATGAGTAAGTAATTTCATCAGAATTGTTATTTCTACATATTATATTCAAATTAGCTCGCACTCTTAGATTTCTTTAGTCTCCCTTCGCCCTCTCTCAATGATGCTTTTAACTTTAGTGTTTATTTATTTATTCAATTTAATTTTGACTCCTACCTTTAAGAAAGTTGATATTTTGAATTGAGTTTGTATGCACATTTTTTGAGTTGAGCTACTAATGTTAATTAGGTGACGTTTTTTACACTAGCGTCGATCAGGACGTCAACAGTTTCAGTTTCAATCTCAGTTTGAACTATAAACAAGTGCCTAGTCTACCTTGGAGCATATTATATCTCTCAGCTAGTGTTTAAATCCAAAATCTAATCTGGTAATTAAAACTAAAACTTAGGTAGGGGATAGGGATACTAGAAAATGAAAGGAATCAGCTACTAAGGACTAAGGACCTCACGACGCAAAGATTTACAAAAACGGCGGTACAAAGTTGCCCATGTAAACGTAAAAAAGCTAATAATAATAATATGCAACGTCCACGTTTCATTTGTATTAAGCAGCATACATCGAAGAATAAGGAAGGATAGAAAATATTACGCCGTTTTACTTCTGTAATAAAAGGGAACAAATTAATACAGAGTAAGTATCTCGTTGTATGTCATAATAATTATATTTAATTTATCCGGGCATGAAACGTAACGTATATTATGTATATAACCGTAGTGATGTCTTATAATGCATGCGTTGTGTAACTATTGCAGAAGTATGTAGGTAGTTCTGATTTGCTTATTAGACTACTCAGCCTTGCGCCGGTGGACAAGGTCACGGAGGAGCAAAGTAAATGAAACCCACGGGAAACCACGAGACGCAGATGGGAATGTTTATTATAAAGACACCGACGACCCCTTCCTATATGCTGAAATGGAATGTTTAACTATTTTATACTTCCGCTCGTAACATCCATATAGCTATCTTTTGTGGTAGATACAGACACAGATGCACATACTATATACCTATATATACACGTTTCTTTGTAGCTCTGTCTGTGTCTGTAATAGCGTGAAAGTGAACTTACATCATCACAATGCCAAATGCTCTGACTAGTGAGAAAGCTTACGTATGGTGATTCCAAACTTTCCATGGAGCCTGAATCGTATTCGTCTGGACAAGTTTTTGGTTCGTAAAGATGAAGACGAGAAAACTAAAACGAGCTGTGGCTGTTTGTTATATACCTACTCAACAGTGGGATGCGACCGCTCCCATAGCCATGCTGTAGACTTCACACAAAGTTTAAAACTTTTGTCTTTTAAAACTCTATCTTACGGTTAAGTTTCGTGAAACCACAGTAATTTAATTAATCATTCTACGTGTTTATTAAATTAGCATAAAAGTTGATGAATGGAAACTCTAATATTTATACAATCTTAAATAAACATTCTTAGATTTTTGCCTTTATGTATGTAACGTGAGCCAATTTTTATGAAAATTCTACGCAGCACATGCAGTCAGTTGGGTTTGCTTTCTTGCTGCGAAAATAAAATGTAGGCCAAGGGAAAATTTGATGTTCTTTTACACTGTGGCACTCTATTTGCTATTATTACATTAAATTTCATTAATGTAATATGAAACTGTTTATAAATATAATTTCACTTTAACATAACATTACTTGTAGAATTCTGAAGGAACTTGTTACAAGAATATCATGGAAGAACTAATCAATACTCACAACATTCCATCACGCAGATAAAACAAAAACTATCAGGAGGAACTTGGGAAACTTACTCTGTGTGGCTTGGCTAACTATTGTTATATACTGGTGTCTACTAAAGGGAGACTGACTGAGGCAGATCGACTCCATCCAAAAGCAAGCAAATGCCTACAAGAAGTTATGTATCCTGTGCAACATATGACATATACGCATAGGCAAACCTTTAAAATTACGAAGACTTCCATAGGATATACTTAGGGCTTGAGTTTTGGTCTTGGTTCGGCTGGGTGGTCTGAGTATATTATTTTAACTTTCATATTGCATTTTGTCTTGAAGTGGTTTCACAAAACTCCTTGTTAAAAGAGTTTTTAAAATACACATGCGCGAGAGAGAGAAGAAGTAAAAGTTTGTTATTTTTTCACTAAGCTCAAAGTTTCTTTTCATTTTTTTTCTTCTTGGGAGTGATAAAAGTTTTTGAATGATTATCGGTTTTCTTGAGGAATGCTAAATTAATTTTCCATAAGGCATAGGGAAACATTTTAAAAACTTTAAAAAAATCATTAAATTACTCTTTGTTAGAAATAAAACTGTGAAAATGACTGTACGGAAAGGTCATAGACAATATTAAATTTGCTTCCTTCTTTTTAAAATTGGTATCTACCTACAGACGGTCCCTAACCAGCTAACCCAGACGCTGGATAGTGCAATACCTAATTATGAACATAGACATACTATATTGTGGAACTGTATATAGTAGAACAGTAAACCCATCCCACCCAAATAAATACTTGTAAGGACATAATGTGGCTATATGGCCAATTCGTGGTCGGATTCGGGTTGTTGAATGGATCGTTGAGTAGCTTTTGCTGTCACAGCTGATGCTGATACATTCACAAGGATGTTATGTTTGTGTGGGTGTTCATATAAGTTCATCCATTTGACATTCAGTTGTCTTATATGAACTCTTCCCTCCACATACACACACATACATCCGTTTCCTTCCGCCAGCCAGAGTCACATATAAGCTCACTCATAGACACCAGCACCAGTACCAGCACCAGACGCACACAGATCCATTGTATTTCTTCATGACATCCTGGCTCACAATACAATTGGGCACTGTCTGGCCATGAAAGTGAAACAATCTGAGAGATGGACAAGAAGAGATGTTTTTAGCTCGGCTCTGAAAGACGAGGAGCCAGCTTCATTCAAGAACAAGTCCATAACATTAGTTCTAGTCAGCAACTCGGGACAAAGAATAATCCATCGTCTACGGGAAGGAAATTTATTCTTGTCTAGCACTACCACTACCACCATTCGTCCTACATCCTGCTACCGAAAGCCGAAAGCTAGTGCCAGTTGAGCCGGATTGCAATACCTAAACCACTGAACCCAAAGCCGGAGAACAACCAGTAGGAAGTGGCTGGAGCAGTGCAGTAGTGTAAAACTGTAGATTGTAGGTTTGCAGGGATGGAGATAAAATCCCACTTTTCTGAAGGCGGACAAGACTCATGTCGTACATAATTATTGTGATTGCCACATGTGGGGCGCGGTGCATTACATTAAAGGAAGTAAAAATGTACTTTATATCACAACGGTTGTCGACAGTCGATTTAGGAGCGCTTCAAAATCTTGTCCAGCTCAATTGTATATCTGTATAGCTATATATAGGTAAACTGAACATTTCATGTCAAGAATACAATTATTTGGATCCCCGTCCAGCTCCAGACTACGGCTAAGAGCTAACATGGTTCATATATGGAGTCCACATAGATACATACGTCTAGCAAGGGAAACGATAGACGGCCCACGGTACGGTCCACGGTCAACGGTGAACTGTGTGAATAGTTGATGTACGAGAACAAGAGCCCGTATAGCATCCATCCATATAAGGAGTGAAAGCATAAGAATAAAGGAATGGCAACCATGCGAGAAAGCAGTTCAATTTTCTACATGGCTCTCTCCGCAGCTCCGATTCTATCTCTGTCTGAATCTATATACTCCTTCTCTCTGCCCTCTTAAATAAAAGCATTAATACTAATATACCTATGCTCAAAGTCAACAGACTTCTACATTTACTGCTCCGTCCTCCGAATCCCTCATCTACCTGCTTATTTTCCCTGTTCTATTCTGTATAACAGTCCAATAGCAGCGACTTTATCGTCCTCGTCCTCATCCTCGTCCTCAGTCCTCGTCTCCGACATCTCGAGATTTGAGATTCTAGATTAAGTCCTCATTATCATAGCCATTCCAATTATGCAATGCTCCCGCAATTAAATCTCATAATTATGTTCAAACAAATTATAATGGGAATTTGAAATCAGGTGATGACGATGGGAAATGGAGGTACACCTACTCGTGTCTGTCACAGTCAGACAGTCGACTCATGTTTATTACCATCAAGCACACAGTATATAATACATACAATCGACAATCGATAGATTTCTGATTTCTGGAGTAGTCGTTCCTATTTTCAATTAGGGAAATACATATTTTCTCAAGTGAATTCAAAATGTAGCAACACCGAAGTCGTAGTAACCGTAGCCGAGGCCGAAGCTGCGAACACCGAGCACCAACTACAATTTATAGGAGAGAGAGAGAGAGAGAGAAAGAAAATCGAACAGGAGGATTCTAGGTTGATTTGTATGCATTTACATAGAAGACAGACACGTCCTTCAGGTACTGTACTGAGGCACTGGGAGAGAGGAGATGTAGGGAACGGATTCAAATATAGGGATAGTAATAGAAAGTGGAATATAGGAACACAGTCTACAGAGTAAATTGGAAAAGTAAGTAAGTAGGCATATTCAATTATATGTATATATCAGAATAGAGAGACAGTCGTCTATATAGTGTTGGTGAACAGGTATTTCCTCTCTCGACTGTAGACTGTAGACTACGTACTCGATTCCCGATTAGTGAAATCTCCAGAGCTTTTAACTGTGTACTCAGCTGGAAGTGTAATGGAGACTGAGAGAGAAGTTGAAAGAATCTAAAATAGGAAGGGTGTAGGAAAAGTTTATAGGGACTTACTGTCGCTCGAGATTGGGAAGGGAAACTTACTGTCGGCAGTTGAATTCGTGTCATTGTCATTGTGGACGAGAGCCCGACCGTCCGGAGTGGTGGCGGAGCAAGAAGTGATGAGCTCACCATCCAGAGAACTCCAAGTCCCTTTATCGTCACATTTAATTCGTCCACATGGACGTGTGCAGGGAAGGAGTAAGCCGGAGTCACAGGTCGGCTGCATTATCGTCCCCGTGGGGGAGTGAAGGGGGTTTGACGAGGAGGAGGAGGAAGTTGACCCGGATGTCCATGGAGCTGATCCTACTATCGTGTATGAGCCCGAGGCTATCGTCGGCGGTCGTCCGCAGTGACCTTCCGCATCCGGCTCTGCATAAATGTAAAAAGGAAAAAAAATTGTTTTAACAACAAAATATATACAATTCCGGCGAGGTAAAAAAAACTACATAACTATACGCAAGACGCATATTATATGACGTACAAGGCGAGATTTTTTCCAGGAATCGAGAGTATATACATAGTGCAAACGTAATTAAGCACCTGCACCTATATATAGTAGTGCCCGATTCATGGAATCCTATTCCCCCATCCATTGTAAAGTGTCAAGTAGGTACTTGTATTTCGGATTCGGATAACTTTATAGGTATATCTTTACCAGTATCAGTATATGCACTGCATGCATGCCATTTCTACTTCTGCATACAGTCATTGATGGAGAGAGCGCAGGTGTGGTTTTATCTTTTTCATTTTTTTCAATGAAATGGACCACTCTCACAATTTGCCAATTTTAAGCTTCATTTCATTCCACTCAAGCTCTAAGCACATTTTGGAGTGCAGCCATTGAATTATAGTACACCTGCTGCTGCTGTAGTGTCAGTCTGAGTGAGTGTGTTTGGTCTAATGTGGTGTTCAGTAGCTTAATTCGTTATGATGATATAAGTGGCATTATGAATTTTGCCACCTAAACTTAATTCTTATAGAGTAGGATAAATTCACCGTGAACGGAACCATTATACCCTAATACATATAACTTGCACACCTAATTACAAATATTGACATATATATATATTTCGGTAAGTGTGTTGAATGCTACGAATACCTATAGCCTATAGAATAGCATGAAAAACAAAAAACCCCAATTTAAAACGAAAGGTCAAAACTAATATCAACATTATAATATGCACTCTCAGTACGCTGCACTCCAAACTTATACCTAGACATAAAATGTAATGTAAACTGAGAAAACCAAGTGCTGTAGTAGAGACGGAAAAGAATTTTATGAATGCTCATCTCATAGCATACCCATTCCACCTTGCACCCTGATCTAATCGGAATCAGTCATTGGGAACGTCTCCACACTTAACCTTCCACACTGCCTCCATCCATTGCCGAGCCACTTACTTTTACAAACTTACACCCTCCCGACACGGACCGACACCATCACAGACATACCCGTCATCCCATCCCCATCAAGTCAGTCTATCTAGATTAGAGACCTAGGACTGCTGGATTACCATTACTGAATGGTATATGGGATGGTATGGCATGGAGAGGATGAGGTCTGAGCTCATTGAAGCAATCCTTGTTTTTACGATTATCATCACCATGTAGTCTTAAAGGCAAAACTTGTAATAAGAGTTCCGAGCTTTGAAACGTCATGTGTATTTTTTTTTAAAAGTACGGAGGTGAGGTGTGCTTATAGAATGGACATGGCTGGCTAAGGTGTATATACATACTATAGGTACACAGGTGTTTGATTATTGGATTCTTCGGTTTCGGTTGAGTACAAGTTGTACGCCGGACTTTAGAGGCATGTATTACGCATACGTGCACAAGTATTCCATTTTTCATCGATATATTATTTCTCCTGCACCGGACACAGCATGACTGTACACCAAAACCAGGACCGTGTATCTGTCTGAGTCTGTAGTGGAGTGTACGTCGGTAGGTAAGTAAGGGCAGATACTGGACTCGAAAAAAACAAGCTAAGCATTCTAGAAATGTAAACGCTCTAGTCTGCCCTTCTTGTCGGAAATAAAATAATTGACCATAAAGATTTATGCCATGTTCAACCCTGGCCGCTTGCTGTAGAAATGCGTAGGGATTTATAGGGACTATGTGAGATGAAATTCGAATCCGTATCCATAATCCATACCTACCGTATTACTCCAAATAGAAGCCCCCGGCTTCTATTAAAAACAGCACCCTTTACCCCCGGCTTGTATTGGAGGCCCGGCTTGTATTAAAATTATGTTTTTCGAAACCAAAAATAAAACTTAAAGTTACCTTATTTTTGACAACTTTTCATTATTTTCAGGCATTACATTCTTTGCTATAATAATATTGTTAGTGCTTTTTAGTGCAACTTGGTCAAAAGAAACACTAGTCTCATCCATAGCTATTTTTTACCCCCGGCTTGTATTGGAGGCCCGGCTTGCATTGGAGGCCCGGCTTGTATTGGAGGCCCGGCTTGTATTTATACTTACACCCGTTACCCCCCGGCTTCTATTGGAGGCCCGGCTTCTATTGGAGGCCCGGCTTCTATTTGGAGCAATACGGTATATGCATTTGTACACATTATGCCGTCACCGTCTTCGTGGTATGGACTCTACTTCTGGACCAGTAAAAATATATTATTATTATGTAAGTATTCCCGAGGTAACCGAGTATTGGAATGGGCAAGGATAAGTTCACATGTAAAATGAGAGGGAGCGCAAACACGCCCTTTTGCTCTTTTTACAATTCTCAGTAATGCCTGAGCAGAACCTACTTCGTACTTCATATCTAGTGTGTATACTGCATGCTGACTAGCTAATAAACACTAAAAAAGAACTGAAGAAACTAATTACTCATTTCGTCGAAATCTCGGGATTTTTTTGTTATTGTAATAATTAATACAAAAAGAACGAAATTATATTCCAAATGCATATTATGTCCAAAGTAAAGTTAAAAATTAAGGAAGCTCCATCGTTAAGCCTTTAAGATTAAAATGGAAATGGACGGAGACGGGCATTTCAAATGTAAATAAATTTAAGGCACGGGCAAGGTATCAAGAGTCAACTTTTGGTCTTCAACTCTGAAATCCCTTGTAGTACGTGTAAAAATGTTTTTGAGTGTCCATCCAATTTTAACAATATTAGTAACTGTGCACACGTCATTTTAATCAGATTTAAACATGAAACCAATAGAAAATCCGATACTAATGTGAACACTATAATTTTCTCCAGGCTGTGTAATATACTTGAAAAAGCAGACACATGCGTGTTGAGATCGATGTCGAATGCATCTTCTTGACACAGGTCAAGGAAGCTTACGAAAGATAAACGGGCATCCGTGCACATGGTATAAGTATCGTTAGCTTTCGGCTTGGGCATATCATCAAGATTCAAGAACTTTGATTAAAAATTCACGGACCAGAACCGCCTAATAGAATGTGTAAGCGTGTTGAACCACAAATTATAGTCATTTCCCTTTCTAAATTGCAGTGTTGAAATCAATGTTGTTTCTAACATCAAACCTCAAATACCAACATCACCTTTGGATGTTATTACTATTTGGATGATTTGAGATGATTGAATAGATCAAAATCACTTAAATTCAAGTCACGGAATCATAAATGGTAGGTTACTTTTCAACAGCCGCACTCTCTCTCTCTCTCTCTCCTCCTCCTCCTATATCTCTGTATGAAAGGGAATTCTCCAATTCTTTCACTAACGAGGGGTACTTCTTACCCTACCAAGCAATAATAGATCCAAAAGTTACTTTTTATCGTTTTCTACTTCCATCCTTTAAAAAAATTTTCCACCATTCTAATATGCACAAGTATTACTAGTGCAAAAAACATTTTTTCAAATTATTTTAATCATTAGGGATCGTCCATAAATGATGTCATGGGTGGAATGGCCGGAAAAAGTTGTTTTACTAACCAACCTTACTAAAAAAAGGAAGGGAACAAGTTGCAGATCACTTTAAGAGGTAGGTTTAATAGGGTACCAAATCTCCCTCGCTAGCATACTTTATTACTGTACGCAGGCAGAGCTAAATATTTACTTAAATATGTAGCCCGTTGGTTTGAATTCGAACACCTGCCTACCTTAAATGTAAAGCGATATTAAAGTGTGTACCAAGGAAATTTTTCTTTACATTTTAAATATTATCATTTTAGATTACGATATGCCATTACAGCAGTGAGAAACTAAACCCTTCCTTCCTTCCTTTCTTTCTTCCTGAAAAAATTTCCAATGAAGACAAAACTAGGGACCGACCCCTCCAATTTAATTAAATTTTAATGCATAACTTAATAAAAATGAGAGTACCAGTAGTCACGAGGGCGTTTCAACCGCGCTCAAGTATCCTCGGAAATAATAGGATCGAAAACTTATTATTGGAAGTTAAAAGCAATTTTTTGTAACTCAAATTGAGTTTTAATTTTAAAATTCTTTTCAACTAAAACATCTCAAATTTTTAGCATAATCTACATAATTCATTCATAGTTACGTGAGTATAGTATGTATAGGGCAATGGGAAATACATAATAATATTATTTTTTACCTACATTTGTCCCATACGTATGTATACGTGACCACTTTCTTTCGCAAATGATCGATTCAATTATTAAATTGAAATCCCATGTTTAATTTTCTAATAACTGAAATGTAGGGAAAAGCATGTCTAAAAATTTGGAAATGTTATTAGAGTAAAATCATACGAACATTAAATTATAAGATATAGGCAAGCAGGGGGGAAAATCGAAAAATAAGAATTGGGTAGTGTATATATAGTACCTACCTAACCTACATTTGAATTCATGGAACCATTCATGGTTTGAAATTAACTTTTTCTCACAAAATTGAAAATAGGATGAGAAAACTTTGCTTTTATGTCTGTACTACATTGAGAAAAGAAAACATTCGTAAAAGCATTTTTCATGGATTATGGCTCTTTCCCTCTCAAATGTTGTCAGTCCCCATCAGTATCCATTAACACACATAAGACCATATAAGCAATAGCGATCGAACTGACTGAAAACTTGGAGCATGTGACGAATGTCGAAGCTACCACTTTGAAGACATTCCAAGTCCAAGTCCAAGTCCATGTCGAAGTCGAAGTCGAACCGTCAACATTACTAACCAAACCATAGTAATATTGGCACTTCCTTTACAAAGTGTGTGTGTGTGTGGTGTCATCAATGAACTACGTAGTCATATGACAAGGTCTTTTAGTTCCTTTCTTATACTATACGAAAATGCATATGCTAAAAATGAAAAGGGACAAAAGCTTTTTTTATTCAATCATTTTTCCACAAAGTTCAAAGTTATTTTCTTTTCTTTCTCTCTCTCTCTCTCTCTCTCTCTCTCCCCGCTGTCGTCTGTTTAATTATTGCAGTGAATTTACATATCTAAAGTTGAGTACTCGAATTGAGTGCTCTTCACTAGAGCCTAATAAGACCTTAAACTGCAACCACTTCTATGCTAGCTTTCTAACAGCCAGTTCCAGCTCCAGTATTCTAGTCACAATCAATACGAGAGCTTTCAGTGACTCCGATGCAAATTGTAAATGACTGTGAACTGTGACTGTGTAGGAGACGTGTGTGAATGAGGACATAGTGCTATACTATCCTCACAGTGTCATCATCCCAGCACACTTTTTTAACGACGCGGTCACGCACATGCCCAAAACACCTACACACGCACTAAATATACATTTAAAGTCCAGACAAAATTTTCAATTACTTTAATTTAAGCAATTTGGATTTGTTTATTGGGCGTAAAATGTTTTTCCCTCAACCGTTTTACTGCGTTCGGTCCTACAAATCCATATAACCTCAGACTTTTAAAGGAGGCATGTAGGTACGAATAATACATCCATAGGCCACCAACTAAGCGCCTTCCCCACTCCTTCTTAATCAATCTTTGGCACGCGAGTTCAATAACTCATAAATATCTCTATACTTTCACCGACCGGTTAACATTTGACTACCCTTGTTCAAGGAGGGATTTACTCTCAACATTAATTCAAAACGAAACTATAAATATTTTCCCTTCTATATAAATATGCCTCAAGGGTCAAGCTTGAATTTTCTTGAGTATGTTAAACTTTGTGGAAAAATTGGGAATTCAGACTGATTCTTACTATGAGAAACCATTGAAAGCGCGCGCATTTCTTCCAAGTTTTTTGGCCTTTAGCAATAAGTTTTGGATTTTTTCATGTGTGGTAAATGTGAGTTCTCGTACACGCAATGGACTGTAACTGTGGCTATATTCTACTAATTATATCAGTACAGAGAGCATATCGCTCTTATCGCTCTATACTCCAAGGGACGACTATTAGTGAAACAGTATTAATGTGACAGAACAAGTGTGGAAAATAGTTCTTTGTGCTCCAGTCCAAGATCCAAGTGCCTATATGTACTATGTACATTATTGCTATGACTGCTGAGCAATGCATCATGACCTCCTGCCTCGTTGTCGACACTTTGGTCATTGTAGTCCAGTCGTTTGCGAGCTAACTCCATGTGAGAAGTCTCGCGAAGGAGTCATCGTGAACGACTCCTTCCACTGAGACTGAACACCTTCCTGCACACCCTTTAAATTTGTATTGTATAATTGTACATGGAGCGGGAATTCACATGGAAAAGCCACCTTGCTGTATATACTTTTCAGTTGACATCAAAAATGTTGTACACATGATTTTTTAAATAATCTTTTCATGCACCTTTCAGTCAGGGGATTAAAGTATCAGTATATTGTATATACATATTTTAAGAAGGTCCAACTGTCCAAGAGGCATATTATGTCAATATATTTATAAATGTATGTGTAGGGAGGGACCTATTATATAGGTATATATCGTCTGTGAAGAACCAAAATGACCCAAATCCTATTTCAGCTAGAATCGAAATGAGCTATGTCAAAAAACACTAAATGGTAATAATTAGGGATGCGTAGAATGTTAAATAAGAGCTTTTGAAGAGTGCAAGATGTTCTATTCACACATTTTTCAAAATTGCAAAATTTGCTATTTACATGTGTTTTTTAAAGTGCAAAATGTTCCATTTACATGTTTTTTAAAAGTGTTAAATGTTCTATTTACACGTTTTTTGAAGAGTGCAAAATGTTTTACTTACACATTTTCGAAAATTGCAAACTATTCTACATCAAGTTATTTGATGAGTTTTATAGATAGCACATTTTGTAGTTAGTTCAAAATGGATATGGGTCACTTTGGTTCTTCACTGACGATATGTATAAATTTAACTTTACAGTAAATACGAATAATACATATCGTATTACTCCACGTGTGTATCCGTAACTTTTATTTAAAAACTTATTAAAAGTGATATAAAGTCACCTTGTCAACCAGAACCAGAACCAGGGCCAGATATTCCCAATGTTTGTTCAAAATGTAAATGCACCTATCTACCTGCCTACGTGACTATGCCTGTACAGAGGCGCCTACATTTACATTGAAAACACGCAATAAAGCTAAAGCTTGTGCTGGTGTATCCGAGTTAAATTCCATGAAATGTCAAGTATAAAGAAGTGAGAACTCTTCTCCTCTTCCTGGTGGAGCGGAGGTGCGCGGAGGAATAGGACCCTACATTGTTGTCGTTGTTATGATTGTTGCCTGGGCCTGGTGATCTGTCAGTGCTTGTGTCTACAATCTCATGCTGAGCTGTTTACACATTTCGAGTTTCTATTTAAAATTTGACAGAGTGAACATTTTTGATTTCGCCATGGTCTGATAAGCCTCTTTACACCTCTCAACTCATTTTCCCTCTTCCCATCCTCCTCATCCTCCCCTATCAACATGACATCCATAATGCATAAAAATATGTACATAGTGAAGCGCTATCTCCTTTAAACTAGAGACTATAATGTATATTCACAGTATATATCAGTGAACAGCATCAAAACCAAAATACCTTTACCAAAAAACCATGGCTACAGATATATAAACTTTCCCTGCCCTGTAGAGAGCTTCCTATAGCTTACTATAGGCATATAGTAAGATAATTCTTGGAACACATTATTAAAAATATATGTAATCTCTGTGCAGAGTATTAGCAAAGGGAAATGGAAAATTTCTTTCCTTAAACTTACATAATAATTTGAGTATAAATATTTGAGAGACTCGCTCTCTCTCTCTCCCCTCCTCGCTCTTCTTCTAAAATAGGACAGATGAAAATGAACTCAAAACCGAGACAGGGGAGAAGACGGATTCCGGACGGACGTGTGCATAGTCTAATTTTATATAGTTCTTTTGGAATTTCTCAAATTCTGAGAGTTGTGGCTTTAAAATCCTGCGTCAGAAATTTATATAATAACAACGCATAATAATGTTGTGAAGGGGTACTAAAATGTAAGCTATAGAACCCTGTATGCTCATCATAATATGTTGAATATGCGGGTTCGAGTTATAAAATCGAGAGACGCGCGACGAGTGCTTCAGCGAATGCCCGATGCGGACACCGGTGCCGGTGCCGGTGCCGAACCCGAGCCGAGTCGAGTTCCAGTGTGTACTCAAAGAATGTAGGCATAAATAATACAGAAAGAAACTAACACCTTCCCCTACGTTGACGTTATATACTCTGTTTAGTACAGTGTATTTCCCTCTCCTCCTTCGTTGTTATTAAAATGCGATCCGTCTCGGGTGATCAATCCAATTTTAGTATGTACACTCAGAAAACATGCTGAGAGTCTCGAGGAGGATGTGGGGAAGAGAGAGAGCGACAAGGGAGACAGGGACAAGATCACATATCCTTACTTCATCTTCGTCACTTGACACTTTTCCTTGTTATAATATCAGCTCTCTTGATTCTGAATTTAAATGTATGTGGATGAGTTCCTTCCCTTTCTATAGGCTATTTCAAAATGACCTTAATCGCTCCACATTACAACACATCATCCATTCAATAAAGTTATTCAGGATGAGAGATGAGCATGAATTCCATTGCCAGTCCTATGCACCACCTTATACTATATCTGTGCTCGGTGATATATTATGTAGGTAGGTATGTTTAAACTGCGACTTTTACACAGTGTAAACTGGCATAATAGGTATGCATCACTGCTACAGTTCTGGCGTCTTTAAATATGTCCGTACATGTCTACCAGGACTAGTATTGCACCACAACGAGAACGTCAAAATGTCAACCACTACACGTACAAGATAAGATATAATTATTGCCCTATAGGACCACTCTTATATGTACTCACTACAATAGTATATACTTGAGAAGACCAAGGAAAACTTTTCTGGAATGTAAACTTCTTTTCCAATTCATCGCAAAGGAATTTCAGTCATTCTTCCAGCCTCCTCCCGCCCCCCCCCCCCCTTCCCCCAAAAAGAAGCTGCTATAGTGTAACTCTGTATCCTTAAATTCGGCATTCGACATACCTATCTGCAGCAGCTACATAAGCTTATATACCTACATATATTTAGTTTTCTTTCGGGGATTTCAATTTTTATTCTGTATTTTTTTTTAATCCAGAGACAGATACGTAAAGGAGACGAGGGAGTTAGAAGTAGACACAGAAGTAGAATCCGAAGAATTGGAAGATGGAAAGGAAGGTTAGGAGTTGGGAGTGACGTAAGGTAAGTATTATTATTTGTATTTCCATTCTATGTTCGGTGTCTGTCTCCTGCCTTCCTCCGCAGCATAGGCATCAGAACCATGAGTAAGCAATAGCGTAGGAATTCCTGAACGAACTTATTTTGACTCCGTATAGAATATGTAACATATAGAATTGCAGTTCAAGGAATACGGGAAACTTATGTTTAATACCTACTCAAGGACACAAAATGACGTTTTACGTGTAGTCAAATTAATTTTGTTTTGTTGATTTTGGTTTGGATTTAAATGGTGAGGCTGTTCTGATATTTAACACTTATTTAATACTGTGTATTACACTTTCTTATTGTAGATGTGCGCCTACATAATGAGAGCGTCATCAATCACAATTCCCATTTCCATTTTCCTATTTGCCTATTTCCCAGATTCCATTTGCTTGTTGAAGCCGAAGCTTGATGTCTACTGCGTCTTATCATTCAAATCAAATTTAAATCAAATTTCTAATTTAATATGTAAATGAAAAACGAAATTGGTACAAACCTTGACATTTATTTGCATTCTATACAAGACATTGTTGTGGATGCATTTCATTGTGGTGGTGAATACTGTATGAACTGTACCATAGATTAGAGAAATAATGTCTGAAATAAAATAAATTAAACTACACACGGGTGTATAACGAAAAGGCAGGGACAGGGACTGAGATTCCCTTTGTTACCTTCAGACTACAGAATATAAGTTCTTTATATTTATTTAAGAGTAATTTGAAATATTGTTTTGGCTGGCGGCGGCTTGTGCCCATTTGACTAAGACATGACTGGCTCCACGTGTGAAACAACAATAGGCTGAGAACAAGGAGAATTACAAGTTAATTAAATAACAATGCTTTTTTACGTACAGAGATATCCTCTCCATTCAACCTCAACGTATCATCACTCAATCATATTATTATCATCATAATAATAGGTGTATATGTACACACATACTCACATAGAATTTACATGGAGGAAGTTACACACACACACACAAAATCCAGTTTGTTAATCAGCAGATCATAACTATTAAGACTGCAGACAGACTGCAGTCTGAGTCCCAGCATCAACAATCAACATCGCAAGAGGGACAGTTGTTGGAACTCTGAACGTTTTCATTCCAGTTTTCGTTCCTATCTCGATGTGCCTAGTAATGTAGTTGTAGAAATTGGGAGAGTGGATGAGGAAGGTCTAATAGGAGTGTGTGAAGCAGCATGAGCAGTGTAGATTGAAAAGCAAACAAAATTATGCTTTATGTCACCGTAAATATTTCAAATTCAAAACTGGGATGATGCCAAAGGTTGAAGTAAGATCAAATACATAATATTATGCCTGTCTCGTATTAAAATAAACATCACAAATGATTGCCCAAGGAAATTCTCAGACGTCAAATTAAAGGCTGCTATGAAGCTAAACCTTTGGGTTGCTAAACCAACTATATAATATACTATAGTATCCAAGATCAAACGGTATACATGCAGAAATTGTGTAACTACTGTATAATTATGAAAAAAAAAACAATACAAAACAAATAATCCAAATCAAGCTTCTAAGAGTCTATGAAGACAAGACCGCTTTTCCTTTTATCTGTCGTCGACAAAATTTGACTTACATACTTGTTGAAATTGACTACGCTACTTTTGATTCTATAGCTCTTCAAGGATTTTATTACAAAAAGACTCTTTCACTTTTATTCCTTGTCTTTGAACTGAACTTTGTAATATTTTTTTGTATGCAAAACAAATAATGTAATGCAATATAATAGCTGAGTATTTTTACGTTTATAATTTTTTGATATTAAGAAATACAGTATGTTCCAATGAAATGGAATCATCTAGGTCCTGCAGATTAACCAGCCTTAAAACTTAATTTGTCTCGGGCAGTATTATCATTTACCCAGTACTGATCGATACACCGTAGGGCCTCACAGGGTAAACTTCAAGATGGCCAGATTATTCAATTTTTGAGGAAGTTACTCCGAAACCCTTGGTGATTCTATTCTACTGTGACACTCTGTATAGAAAATTATAAGTTGTTTCAAGTTCCTTTGATTCTATTCTATTATTTCAAGACTTACGATTAGAATCCCTACAATAATAATAATAGTAATCCCATACCCAGGCGTATGCCTCCACTCCAGTATACTATAATATCTAAACCAAATAATGCGATTTGAATCTAATCATGTATATTTTGTAATTCCAGATCCAGACAAGCACTATTGTTGTTGTGATGCCAGTGCATGCAATGCTACGAGCAAAAAGAAATTTGTTAAGTCTGTGCAATCCCATCCTCATGCGCTTAACAGCACAATCCATGCAGTAATAAATAGGCTAGTATTACATATTGGTTTTGATTGTTTGATAAGTATAATTACGAATAAGAGTCAAGAGAGCTGCTCAATGGAAAAAAAATCCAGGAATAAATAATAATTTATACATGATTTAGAACACTGAAGATCCTTGGATTATAATCAATAGCATCCAATAGCAACGTACTAAGAAAGCAGAAAGTCTTCAGTCTTACATCCGAAATGAAATAAGTGGGTAGTAGATACCGTCTTTCTTCCAATAGCTCCCCACGGGAGTTACGCCAAACTTATAACTTATAGCTACAGATCCGAGAGTAATTTTTTCTTAAATCATGCGCTGTATAAGGCAAAAGCATAAAACAGGGATTTACGTCAGATTTAGTTAGTCATAGACTATGGACCCGGGAGCTACTAGAAGAAATACGGTACTTAGGTTCGTAGGTACCTAGGTACATAAACTTTTAGTTAGACCTACCTACGTGCCCATGAAAAATAATGACAAGAAGAATAAACGTAGAGAAGGGGCACAATATCTGCAGCTTTACTTCTCAAGAGGCCAATATTTTGAAGTCTGCTTCGTTCGGGAGCTGCTATACACTGCTGTTCTCTCAGTATATAGACCCATCGTCACTTTATCCAGTATCCAGTATGAAGCATCCCAGAGGTATGCATAGGCCAACTTCTTTTTTCCCTCAGCTAGTTATTGAATGTTGGATCGATCAAGAATTTTGATAGGGAGTACATACACGAAATAAAAATGCAACCACTTGTAACACTTTTTCTCTATTTCTGTCCCTGGATCTGGTTCTGGGTTAGTGCTGGTCTATAGGGAACTCACTAGTCAGTATTGTATAAAGCGCCCTTAGCTCTGCCTCGCCTCAGCTGAACTCGTAAATTATAAGATGAAGAAAAACATAACCTTATAGGTATATCAACATAACGTGTGCGCATTATTATTATTGTAAAATACAATTGAATGTTCAGCCCAATTAAAATATTTTTTTCTCTTCAGTCACTTTAATTTGAATTACCAAATATTATTTATACACTGTATTCTTATGCTGTGCTTAAAATTTAATTTACCCAACGTCTTCCCTATTATTTTCATGGCAATAATGCATGCACTGTTATTACCGAGTGACTGGCGCGGTAGCATGCTTCCTTAAGCTTGAGTCATATTGTGCATAATGCATAGGTGAGTGCTCACATTGAATTTTGTATGTTCATGATTCATGGACCACGGCACTCGTACGGCTAAAGTAAATCATGCGAATAACTACATAGGTAAGTATTTATATCATTTACCGATAAGTATTTTTTTGGTATTATGTAGTGTGACAGAATACAGTAGAATTAAATGCAGAAAGCAATGTGGTCATATACCCATCAATATATTATATTGTTACGCAGATATATGCACTGCGAAATAATAAAGTGACTATAGAAAAGTGCCTGGTATATGAAACAAAATCGATTTCCTATATAAGTGCATAATATACAGACAGATAGCTTGAGAATAGGGAATATATACCTATAAGAAACGGCAAATTCTGTCGTATGTCTTAAATATAAGGTTTCCTTCGGAATTCGCCGTATCGCTATCGAGAAAAGATTGTTGAGACTCATATTTTTCTCAAAGCAGCAGACGTCTGCTCTGCTCATGTGATTTTTAGATTCAGTATTATTTATTGAATTTTTTAAACACATATATCTCCAGTCTTATATTTGTGCTCAATTTATGTGAATTTATTAAGTCGTATGTACTCAGTTACTGAGCCACGGGAGCATAAGACTGTGAAGGGAAGACCTCCACATACGAACTAAGCAATCTTAAATTCAACGCCATAGCATATCATACACTCCATATCTTTATGGAAATGTATAGTATAGAATATTTTATTATAATGTGAAAGTAATGTAATTCAATTTATCTCCAAGTACTTGTAAGTTTCAAGTAGATTCCCTCTAAACTTTCTTTCAGAATCTTTAACGCTCCCATGCCATATACTTACTACTTAGAATTACTAATATTTAAAATGATGTTCCTGGTCTTAAAGAATAGAATACGTACAGTGTATCAGTTCATAACTATAGCCATTCAGACTATAATTGTACTACCTATTTTATATCTATATCGTGGCTACCAAAGTTTGTATTGAGAATTAAAACGTTTTTGCTACTCAACATTTTACACCTTTAGAAGGAATTTGCTAGAAAAAAGTTGATTTAAAAAAACATCTCACGTGCGGTTTAATAATATGATTATGATAATGATTTCCGCATATATATCTCACTCCGGCACCACAGACCGACATCGACACCAACACGGACACCGAAACCGAACCGAGACCCTCCCATAAAACCGAAACCAAAACTGACTCCTACATTGAAGACATTAAGAGGAGAGAGAGAAAGTTGAGAGCGAGTCCCGCGCTCCCTGATAGATGGTCAGTTTACACTCATGATTAAATGGAAGAGGACAGAGATATAATTAATTTCATGAAATTTATTGCTCCCACTCATACAGATAGACAAAAGGCTTTCTCCGAGAAGATTACGATTACACCATGCCAAAGTAGAATGAACGAGAGCCACAGATTGAACTGTACCAAGAAGAAAGCTTCCCTATACTCTGGCCCTGGGAATTTCACAATCCACAAGTTAACGAGTCAGTAGAGATTCGCTTATGTGAGAGTGAGAGTTAGAATTACATTGAATTGCATTGCTTTAGCTTCCATATACTTTAGCAAGTGACTATATGTATGACTTTCTTCATTTTCTATATCCAGCCCAAAATACAAAATCTCAAGCTCAAAACTACATACTGGCAGATTGTAAGTTATGTAAGCTTATTGGTCTGGTTGGTATATACCATACCATCCATATATACCAACTACTATTATGACTATAGGATAGGGGCTCGGCTGTTGGTTGGTCCGTTGCCGTTCTCACATCCTTTCCTCTTCCAGACTTTCATTTAAAGTTTCATCCAAATTCTCAAGTTACTACTTACTATACTTACTCGGACGATTAGTAACTATATTTTCCCCTTTATCTATTCCGACTTGAGCTTATTGGTCGTTTCCGTACCGGCACCGGCGGTACTCAGGGCGATCAGTACTACTATTATTACTATAGGAACTAGGAGGATTACAGCAAGAGCAATGTAGTCTTTACAATGCTCAATGGATTCAAAACCCCAAGGAAATTATTCAAAACTCTCAACTACAATTAGCGTCCAAAGAAAATCCAATGTAGTAGAAAATATATATGTCGTTAAGAAAGATTTTGGAGCGTGAACTCGGCTCCTTTATAAGGAAATCAAAAGTTTGAACAAGTCCATTTCAAAAACATCTTACAACCAACTTACAATGGACCACCACACATAGTCACCACTACTTGACTGCACAAACTATATGAATATAAATCATATAAGCGATTCAGATGAATAGGAGGAGGCCCGCCGGTTAGAGTGCACTTTCCATATGTCTGTATAATATGAAACAGTAAGTGAATTTAAATTCGATTTTTCTAGTTCATGGAGTATCTATAATGTACTGTCAACATCACCACCACCATCATTATTATCACCATGAAAGACCATCAGCATTAAATAATATACTTGTCCCTCGATCAAATCTAGTAACAGTGAACGTATTAAGCTCAATGAATAGATGAATTTTTGACTTCAAAGATCACATAGAAAGTGTAATCACACAAATTCTGGACAGAACTCTTTCCACAACTCTTTCTCAGATTTCAAACGGTAATTGTCGTTGTGGATTGATGTCGTTGTCGTTGTCGTGTGCTGGTGGTGCTGCTGCTGTGAAGAAAACTTTTCAAACAAAGTTTCTGCTCACATTACATTGATTGAAATTGAAATGAAAATTCAAGTCAAAAAAGTAAACTTTTCTTCATTGAGAGTGTCAGTCAGGTCTACATCATGGCTTGTGTGTTGTGTTTGCTAGTGTGGAATTTAATGCCACATGTCTATCTTCTATAGCTACAACTACTGTCGAGTATATGGCCGGCCGTAGGCTATAATGGAATAGCAAAGAAACCATATTTCAAACGTCAAACTCCAGCCGAAACTAAAGCCACAAAATATACGATGCTCGGTATAAGTACGTTGCGGGAGTAATCCTCTTAATGCAAAAACCCGTCATCAATACATGCCATATCAACGAAACCATACTACAGTATGCGTCAATCTGTGGAAAAGGAAGGAAATAATTTCCTTCAAAAATGAAACGTTTCTGTGTGAGTGGACGTACTGTACCAGAGTTGACCTTAAACTGTTTGAAGTAGCATAGCTGGACCAATGCACTAAGCTATAACAGTCTAGTAATAGCCCGAAAATAATATGGTTTGTTGCTGTCCGAAATATTCTGCATCTTTACGTTCATGATTTCTTTTTTAAAGTGATTGAAAAATTGAAGCGATAAATAAGAAATATCTTCACCGCGCTGTAGAAATGTACGCTGTCAAATCCGGGAATAAACGACATTATTAAATATTAAATTGTCAAATGGTCGCAGAAACAAAGAGATTTGAATTCAATTCAAAGATTCATGAGCATCAATTTCGTACATTATTCACAAGAAGGCAGAATCATAAAACCTCGCTTTCCACTTTGGATAGCTACTCCTATAAATCCTGAGTCCTGAGTTCTGAGCCCTGAGCCAGTCAAGTCACTCGAATATGTCTATTTTACATACTAACAATGCTAAATAAGCTTATAATTTGTGTCCATAGTAATGGCTAATATTGTAGTGACGCGTTATGTACGTAAATTCTTATTTTCTAATTTGCGACCCCAACCATGGTCAGGGTCTCATAGTATAGAGCCATATAACAGCACGTTTCCTCATGCTTTAATTGCGAAGCACAAATATGCAAATCACCTATATACCTACATGCGTAAGTATACCTATATATCTATAGCTATATTACAAGCTATATTATAGACCTTACTTCTAAAGACTAAACTAAACATAGAAACAAAGTTCTCATAAACAAAAGGATTCCCCATAAAAGGTCATAGAGAAAAGAGTCATTAGGTTTCCTTTGGAAAATTTTGATCACCATAAATTTCATCCTTTGATCTCATCCCTCTTCACTCACTCTCCTCTCTATTCGGTCTATTCAAATATCACGAGAGTCTTTCATCTTGTGGTCGTCATATGACTCATGACTGAGAGCTTCCCAAATCACAGAATGAGTCTAAACTAAACCCCAATTTACAATTTACATTTATCTCATTTTACATTCCATTGCAAATATTCTGAAATTTGTTTCCTGTTTTGACAGGTTGTAGTAGGTAAAATTTGTTTTTGTTCACAGACAGATAGTGTACAGCCTTTATATAATATGTGCTTATACCTATATGAAAGGAGGATGCGGAGCACATTCAGAGTCATAGGCTAAGGCTAGACTGCTGTAAAAGACAATAAAGGCCAGTGGGAAATACTGTAAGCCCAGATCCGATTCCCGTGATTTATTTTCTGCCATGGCCCAGGTATATTATGTCAACAGTCAAGAGCATTTCATTGTACTGTACTGACTACTGAGTGAGTTGTGAATGAAGTTTCCTCTATGTATTTTAGTAATGAGTTTATAGCCCATATATTTCGACTAGATTAGTAATCTGCTGGTAGCATACGAAATGCAAATACAATAAAGACCGTAATTAGTATTGTTCGTCAAAGCTGTTTGACAGAGCATGATTTTATTTTATTGTCTTTTTTTAATTGTGTCAGTGGACGTCCCACGTCAACGCTTATTGTTTAAATGAAATATTGGAATACAAACCGATTAAATTTATTAGGTGTTTGAATCTGTGGATTTGGATCTAAAAGTTTGTGCAATGTGGGAATCAAACAAAGCAAAAAATACGAAACTTTGGCTTTGATACCGACTATAACGACAGGGTCCCAAAACTCCTTTCACACTTTTAGTGAGAATTCAGTAAAACACTCTGAAATTGCCTTATTTCCAACCTTACGCTCCCTCAAAACTAAAAGGCTCTTTAAAATGCCAAGTACAATTAACAAATCATCACCGATTTGGTTTCACAGCAGCTACATACCTAAACATAGGAAGTAGTCTCTGAGATCCTAATTCGTACCTTTATTTCACATTTAAATTCGAATTCAAACTTGAAGGAGGTAACTTAATATGCGAGTAGAGAAAGGGACCTTTCAACTTTCGAGTCAGATTTATTTACTTCATTACACCTCGGTGCCTCATTTGAAAAGTTTTCCGCATGATATACATAATATGTATACAGCAGGAAGGACCAATAAATATATGAGTAGGGCGGGCTTACCAAGTTAGTTATCCAAATCTAAACTTTCACCTATACCCTGTTAGTGCCAGTTTGACTTGGGTTTATTGTCCTGTCTAGTGGTTGGTTTACCTATATCTGTGTATTTCCCTTATTATCATTAGGAATTTAAGAGGATGACGCAGTCGTAGTCAGAAATGAATCAAAGCACACAATTTGGAAATTATGACCGCTATAACTATGTATGTACCTACATGAATGGTCCCAAGTAGAAGTAGACACCTATGACTATGAGCAGGATGACAGGGAACTATGAACTAATCGTAATCGCTCACAAGATAAAGAACTACTACTACAATTCAAAGGAGCGCGTCACTTAAGAAATGTTTGTAATTTGTAATTACAATTTTGAAGTCAAGATAACGACGAGATTAAATAATGACGTCGTAAACAATGGAGATGATAAGAGCTCAAGCCATGCTCAATAGCTCAATGAACTTATCAACTGTGAAAAGGGTTCTTAAATACTTTCTGTTCTTCTCGTCGGCTAGGGTTCCATTCACAAAGACGGCCGCCGTAACATAGCGATAAGGTCCATGTCCATGTCCGTGCTCCAGACTCCATACCTGTATTTCACTTCCTTTTTCCAGGCAGTTACAACAAGTTCAAAGTTAGACCGTATAGGTAGGTACATGGTTACACTGGTTATATAGACGAATAGCTTGCACTTTATCAAGGCTGTGTGAGTGGAAGCATCTGATGCCTATATGCACTTAAAAAGGTAGACGACTTTAACATGCCACATGTAATGTCACTACAATACATTCAGAGGTATATATAAAGCTGGACCTACGGTGCAGTTATATGAATTTCAGTCTCGGTCTCGGCTCTCGGCGCATTATATCCCCAAGTAGATACCTATATTATATACAAGGGGAAAAGATTCTTTCGACGAGGCGATAAAGACTCAGGCCCATAAGACCGACACCGACACCGACGAAGCCATAGAGAATGTAATGGGATGTAAGGAGACGAGGTAGCTGCCCAAATGGGAAAGATGAGGGAAGAAGAAGGAAGGAGCACGCGTGAAAACTAATTTATCCTTTCGAGTATGAAATAAAGTTTCTTTTTCTTATCACTCTCTGGCTCTGGATCCGAATAGAGATAGCGGTCCGGAATAATGAGTATATGAGGGAGATAAGCATGGTCTTGGTAACCATTTGTCAAATCTCAATTAACGATATGAAGATGAAGTACAACTTTAGGATTTAATCTACAGAGAGATACTTGTTTCACTATCCGTCCCGAGATAACGAGTATAAATGTGCTAATTACGAATTAGTAAACTAATGTGCCCTCGCATGTATGAGTCATTATATATTAACTATAACGCCATTGGATATGCCATTTTGTATATGTCTGCATACTAAACTATTAAGACGAAAACTATAGCCAGTAATTACTATTACTATACAGCCCCTCTGCTTTACATAGTTTTAAGTTATATAGTGTAACGTAGAATTTCCCAATCTCTCCCCTTTTCCTGCCTGTTAACCGTAAACCTGGAAGTTCTAGTCGGACCGGGACCGCGCCACACTTCCCGGTCGCGGCTCCACTACTTGCTGGACCAAAGGCCGACCGCGTCTCGGTATCCTCTTCCTGGGATGCAGGAAGTTCTAGACGGGCCGGGACCGCGCTACGCTTCCCGGTCGTGGTTCCGCTTCTTGCTGGACAGAAGTACGACCGCGTCCCGGTAACCTCGTCTTGGGAAGAAGGACCAAGTAGCTCAGTTCGACCGCGTTTGCCCGGTCGGCTGTCTTCCTCGCCCGGTCCGCTTCCTCTCGGCCTCTTCGGTCTGCGTACCAGGACCGACCTAGTAGGACGGTCAACTTCCCGGTGCTTCGGTGTATGCTCCGTGATGGAAGATGGGATGCACAAGTGTTATGGTCGGTGTGCCGGTGCCGGTATGAAGCCTCGCCACTGGCACCCGGAATTACTTTGATGACCGCGATAACTCCGGCGCCCGGTTATGCTATGCACCACAACACTTCTTATGCCGGCTTCTACGGGCCGTAATGTCTCTCAAATTAATGGTTCTACACAGTTCACTTTACAGGTAAAGATAGTTTAATAATTCCCGTTCTATGTCCGTTTCGTATTTCATAAATATACAGCCGCAACGGCTACAACTTGACTGTTCAATTAATTACTCTTAATAAACACTAGTAAATAACAATAAACTTTACAACTAGAATTAATGGAGGAGTAGATAGATTAATGAAATAATAATAACTAGTTAAATCCAAGATGGCGGCGGGCAACCTTAAATCTTAACCTCAATAAGCTCTGCTCCACCCGACGTTGTATATCGTTCGGTCTCTCGTTAGGAAGTGAAGTCAAACTCTTCGTTTAGACGAGAGGAGCCCAGCTCCGGATGAGAGTGCCACGTCACCATCCAACTCGTCAACCGTCGTTCTCTGCCCTGCCCTTCTTCTCCATTCTTCTATACCATCTATCCCGCTCCTGTCCTTATACCTACATTCCCTCACTGCTATAGACCGCGGAAAATAACTGACCGAGCTGACGTCTCGCTCCGGTTGTTGTTCTCAGCTCCATTGTCCTATTCCCTCCACTGCTATTAATAAACGGCCCCCTTACATACATTAATATTTTCCATCACACTATCCCCCCCACCTATTTCAACTGGTTAGTACTCTTACAGCATCGAAGTATGCCCCTTGAGTACGTGACCGTTGAAAGAAAGGTGTAAATGAGAGTGCCCTGGGACCCGCAGCTTGGTTACTTCCGCGCCTATGCTCCAGTTTTCCGTCACACTGTCCTTACTCTAAATCTAACCTCACATTCGGGTACCACATCCCGGTATCCCGGTCCTAGCTTCTATCTAGTTCCTTAATTGCATTACAAATTGTAACTCACTATTACAATACAATACCCACTACCGCCGGACCGTATCCCGGTACCGCGTCAACACTTAACTTAATATTTTACAAACACATCATACCTCAAAGCCGTAACTCGGTATAACTAGATGTATAAAAAAAACCTCTTTTAAGGTAAAAAAAACACATTCACCACATCGCGGTATAAAATTACAATACACGCACCAAAATGCATAAAACTTATAAAATAAAAAATAAAAAATAGTACAAAAATAAATATTCCCGGTTTCTTTTCCGAACCCCCGGCTTAACAACTTAGCATGTTTGCAATCATTACAACCCCGAGTACCGCGACTCGCTATCCCGGTGCTATCCACCTAAAATTATCGTCTACCCCTGTAGTACACGTCATAACTTAAACCTCTGCCCATGCTGTTTAAAATACAATTACTTAGTCTAGCAATACAATGTTTTTGAACATCTGTAGACCGCGTCGCGGTGTGAACAAAAAATAAAAATAACCTAATAACAGTACCGCAACTTAACGCAACTGACCGCCTCGCGGTATCACATCAATACACTCCTAACAATATCTAATGCTAGACCAACTCCTGACCGCGCTGCGGTATTAAAAATGGACCCATATTGCACAGCAATATTTAAAAGTTTAAAATTTTGTTAAAAATATCGTACAAAAATATATACGCCCGGCATACTTAATATTAGCATCGACCGCACTGCGGTCTAACAATGGAAATATATTGCCCAGCAATGTTTAAAAATTTAAAATTCTGATAAAAACATAGTACAAAAATATATACGCCCCGGTTTCTCTCAACCCTACACTCCTACATACATACATTATGCCTTCCCCAATGCTGCTGCACCGCGTCGCTGCTGGTGTGTATTAAAACTTTTTAGTCTTGACCGGCGATCCTGATGCCTTGTTCGCGGTCCTCGGTCGCTTCCGCTTCAATTTGCTCCTGATGCGTCTCTGGCTTCTTCATCATCAGCCCGGTCCTCACCAGACTTGGCAACTTGCTTCCGGTTCTGTACCCTCAACTCCACTACCGCGTTTAACACTCCCATCAACTGTGCCTCCAAGTTCTCTAACGCGTGTGGAACCGGGATTATCTCCTGTTGGTCTCGCTTAGTCACCTCATCTCCTCGAGGACGCGGTCGACTCGGGTTTCCTATGCATTGCCTCCTCCGAACATTTCCATTTCGAGGTCCCGGTCGAATAAGGTCCCCATGATTTTTAGCATTCCGCTCTTGATCCGCATCATCCAGGACGCGGTCGACTGGGGTAATCTCTGCGCTCCGCGCCGATCTGACTTGGTTAAGCGCCGCTAGTCGTCCTTTTGGCCATCCCCCCGGAATGTTATCACCTTTCTCCGGGTGGCTAAAGCTACTGCAAATAAAAATTGAAACAAAACCCCAACATTTATCACCTATGCGGCGTATACAGCCGCTTACAACTAACGATATGCCCCAACCAGGCCTCAGCGCCGCTCTGGTTGCCTGTATTGGTCCTGCATCTGACCACGACCGAGTCTCACACCAACTCTGCTCCCGGTATCTCAGTCACGCCCGGTAATAACCTTGCATGGGATTAACGATTTTCTCTACTTGCGGGCATGTGGCCACGCCGAAGCGTGGCCTTACTTAAATAATTTGGACACCGGCCAACCCGGTGCCTTGTACAAACTTTAGTGTCGCGACGGATAAACCTATCTAGGACCGCCGCCCGTCATTCCTATCAGGGATAACCTATCCTGGTTCTGTCCTCTGCCAACCGAAGACGACTACTACCGAAGACTACAACTGTGACCGGCGACCGCGTCGCCGGTCCCCGGTGCCTACCTACCGCGACTGAACTACCTGTACCTCCATATTTATACACCCGGCGCTCCACCGGTGTCTACCTATGATGTTCGTTCTTACTCTCCTCCCGATCCCGGTCTACCTGAATCGCTATCTCAATCTATCCTTACGCACGGGATTTGAGCACCGTGCTCCCTAACCTATTTTTAGGCTGCAGGACGCATATGTTCCGCTCTAGCAAGTATATTTATGCACCGCCTACCGCGATCTCGGTGTTCCCTCTGCTAACTGTGGCTACTGGGGTTTGCCCAAGCTCCTGGGCCTGGGTTGCTGACTCTCCCAAGACTCACTACCTACCGGGTTCCACTTTTGACTGGCATCTATGATGGTCATGGAATCCGATATCACTCACTATCAACTACCGCATCCCGGTCGGTACTTCAGATCTAAGTCTGGATTTGGCTTGTTTACCCTCACTAAGCTTTGAGCTCTATCCGGCTAACAATGCCTCACTATAATGCTTGCGCCTTCACGATGACGGTCCCCTTGGCTAGCGTAGTTTCTACGGTCTGTGGAACCTGTCTCATGGAATATGATGATTTTGCCTTACCGGCTTACTGGGCCTGTGCCCCCTCAAACTATCCTGTCATAACCTACGGGTTTCCGGACTCGGATGCTTGGTATTATGACCCCGGACTCACATCTTTTCGAACGCCTTTAGGATCGTGGCTGCTTTTCATCCGCTCACAGCTTTGCGCTCGACCGAGTATCTCGGCCTTCCCTACACTAACATCCTTTGCGATGGTCCATGAGGGTGAGGAGTTTTACTCCGGCTGGTTTATCTTCGCTCCCGCAGCTTTGAGCCCGAGCTTTTGCTCCCGACTTCCCTACCTGTGAAGGATTTAGACCTTCACCTTAGTTCAGATCTTACCTTCTATGCCCGCCCCTACGGTGGAGATCGGGACGAGCGTGCGGCGCAGTTTAACGTCGTACACGCCATAGGACGTGAGGAAGAATAAGGTTTGTGCCCGCCAAGACAACCCTATTCTTCCCACATTAACCTAAAACACTCTATTTTTTACTTTTATAAACTTTTTCTATTTTTATATATTATGCAATTTATTGTGATTTTTTTTATTTTTGGCAAGAATAATTTAAAAATAAGATTAGAAAGAAAATCAAAAAAAAATTGAAAATTTATTCAACTACATCCCTTTCGACATTCCCGGTTACATTCCTGGTATCAATGAAATTGATGCCCAAGCGGTCAGGTGCTGAACGCGCTCTGCTGGGATACCGCTTCGGTGGTGGTGGGTCATCAATGTTAATCTCATATTCGTCCGACAGATCCAGAGGTCCCATACCTCCCATCCAACCCGTACCGCGGTCGGTACTGTCTGTCGCGGTCGTATCTCTACTTTGACTCATACCGGAGTCTAGTGAGGGCTCGGTTCCCGCTATTGGTGTTGTAACGGGATCTGGGCTTACCGGCGCTGGCTGGTTCTCGGTATCCGGTGTCTCACCTTCTGCGCCGACCGGGATCGTATCGTCGCACACAGTTTGCTCACCAGTCTCTTTTACGTGGTATGGCAACATAAGGGACGTGTGAAACCGCGACGGATTGCTGCCCGGTGCCTCTGGGTCTTGGATACTGTATGTTAAGTTGGAGTGGACCTCCACTATTTTCCACGGTCCTGTATACCGCGGACCCAGCGACTTTGCGTACTTATCCTCTTTTGATGACAGTCTCTTATTTACGATCTTGACCAAGTCGCCTACTTTGTACGTAACGTCCCTACGGTTTCGATCGAAGTATTGCTTTTGCCGCAGTTGAGACTCTCTTAAATTATACCGAGCCTGTTCCCGCATGTCCGTTACATCCTGCAGCAGCCTTCGACCGAACTCTTCTTCTGTTATACCCATCGTCTCCTGTAACTGCATCTTCCGGTCAATGGGCAACATGAGCTCCCTGCCTAAGTTCAGCTGGCAAGGTGAATACCGAGATGACTTTGACTTCGCGGTGTTTAATGCTACCATATAGTCGTCTAACTGGTGCGCCCACCTCGTCTGTGTTGCTAAACAAAACGCCCTCAAAATGCTCTTTATATCCCGGTTTGACCTTTCGGACTGATTCGGGTTTGGATGGTATGGCGCTACGTGCACACACACCGCCCCCCACTGCCTTAACTGGTCATTCCAGTCATTACCGGAAAAGTATGACGCATTGTCAGAAACTATTCGTCTCGGTGTCCCGAACGACTGAAACACTCTCTCTAGAAATCTAAGTATTTTAATCGATGACACCGAGACTAATGGTTCCATGCTGACCCATTTGGAGAACTCATCAACACAGACCACGATAAACTTAAAACCTGCGCTCGCGGTTAACTCCCCTACGATGTCCACATGCACACACTCAAATACATTATTGCGGTATGAGTGAATACCCATCTTACCGGGTTTAGCCTGATTCGATGCTTTAACGAGTTGACAAACCTCACAAGTCTTAATATATGCTTCTATGGTCTTGAGCATGTTATAGAACCAGAACCTTTTGCGAACCCGGTCGTAAGTCCGCTCTACACCTTGGTGTCCGGCTATCGTGCTATCATGGAAGTGCGAAATAACATCTCTCTCTATTGACTGCGGTATGACCGGTACTATGCGCTTCCTGGTTGTGGCTGCTTCCGGGTCTAAAAAGTTTGCTTGTATGAGAGGATGTGCCCATTTGATGTGCCTACCCTTTCTCACGAGCCTAGATGGTAACACTCTACCGGGTAGCACCGACCGCCCGGTCCTCTCTTCTTCTTCTACTCTTTGTTCCCACAACTTATCTACCTGCTCGCTATAGAACCCGCCATCCGGTGTGCACTTCTTCAGTATTGACCGCGACCTGCTTTGGTCTTTGCATGGGACATATCTACACAACACATTGTCCACAATTACGTAGTCGTACCGGTACCTGGACCGGTGACCTACCCTAGTGAGGCTCTTTGCGATGGTGGTCAGTGCCTCGCACTCTCTCTGCAGGTCCCGCAGCATACCCTTGTCCAGCATATCCATATCCACTTCCACATTGGTTCTCGAGTTCGTAAACGTTGCTAAGCACAAATCGAGCCGGTTCGGATCATCATCTTCGCCGGGATCCGGTAATGCGCCTCGAGAAAACAGATCTGCAAGCTTGTTTTCCGTACCTCTTACGTATTCGACGTCATTCACAATATGGCCCAACTCAATGGTCCACCTTACAATGTGTCTGTTGTAAAGGTGGTCATTTAGGGCTGCATTCTTCAAGTACGTCAATGCTTGATTGTCGCACCGAAAAATGACATTCTCATGGTACCTTGTGAATGGTTCGAACACTCGGTTTGCATATCTGATTGCCAGACACTCCTTTTCGCGAGCGTCGTATCTCCGCTCGGCCGTATTTAACAGTTTGCTGCGGCATTCGATCATACGAAATCGGTCTTTACCCGCAATTTTACAATAGTATTTTTGCGCAAGAACCGCTCCCAATCCCGTGTCACTGGCATCCGTATATACGTATAGCGGATGGTCGTAACTTATGGTATTGCAAGCGGTTTCCTTTGCAACTTCCTCTTTAATCGCGTCGAATGCCGCTTGCTGCCTTTCCCCCCACCGAAACGGTATATTCGGATCTGCCTCCGGTCTCAGCTTCTGCAATATGGGTTCTAGTTGCGTGGCGTACCGCGGCATGAAAGGCATGTACCACCCCATAACATTTACAAACAGCTGGACTTCTTTCTTCGTTCTCGGTGTTGGAAAATTACGGATCGCCTCTACCTTCTTTGGGCACTTCCGGATCTCAAAACGAGTGATCATATGGCCTAAGAACTCTACCTCAGGGACGTCAAACTCGCACTCTTTCCAATTTATTGACAAATTCCACGCATCTAGGATCTGAAACAAATGCTCCAAATGCTCTTTATGCAGTTGCTCGGTCTCGCTAAAGATCAAGAGACCGCCCGATTCAACATGCACAGATTCTCCCATAAGTTTACCGAGAATCTTATCCATAAGCTTCTGAAAAATTGTTTGCGCGGTTTTCAGCCCCTTCGGTAACACGTTCCACTCATAAGAAGCGTTCTGAGTGTGAAATGCCGTATACTTCTTTGAGCCTTCAGCTAGCGGGATTTGCTCACATCCCGCTTGTAGGTCGATTCTCGATATAAACCGGGTGCGTGGGAGACGTTCCATGATCTTTCGAGTATCAGGGACCGGCATCTGCGTCTTCGGTATGTGGCTGTTCAACTCTATGTAATTCAGCGCTAAGCGCTTGTCGCCGTTAGATTTCGGTATTACCAACAGTGGTGAAGAACATTCCGAAGTCGACCGCCGTATCTTGCCCTGTCTCTCTAAATCATGCAATGTCTCGTCTATCCATTTTGCTATGGCCGGTGGTCTGCGTGCCGGTTTACACTGTATGGAGGGACAGTCGACCGGGATGCGTAAATCATGAACTAGCGCATTAGTGATTCCCGATGTACCGTCGCTCCGTACTACCCTTTGGTACTTCTCGGCTAAAGTTTCAACGAACGCTTGAATTGGCGTTTGCTTTATCCATGCCCGGTCCTGCTCGTCCGGGATTGGTGTCAGTGATGAATCACAGCCAACTTTTGCGGACTCAGCCGATAACCCGCGGACCGACTGACCAACTTCTCTTTCTTCCGATTGCGTGTTCCACCGCATCGCGCCTTCTACGTCGTTAAAACTTAACCCGTGCTTCCACCGGAACTTATTCCCGATGAAAATAGGGCTCATTAGTCCCTCCTGTACCAAGAAAACTTCTCTAAACCAACGGCCTGCAATATTAAAGTCTAATGTCACTTCTCCGCCTGCCGTGACTACCGTACCGTCGAATCCCGACATTCGGACTTTCGAACTTTTCACCCTCAACCCTAACCTATCGCACTCTTTCTTAGATATGGCGAGCGCCGTACAACCCGAGTCCATTAGAGCAAAATATGGATATAACTTACTCCTATGTCTTATATTTACGGCTGCGTAAGGGGCATTATTTAATATATGTAACCGACACGGGTCCCCTTTTCTGTCCGTGTCTGGACCCCGTTTAAAGAGGCGGTAGTGTCCGTTGTTGACAACCGGGCAAGCTTTGCCTCTAAGTCGTTAATGATTTTCTGGAATTCATTTACTTTTCCCATCCGGTCCCGCTTCCCGGTCTGACGCCGTATGTCCCTTCTGTCCTTCCTCTGCGCCTTCTGCATCGCTTTTCGCTCGTCTCTGGATCCCGGTCCCTCCGAGTCTTCCAGTGTTGAGAACCAGCCATGCATGCTCTCTGGTACGTCGGTTGGTAAGGAGTCTGCCGATGCCTCTTTGCTGCTCCGGTTCTCCTCATCATTGGCCAGTATTTGTCTGGCTATCGCTTTTGTCCTCTGTGACCGACAGTCTTCTGTCTTATGAGTTGCCTTTCTACAGAAACACCACCACATCCCGGTTCTCCGGTCTTTTTTTTGGCTTGACGCGGCTTTCTGTTCTTTTGGAGATTGAAGCGAGGTAATGACGCGGTTGGTGGTGTAAGTGCATGGTTGCTGCCCACTGCAGCCTCGGTGTTTCCCCTGGCCTTCTGCTGTTGCATGGTCTCACCGACTGTGCATACCCGGGACGGTTTAGTCCTGGTATAATGCGGTGCCGCGGCTTGTCTTAAAGATGCCAGTTGACTACTCATGTTTGCGTGGTCCCTGCGTATTTCCCGGATCGTCCGGTGCATTGACTGCATGTCTTCTTGCATAAGTGCCATATGTACCAATGCCAACCCGACCGTTTCTGTTCCCGTCGGTACGTCAGTTGAACCGACCTGTTCCTCCTCACTTCTCGGTGTAACCCCGGTCGACTCTCCAATTTGCGCTAAGCCACGAAAAATCTGTGCTCCGTGCTGCTCTGCTTCTACATCCTGCCCGTCGGTGCCGCGCAATTCCTTACTTCGTAGGCCCGGTTCCAGTGATGTCCATGTACCGCCGGCTTCCTCCGGCACAAACTTTAGTTCGCTCATCCTTGTGGTCTTCGGTCTTCGCTGTCCGCTTACAACACGGAAAGTGTACCGGCCTCTTTAACCGGGACCAGACCTATACGGAACTTTTTTGTGTTCGCCCCTTAGTCTTACCAAAAACCAACTACCACTTGCTCTGCGGTCCTAATACCCTTACCGCCGCGATATGTGCTCTGCAACCGCTCTACGTGGACAAACTAAACCGCGCAGTAGCCGGACCCCGGTGTGCCTGCTCACCACCGCAGAGATACACCGGATAACGCGCCCTATGCAAGTTAGTCTATTACGCTCTTACCTATCCCGGTCTGTAATGCTTTGAAATGCTGTCTGTATGAAACCTCGCAGCTGCCCAGAACCCGGTGCACCTACTTGCTGACGCGCTTAATGCAAGTTGAATGTGAGTATATGAGTATTCTCCTGTATCACGCTCCTATCTACTCCGGTCTATGATGCTTCCTGATGTCGCCTGGGTATGACTACCAGCAAACACACCTCGATCAAAACCTAGTAGGAGCCTTACGCACCTTTCTGCGCTTATGTACTTAACTTTATACTTTTGGAAATAAAAATAGTAAAGAACCTGTAAAGCTTACTCGACTCCGCCGTCGATGGTTCTTGTACAAGACAAAAGTCTTGTGTCCGTCACGATCGCCAGTGTAACGTAGAATTTCCCAATCTCTCCCCTTTTCCTGCCTGTTAACCGTAAACCTGGAAGTTCTAGTCGGACCGGGACCGCGCCACACTTCCCGGTCGCGGCTCCACTACTTGCTGGACCAAAGGCCGACCGCGTCTCGGTATCCTCTTCCTGGGATGCAGGAAGTTCTAGACGGGCCGGGACCGCGCTACGCTTCCCGGTCGTGGTTCCGCTTCTTGCTGGACAGAAGTACGACCGCGTCCCGGTAACCTCGTCTTGGGAAGAAGGACCAAGTAGCTCAGTTCGACCGCGTTTGCCCGGTCGGCTGTCTTCCTCGCCCGGTCCGCTTCCTCTCGGCCTCTTCGGTCTGCGTACCAGGACCGACCTAGTAGGACGGTCAACTTCCCGGTGCTTCGGTGTATGCTCCGTGATGGAAGATGGGATGCACAAGTGTTATGGTCGGTGTGCCGGTGCCGGTATGAAGCCTCGCCACTGGCACCCGGAATTACTTTGATGACCGCGATAACTCCGGCGCCCGGTTATGCTATGCACCACAACACTTCTTATGCCGGCTTCTACGGGCCGTAATGTCTCTCAAATTAATGGTTCTACACAGTTCACTTTACAGGAAATGATAGTTTAATAATTCCCGTTCTATGTCCGTTTCGTATTTCATAAATATACAGCCGCAACGGCTACAACTTGACTGTTCAATTAATTACTCTTAATAAACACTAGTAAATAACAATAAACTTTACAACTAGAATTAATGGAGGAGTAGATAGATTAATGAAATAATAATAACTAGTTAAATCCAAGATGGCGGCGGGCAACCTTAAATCTTAACCTCAATAAGCTCTGCTCCACCCGACGTTGTATATCGTTCGGTCTCTCGTTAGGAAGTGAAGTCAAACTCTTCGTTTAGACGAGAGGAGCCCAGCTCCGGATGAGAGTGCCACGTCACCATCCAACTCGTCAACCGTCGTTCTCTGCCCTGCCCTTCTTCTCCATTCTCCTATACCATCTATCCCGCTCCTGTCCTTATACCTACATTCCCTCACTGCTATAGACCGCGGAAAATAACTGACCGAGCTGACGTCTCGCTCCGGTTGTTGTTCTCAGCTCCATTGTCCTATTCCCTCCACTGCTATTAATAAACGGCCCCCTTACATACATTAATATTTTCCATCACAATAGCCACACTAGGAAAACTGAATAGTATTTTTACAGGGACTTTTGACCGTTGTCTGTGGAGGCCAATGTGCGCCAGGTGCGGATTCAGGGAGACGGGCAACCCCAAAATGAATTTTTAACATAATCTAACACAAAGATATTTAACCCAACTTATTTCGTTAGTGAGGAACAGTATTCGCTATTTACAAAAGTATGAAAATATCATGATCTTGAAAGCATGTAAAAATAACATTTTACAATTTTCGAAACCATGTAAATAGAATATTTTGCACCTTTCAAAAAACATTTAAATAGAATATTTTGCACTTTTCAAAAACATGTAAACAGAACATTTTGCACTTCTCAAAATCATGTAAATAGAACATTTTGCACTTTTCAAAAACATGTAAACAGAACATTTTGCACTTTTCAAAAACATGTAAATTGAACATTTTGCACTTTTCAAAACTTGTAAATAGGAAATTTTAAATATTTTTAAGAATCGATATTAGCATTTTACGAATCTATATGATTTAGTGTTTTTTACATGACATATAGCTCATTTTAATTCTAGCTTAAATTGGATTTGGACAATTTTGATTCTTCCCTCACATTATTATGTATGGCCTACCCCAGAAATTATTTCTAGATCCGCCCCTGATGTGTTTCTTAATTCGTGAAGGTTCAATGTGCAAGAAACTACGCGTATAATGCTTCTCATGCTACCCATTCCTTCTGGCTGAATTGTTTAATGTTGAACCGTAAAGTTTCGCACTTTTTATTATGGGTGTACATTTTAAATCCGATATTTTCTCGTCCCCTCTGTTCTGTCCATATTCAGCCAGACTCACTTCCGTAGGCTAGACTACTTAGGCACGACACTATCAACCAATATGCACTATAGATTGGAGCTGCTCCTGCTACTTACTAATAAAGTGTTTCTCGCCGCCGACGCGGATGAGGCTTGAGCTTTTAAACGAGACTCTGCTGACAACTTAACATCGTCAACAAGTTTATGGACGACAGTAACAAAGTATGAAAATCCCACCGAAGTACTAAAAAAGAAGCTCCTGGGAGATTCTTGGACTTGTCTTTGGAAATATGTGAGATCTTATAAACTTGAAACCCATACAAAAGTGATAATCCCGCTCATGTCCAACTTGAATAAATTCACGTATGTCCTTGGTTGACTTTTTGGTTTTGGTTTGGGTCTCTTGGCTTGTGTTGGGGGTGTGTGTAATTTTTATACTCTGTGACTTATGGAGTCCGATTACTATTACGATCAGCATAATATGATACCCAAACCAAAACCAGGAACAGCAGATACCACAGACACATAGACCGGACCAGACCAGGCCCGCAGTGTGTCAAATTCCAGTAGCAACCAACCTCTCGTATCCAGCAGCTCTGTGAAATGAGAATTACTCTGACGGATGTTGAGTCATTTCATGGACTGCAACGCTATAGTGATAAAATAATATGATTCCGTCATATTTTATTGCATCGAAGTATGAAGCCGAAGAAGCCAGCAGTCAACCTATAGGTCTGTCAGTAGATGTAGAAATCTATAGCATAACTCCTTGACTATCCCACAGAGCTACATAACTGTGTATTTGTAATATACAACATTATATATCATTTCAAAAGTACTATAAACTTAATTCCACCATCTGTTTAAAACTCTATAGAAAGTTTTTCTGTTGGTTCTTTTTTTATATTACTTTGTATTACAGCTATGTACATATACGGATAATATACGGATTCTCAGCCTGGGATATAGTCCATTTCCATAACCAAGAATCTTTATAGTTGCAGTTGTGGTCTTGGTCTTGGTCGTCTTCTGGTCTTATTGCATACTTTTGGATCACTTTTTTCAGTTTTAGTGTACTACGAGTCAGTCAGTAATAGTGGGAGTAGAACTTAGAACTAATACCATACATATTATATAAACGTATCGTGAGACAGTAGTGTGTACAGTTTTAGGCTTTAGCTTATTGAGGGATAAAACTGTAGTCGTTAAAGCGGGACAGAGAAACATAGGGAAGCTTGTGACGGAGTCGGAGTAGTACTACACTGGCTGGAGTAACTACCTACGCAACATCCCCAGGATTATACGTGAAAGTTCTGAATTGCACATAACATATATGGTTTCGTGTTTTCGAAAAGTAGGTAGTACTCAAGCACCTATATTTCATATTTATTTAACAAAAACCAACCAACAAAAAAGATCAACTCACTGTGGAAGATGGTCCTGTGGTCTCTGCTTCTATGATTATTATATTGCTCGAATCTTTTGGGAAAAAAACTACTACTGTGTCTTGTACGTAATGGACGTATGTGGTCCCGTCCCAATCTCCGCGTGTAAGTTGTAAGTACAACTGTTATGGGCAAATACATATGCAATAATATTAGGTTTTTTACAGATGCCTCCTGGAGTTATCCATCTACTGCTGCTCCTACTTGTGTTTCTGTAGTGTGTTTGTTTGTACGTTTCTTATCAAAATATTTCTGTATATGAAGGGTACTTCCAGCTCCAGTCTCAGCTGCAGCTCGAGATTACCTACATCGTGTCATAGCCATACGCTTCCCATTATCAATATCAATGAAAATTTACTGAATGGCCCTTCAAACTCAGACTTTACCATGTGTAATCGAAATCAAAATTCCGATTTTGAGCTGGATTTAAATTTATAAAAATTGAATATATAATGCACAAAAATGTTATGGATTTTCTAAAGAAAAAAAATGAATTAAATTTAATGGTTTAATAAGAAGTAAAAGTGCTGCTTGCTATAAGCTTCCTTTTTAATTTTCACTCTGTCACAACGGTTTTTGCAATTTATTGAGGTCATTTTTTATGGCAAAAATTACTCCAGGTATTTCATATTGTCAATTGTTAATATTTTTTTAGAATTCATGTGCAGAAATTCAGAAATGCAACTTTAACCGCCTCCATAACTACTACAACAACTTTGACCAATTTATGCAAGTTATTTCCTTACATTTCTTCCTTGATGAGTTCCATGTTTTTACTGCAAATTTCCCCACTGCCATATTACATAATATGTACTACATATTTCAATTTTCAATGTTTAGGAATAAGGTAAAAGAAATCATCTATGTAATATGCATCCCAGTTGAGATATAAAACCTTGCCAAGGGTTCTAGAATGGTATAATAAAATCTTGAAATCATATTAGAGTGTAGTTGCCTATGCATTTTTATTCAATTTAGGTATGAAAGACGAAACTATAGGCTGTATTCATCGGTGCTGGTGCCGGTACCAGCACCGGTGAGTAAACCTTGGCCCTGGCAAAGAATTCCATTCATACAAAACAAATTTCCCACGAAACCCTTTACGAGTTTCCCAATTCAAATTGCATAGGGATGCAGTATGCATTATGCATTGTGTTTACTTAAATGCCTTTGTTATTGGCATTTGGCATTACATTACAGAAAGAGTTGAGCAGGATTTTTTGCGGCTGTACGATACGATGCGATGTTCGATTATTGTCTCTTGTTCCTTTCTTACACAAACTACATACATAATATGGAGGAGAAAGGAGATTTCAAATTTGTTTTTGTATATAGCTTCATTTTATTTTCATTTTCGTTCCACTGCTCTGCTATAAATAAATACGGTGGGATATGAGACTTTTATGAAGAGAACGTATATACAGGCACATACGGAACGGAGAAAACATGCAGAATGTATTTCTCACAGAAATTTTTGTATTCTAAAAAATATTATGTATATTTTTACTGCCTGTGTGAAAGATGTAGGTACGGAGCCGGAGCTCATGCAAAATAAAATAGATTCCATATAGAATCTGCAAATCCTTTCAAATGACACCAATAACAACGTAGACATCTCGGCCTTGCGGGAGACTCCCTCTCTATATGTAATACTAAATGCAAGAAGGATATTATATGGTTTGCAGTTTTCATATTATTTGAAAATTATTTCTTTTCCCATGTATACCCTTTTGTATGCTGGGAATCGCAGTGCTTGTAAATGTATCAGAGAGTACGTACATACGTAGACCACTAAAAATTACATAACATTTTCATCAAGCCATATCATTATAGGTCTAAAGTTTATAACCTCTTAAACACTGAAATTAATGACTCATTAAATCTTCATTTCATTCCATACTATCATTAGCACACGAAATCATAATCACATTTGAATTAGAGGTTTCTGCCCAGAAATTAACTGTGGCACTTTGACTTTGTGAATTCAAAGAACAGTTCTCAGTTCTTTCATCTTTTCCATGTATGTAGGTACCTTTGTACAAAGGTACGTTTAGTCATAAAAGTACGAGGGGTTATTGTGAAAGCACATATATTGTCTTCCTGATGCACAGGCAACCATACAAAACAATCCCGTGCCTCTTTATGACCTCATTTTCATCATATAAATGTACTATGAGACTGTGAGAATACTCCATTCGAAGCCACGATTATACCTAGTATTTTAGCGTGTACTCGAACTACTCATCCTGAAGCATGAATGAATGAGTGTGTGGCTTTTACTATATGGGAAATTAGAAGGTGAAAAAAAACGAGTAGAAATATTATTGTGAACTTTATGGTCTTGATGTTTCTCATGTATCACAGATTTTTTTAGGAGGAGGAGAAGGAGGAGGTTTGCCTTGTGACTCTTGCTCTATGTCTGTGTGAGGTTTACACTTTATTCCTATTATGCGATAATGCTAGCCTACGGAAATCCCGGCTCCGGCTCCGGCTGATCTCCAAGCCCAAATCTTTTATCATTTGCTAGTAGGGCTAGGTTTACATGAGATGATCCACAACATGAAGGAGATGTTTTTTTTGAGTAAATATTGTATGTGTATTAAGTATCAAGTAAAGTCAATGTCAAGATTTATTATCATTATTATGTAAGACAAATTCTTCTTTTTTTTTCTAGTTTTCTGTAGAAACTTCCCTACATGCAATTACATACTATGGATAGTTTTTTCTCCGGTTTTATAGCGTGTTAACCGTGACCATTATTGGTTTGATTTTTTCTTACAAACATTCGGCATTCCTATAAATTATAGCCACACTAGCCTAGTCAGAAATTGATACGTTTAAAAGACAAATGAGCGAGGTTGTATTTCTTTAATGCATGCGGCAGTGTCTTAAAGCAGACAGGTGTATGAGTCTATGACATTCGCTGTATCGGTATCGGTATCTGTATCTATAGTTGCAGAGATAGATATTTCCCCCTTCTTTCAATAAAAACTATAAAGAAATTAAGTGTAATCACTATATTGTTCCTATGCATTTACTCGTGTCCACTCGGCCCAACGCCCGACCGCAGACACTAAAAAGGTTTCGTGTTTCTTCTGGATTCTGGGGTGTTGTTTTGGGTTTTGTTTTGGTTTTGGTTTTGGTTGCACAGATATAAGTAGAGAATTTAAGACCCGTCGTGTTATTTTATTGAGGAATATAAATGGGATCCGACGGTGGTAAAGGTAACACTGACGAAGGAGTGTGAAGACCTCCTTAGGCACCACGACAACCACCCACCAAAGATATGTATTCCAGAATTCTACTCACACTTATAGCTTTATGAATGATGGAGAGAATATCGACTATTCATTCATTTATCGTCTGGATCCACATTCTACATTGTAAATTGATTACACGGGGGCGTCCGTATAAAGTATACAGACAGAACAATATGTATTCTCACAGCTAGAGTCGCACATCATAAATTAGTAAATTGCAGAAAATGCGCTCGCTTGCTTGCTCGCTCGCTCGCACAACTGCCAAGTAAATATAATAAAAGTATTGGAATTACTATCTCATTGTCAGATTGAAATTTTGTACATTCTACTAAATCCACATTGGAATTGCTCCGCCATACCATATTGGATCCAAGTACCATATTTGTAGTATTTTGTAGACTGTTAATATATATATATATATATTCGCTTCTGCTAACAGCTTACGCAAGGATAGTGTTAAGCGGAATAATGCTATATATTTCAGTAGGAAAAATTATCTGTACCTCACACGGCGCGGATCCAGGGGATAGGCAACAGTTATCCAACCCCAAAATGATTTTTTTAAGCATAGGCGCATTTAAACCAAAATGGACGACTTATATCGTGAGTTAAGAGTGAAAATTTAATGATACTGTTCACTATTATAGCTAAAAGCAAAATTCATTATCTGCAAAAAATTAAAATATCAAGACTCTGAAAGCATGTAAACAGAATACTTTGGAATTTTTAAAAACATTTAAATAGCATATTTTTTACATTTCAAAAAAATTTAAATCGAATATTTTTTACTTTTTAAAAACATGTAAATAGAATATTTTGCACTTTTTAAAAGCATGTAATTGGAATATTTTGCACTTTTTAAAAACATGTAAATAGAATATTTTGCACTTTTTAAAACATGTAAATAGAATATTTTGCACTTTTTAAAAAACATGCAAATACACGATTTTGGACTTTTAAAAAACATGCAAATAAACCATTTTGCACTTTTCAAAAATTCTTAATTTAACTTATGTATGATACATCTATCTCATGTAGTTTTTTTACACACCTTTATAGCTCATTTTAATTCTATCTTCTAGAAATGGGTATTTTGATTGGTCTTCACTCACGATATAAGTACCGTGAGTGAAGCCCCACCCCAAAATATATTTCTAGATCCGCCATTGTACCTCACCATCACCATAGATCCATTGTGGATCACCAACTAAGATGAGTACGGTTCTGAGTTTAGGTTAGGATTCCGTTTTATAGGAGAGAGGGAAAACTAATCAAATATCAGACAGACTCGTATATATAATCGTATTATTGGCATAAGAGTTAGCATTCGTATTGTCGCATCACTGTTATTCTTTTACCATCCAAGTCAAAATGACTAATAATAGCTCGGCCAGCTCTCCCTTCAATTGAATTGGGTAAACTCACTCGCAAATAATAATTGATGGTCTCATCATTTCTTAGTAATACACCATTATTTGTAACTGCAGGCTAGCAAATCGGTACACATTCAATTAACATTAACCTTGTATTTATCCCTTTTATTCCCAGTTGTGTATTATGCTGTATCCAATTTATTTTTACTTATCTCTCCGTAAAGCGCATAGTATACCGGCACCGGCACCGGCCTAATCTATGGAGTATTGAGAAACTCTCTAAGCTATATTAAACTATTTTGTTTCATTATTAAAAATGTATGTAGACAAGAAGTTTAGTTATCTTTTATTTTCCGGCTCCAAATCCGATTTCCGATCCGACGACTGTTACGCTACAATAAAATAGGGCACATAGGGAAAACGAACAGAGTCAACTACAGGGATTTGATTTATGAACTGGAGACATTTCAGTAAGTAAGTCCTGTAGCCGTAGCCAATGTAAAGGCCTCTAAAGTTGTTAAACAAACAAATGATATAGAGAACTAGACGAACCCTGGTAGGTAGGTAGGTTGATACATTGAAATTGAAATAGCTACAACTACACAGGGATTATTGTCATTACTTCTCCCTCATATGACAGAGCACATGTGATTTTGATGCTTCATGAAGTCTCATAAATGACTTTAATAGCCCATTTCATCCAAACAGAGAGAGAGAGAGAGCCCAGCTAACCTGTTATTATTATCTGACGTGAACTGTACACTGCTTTATTACATTATACCATTTACCATTCTAAGGGATTGTTCATAAATGATGTCATCATATAGACTAGTGGGTCCTAAAAATACCTCCATTTAAGAAATGATAAAAGTGTTCTCTTCTTTGTTGTTAGGGTGGGTGGGTCAACATTTATGAGGAAAACGTCATGTTATCCATGACATCATTTATGGACAATCCCTAAGCTGGGTCTCGGTCTAGGTATAAGTAGCTTTAGTTATAGGTAGTGCATATACCACCGACCTACTCATTCAGTTTAAGTCTGTTTCTGGAGAACCACGAGCCTCCCATAATTCTTCCCATATCTCTCGGCCTGTCCCATTGTTTTCCATGCTTAACTTCTCAGCTCGCGCTCTTTCCTCCATTTCGATTTCGATTATATGTGCAAATATAATTAGGTATGTAAATACGTGAATTGCAATTTCGTGCACTTGCTCCTGTGCGGGTCCAAAAGAGTCAGCGCCAGAGCCAGAACCAGTGCGAGTTGCAGCATATGGCTTTGTATTAAGCTTCCCTTCCCAAAGCTGAATTGAAGAAGGAAAACAAAGCCCGAGTCAGCAGGGCACAGGGTCCCGTCGTCTTTGGCGTATATTACGTAAAATATTATCATTAGAATGTAGAATACAATAATAATTATAGGCAGTCAATTTACAGGAATTTTCATTTTCATGCCCACTGTCTCCTATGTATATACTATTACGACTTACGACTATGCAAATATGACTTTAATTGTGTGTGAACAAGTATGTATAGGAGCATGAGGAGGGCTTCAGCTAAAAACAAAGTTGCTAACAATTACAATTGAGACGTCAAACGTCTTCAGAAAGACAAGCTCGAGTCAAATTAAGACTGCGTATGAAAATGAAAGGAAAAAGTGGGATGCGCTGGAGCTGGAGCTGGAACTGGAACTGGAACTGGAAAGACAATGGAAAACAGAGGCAGGCTGACATACTAATATAGAGAGCGCCTAGAAATTTATTATGTTTTGAAATCAGCTCAAACCAGCTGGATATGAATAGATTACTACGTGTAACAATGGGATCGCGTAATATACATATAGCAGATGTAGTAATGATTTTAAAGAAGACAGCCAAAACTCTCTCATCCCGTATATATATGCTCCCTCCAACCAAGTCATAGATGACTTATAAAATTCCACTGTTGTATGTACGGTGAGGGGAACGTAGGTAAATAGGTAAGGTACTTTATTATTTTACACAAAAGGCTTTGCTCTAGCAAGAAATTCCATGGTGCAGTATATATTTTGAATTTTGTACACCATTATAGATTTTAAAATAAAACCCAAACTCCATAGATCTTAAATGAGATATAATCCCTATACATTTCTGTGCATGTAGGTAGTAGATACATTCCATTGAATTTTAAATATTTAAGCACATACATGCCTTACAAGCAACACACACTGGCTGACATTAAAATTAAATATTTGTTATACACAATCGATCAATTTTTACCAACTGCATCCCTACAGTATTTCTCGTTTTATCAGTACAGTTGTAAATTGTGTGGGAACAACTGTAGATTGCACGTCATCTGCTCCTGTACAATAAGTTAAGAGACCGTAAAACCAAAAAGATATGGTCGTACATTTAATAAAAAAAATAGTTTTGAATTAATATTTGTGTCGCTTCATAGCTTTCAGTTTGTGTACTACATCACGCTCATTAATAGTAGAAGTGTATGGATAGTTGGGTAATATCATGAATAACCGTCAACTCTTAGGATAATTGGACTGCGTAACAACCACCCAGTAGCAATTACTCCTTTACGTAATTCATTTGAATCCTTTTCATTTGACCATTCATATAGCAAATACTAATTGCTTCTTCTATTCCGCATTCATTTGATTCATTCACAAAATAAATTTATGAGCTTGGGAGCCTCAGAGGACTCTCACTCAGATACTCTCATTGTGAATGCTCCTCGTAAACACATCATGGAATGGCTCCCACACCCGCCACTATACCACCCCTCGACCTCCCCCACACACATACACACACAACTACATAAAAATGTAAGTGGCTATAGGTATAGGTATATAAATTCCTGGAATCATGGCGCATCTCCATCAAAGGAGGTTTGCGTGGGCATTTCAAAAGCTGACGTTATTCTATACTGAAAAACCATTGTTTTCAGTTATTTAGCTATTTAGAGTATATTGTACATACGTGGAAGTCATGAGGGACATGTTTAATGTATTTTTAATAGTATTTATTCAACCCATGTTTACTACGGGAGAGTGCTGTTCATAATTTGGCTGTCAATACGGACGGAGGACGGAGGAAGTCAGTGGGATGCAATTCCAGTATCTGTATAGTGAAGTATAGTGCAGTCAAGAGGCTGAGCTTTGTCAGAGTAAACGTAGGTAGGTACCTACCTACACACATGCATTACCTATGGAATATAGACTTAACGCTTCATATGGATTTCTATAGAATGGGATGATAACAGGTTGCTCGTAAATTTAGAAATCCCGTATTGTAAACTCCACAAGTCGCTTCCGAGCTACATTTTTAAAGTTTCATCGAATTACTGCCGACTTTGAGAAGTCGCGCGTTGGCGTTGGCTTGGACTTTAGAGTTTGGAGAAAAGTGGTTGTCTGACTCTGGTACTGGTCCTGGTCCTGGTCTCTGGTCCTCTCTGGTGTTTTTGTGAACAAGAAAAATCGTTAGGACTCGATCTGACCATATTTCAGCTCGCGCTCTCTCTCTCTCTCTTCTCCCCTCAACTCTCAACATTATTGTCTTCCCATAAATCCAAGAAGATATTTATGCATTTGCTGATTGAGAGAAACTAGACGAGTTCAAGTGTGTAGTCAATAACTTGGTTCATCCATATTACATGGAGCCCTTTACACCGTAAGAACATGCCCATGCTTTTTGTGTGTCATGTCGTGTGAGCCACAGTCTTCTTGCTATACCATTTTGAGTGTTGCGACATCCGAATCCGAGTCCGAGTCCGACCCACTTCACATTCTCTCCTCCTCATATCAGAGTCAGACCGGAGGAAATAAAATAACACGAGTCCTGTTCTACGTAAGTACTTACAAGTCGTGACACTTGTATTACACATTTCATACTTTGTACCAGGAGCGGATCTAGAAAACATTATTTGTGGAGGGCACGACATACAGATATAGTCCGTGAAGAATCAAAATGGTGCAAGTGTAAAGTGTACTGTATAACTTGTTGTAGTATGCCCAGCGAACTGTTCAAATTCGGACCTCTCAGACTAGCTTACCATTAAACAGGACGTGTACTGCCATTTAATAGTTTGTTAAATAGACGCGCGTACTATTCAATCAGAGACCACTCGGACCCACGCATTATTACAAAATATACGATAATCTATAATTAAAATATGCGTCAAATTTTAATAACGAGTTTTTTGAAAAGTAAAAATTGCTTTATTCGTATGTTTTTAAAAAATGCAAAAGATTCTATTGACAAGTTTTTAAAAAGCTCATAATGTTCTAGATACATGTTTTTTGAAATTCCAAAATATTCTATTTACAAGTTTAAAAAAAGCTCAAAATGATCTAGATACATGTGTTTTTAAATTGCAAAATATTCTATTTACAAGTTTAAAAAAAGTTCAAAATTTTCTAGATACATGTGTTTGTGAATTACAAAATATTCTATTTACATGCTTTTTTTAAATTGCAAAATATTCTATTTACATGTTTTTTTTTAATTTAAAAATATTCCTCTTACATGTTTTTAGAACCATGATATTTTACATTTTTTAGTATAAGTTACCTATCTCTATATTGTCCCGGTTTAAATTTCCCCTATGTTAGCCTATGCTAAGAAATCATTTTGGGACCGGAAATTGCTCTGCTGCCCATCTCCTAGAACCTCGCCTGATTTGTACTGATGTGAGCCCCATTTTGTTTTTAGTGGCGCTCCACATGGCCGGATAGTTGTAAATACGAGTAAATAAATATACATTTTCCTCCTTCAGTATTTTATATTTTGTCATTTCCTTTTGATTGTTACATTTTAGTTACTTCACAACATGGAGCATGAACATACTGCCTGCGGAGGAGGACCACTACCAAACAGTCCCAAGGAATATATACTAGCAACCTAGAAATCTTGTCCCTATCGCCCTATCCCTACCCTTACAACTATAAAAATACCTATACAAATTTAAGTGAGTCCTACATATATCCTATATGGTTCTATGGTATTTGGTATCGGAGAAAATTTCTCAGGATTTTACGAGGGAAAACAAAGTTGATGTTCCTAACTTGTTTTGTCATTGTGCTCTCGAATTTGAGAATCTAGGAACTGAAACTACATAAATATAAACAATTTAACTTTCTCTTGAGTCATATAATTTCATCAAACATAAAAACAGAAACCTCTGTTGTTTCTCTGTTCCACACAGTCCCATAGTCTTAGTCAGTTGTCCGCTTCCATAGTGAAAACTCACAAAATGACAATGGCAACTTGTGTAGCAATATTTTATGACGCCCAAATGAACACTCGAACCCTCTACCACTCTACAGTCTGGCACATTATTATAATTACACTGACTGGTGTTCAACTCTCAAAATGAGTCCTAAACTTTGATTACTTATCCGTCTACCTACATAGCAGACGTCCTCAATTGGCGGAGAATAGTTTGGAAATATTTTATAATTAATTATTCAGAACTTAAAAAAAACTTTGGCAAGCATTAATCACTCATTAAATAATTCTATTGAGACTATGTATACATTTCCCTGAAAAATCAAGGAAGGAATAATTATTCCAATTATTGTTTATTATTGTTTGAGAGCGCTATAAATTAATTCAAGCGGACCAGTTTTACTTAAGTGACTGGCCACTTTTCTGTAGTCACAGTATAAGGCTAAAGAGAGCAATAAAGAATTTATTACTATTACTCCAATAATTATTGAGATTCATAGTTCCAGATAAATCTATAAATGTTTACACAATTTTATGATTTTAGATTTGTATGGAAGAAGAATAAATTGGAATTGGAATATTTTGGATTTAGGAGACGTAGATTGTTGACGTGGTGGTGATTTTACATAAATTCAAAGTTTATATTTCTCACGGAAATTACATTTCCTCCCCGCACATACATGCATACAGATAGTAGTACAAAATGACAATACTGATATTACGTAGCTATAGCTAATAATTGAAATCCGAACTTTAGCATCAACTCTGTCTGTGACTATGTCTCCTGTATGGAAAGAATAATCCATAGCGAAAAGTTTTAGGTTTCCTTTCCGCACGAACCGGAGCGGGAGACTCTCACAATCTTATTTATGGGAGGAAATTGGTTTGAGGTGGAAGGAGTATAAAATTCACTCACTCATCTCAATGCAGAATGAAGACACGTCAAGTTTTAAGGAGTCCAAAAAGGGATCAGAAATTCAATTTATTATTTACTAGCATTAGGGATAAGGACCACCACATAACTGCTTTGAAGAGTCAGAAGCTTTAGAAGAAGACAATCCGCTATTCTTGTCCCCAGTAAGAACCGCCACCTCGATTCTAATGTTTTCTACAGATTAAAATTAATGCCTCCGCATCTCCATAATAATGCAATATTACGCAATGCCAGAGCCAGAATTCATTCAGTAGTAATAAGTGTGCATAAGTAAACGGACCACGAAGGGTATTGGGGACATGTGTATAAATCTTTAGCTATTGATTGAGCGAGGGACGAAAACGACTATATGAATTGGTTAGATCCTACATAATACATATTTTCATAGCAAAGAGTCGAAATGGCCCATATTCATATTTAGCAGAAAATAAAAATGGTCTATCTACAAGCATATTAAAATATCAACAACTTGAAAGCATGTAAATAGAACATTTTGCACTTTCAAAAAACATGTAAATAAATAGAATGTTTTGGTATTTTCAAAAACATGTACATGGAACGTTTTGTCCTTTTCAAAAACATGCAAATGCAACTTTAAGCACATTTAAAAAACATGTAAATAGAACATTTTGCACTTTTCAAAAATGTGTAAATAGAATATTTTGCAATTTTCAAAATCATGTAAATAGAACATTTTGCATCTTTCAAAAACCATGTAAATAGAACATTTTGCACCTTTCAAAAACCATGTAAATAGAAAATTTTGCACCTTTCAAAAACATGTAAATAGAGCGTTTTTCAATTTTCAAAAACTCTGAACTAACATCTTAGGCATTCAAATTATTTAGTGTTTTTTATATAGTT